>JASPKZ010007288.1:1415000-2015000 GCA_030220185.1 Diploptera punctata | reverse complement strand
TTTGTAAAGGTGATGGAAAGTTTTCATCAGGAAACAAAAATAGTATTAAATATGAATACAGAGAAGTCAGAAGAAATTTTAACCAATAAACGAGACAGACAAGGGTGTCCAATATCACCGACACTTTTTAATATTTATATTAAATATGTAATCCAAAATTTGAAAAAAAAGTGATGCAGGCATAAAAATAATCCAATGAAAAATTATAATATATTATTGTATTATGACGATATTGTAATAATACAAGAAACAGAAGACGATCTACAAAGTTCAATATACTATCTTAGCCTAATACGGAAATATTATAATATCGAAATATGAAAACAAAAGAAAAATGTAATAGCAAATTTGGCGAAAAATGCCAATAAGGTCGAAAATAGTCGTTGATAATAAAGTACTTGAACAAGTCTCCTCCTTCAATTATTTAGAATGTGAGAACGATGAAGACATCAATAAAAATTAATGAGATTTCAAACAATTTGTGGAACAATACGCAATACCATTTAGAATAATACAATACCTGGAACAAGAATGAAATTTTATATAATACAATGGAAATACCACGTTACTTTATGGATGTGAAGGTGGGTATCTACACAAAGGACAATTAATAGAATACAATGTTGCAAAATGAGATTTGTGAGGAAAACAAAAATATGTACAAGAAAAGACATAATTAGAAATGAAGAAGTAACAAAATAACTTGAAGTAGAAGCTGTCAACTCAATAATGGAAGATACAGAAGAAGATGATTTGAAGGATGGAAGATACCAGACTGCCAAAAATAGCTTATCAGTATAATCATAAAGGAAAGAGAGACGTGGAGAGGCCGAGAAAGAGATGGAAGGAGACACTGTGATGACTGAATACGCAGTTAGCCTAAACCACAAAGTGGAAGAGAATGGTATAATAATAATAATAATAATAATAATAATAATAGTAATAATAATAATAATATTATTACTATTATTATTATTATTTTTATTATTATTATTATTATTATTATTATTATTATTATTATTATTATTATTATTATTATTATTATAAGAAAAGTTTTAGGTCGACAAGTCATAGATGAAGCATTTAGACTCAGAAGTGAAAGGGAAATGAAAATATATAGAGACATTCATAGTGATATTAGAAAACGAAGGTTAAAATTTTATGGCCATATTAAACTAATTAACTCAAATAGGCTAACAAAACAGATAATCGAATTCTACGAAAACAGAAGTAATGCTCCAGTGGACTAACAAAACAGATAATCGAATTCTACGAAAACAGAAGTAATGCTCCAGTGGATACTATGAAGTAGATTGATGAAGTCAAAAAGAACAAAATTGGCAGGAATTACTAAAGAAGATATCCCAAACAGAGATATATTTATAATTAAGGTGAATAAGTGGCAAGTTGACCAAGAGGACAAACCGAAGAAAAAAACTGGAACAACTTGGAAAGATGATAGAAAACAAGCTCATAGCAAAAGAATGAAAGAAATTTTGGGCTCAAAGAAAACGCTTCTAAGTACTTTGCGTAGTCCTACTTGGGCTCGTCCGCAATAAAAAAGAAATAATAATAATAATTATTATTATTATTATCATTATCTTTATTACGAAACATGGACTCCTACTTTAAGAGAGGAGAAAATATTACGAATATTTGAGAGCAAAGTTCTTACGAAAATTTTTGGACCAAAGAGAGATGAACGGACAAGCGAATGGTGAAGATAATATAACAGTGAGCCACATGTTCCTTACAGGAATCCAAATATAATAAGAAAAATTAAGTCCCATAGACTGCGTAGGACAGGACAAATGGCACGAATGAGGAATGAAAGAGGGGCAGGGAAGCTTCCTGTAAGAAAACCAGAGGGAAAGCGCCCAGTTGGTAGATCACTAATGAGGTGGGAGAATAACATTATCCATGAAAAAAGTAGATTATACAGGGGATGATTGGAAAACGTTTTCTCAGGATAGGGACGTTTACAGAGCTTATGCCCACCTATAGTTTCGATAGTGCCAGTGAGTTAGTTTAATTATTATCATCATCTTCTTCTTCTTCATCATCATTCCCACAAGGGAAACTCAATTGCAATTTTACAAAACAGTAGCCGTTCAAAAGTTAACATACGGGTCTGAGACTTGGACTTTAACGATCTGTGATAAACATAAAATTGAGACAATGAAAATTAGATTTCTGAGATCCGTTGCAGGTGTATCTATAAGAGAACAAAAGAGAAGTCAAGATATCAGAGATGAATTATAAGTATATATTATAAACGAGAGGATATATAGAAATAAATGTAAATGGTTTCAACATGTACATAAAATGCCAAATAATCGTTTATCTGAACATATACTTTATTATAAACCTGAACGCAAAATAAATGTAGGAAGACCGAAACCACGTTAGAAGCATATTGTGCAGCAGGGAACGGAACGGGCCAACAGTCCCATACCTTGAATAAGAAGAAGATTATGATGCTCATTATCACCACAATGATCATCAGAATTAATTATTATGTAGGCTGATTACAGGAATATCTTACAAGTCTTTTATGCAATACGATGGAGATAGAAACTTTAATCGATAATGTCATTTTTTTATAAAGCTAATAACTTGTTAAATGCCGTGCACTTGTAAACAGATGTCTGAGGCGTATTTTTAAATAAACGATAGCTGCAAATAATATTTAATAAACAGCTGTGGAGAAAAACGAATCAATCCCCAATATGCCATCAAATAAAACAAAGAAAGTGGAATTGGATAGGCCACACATTGAGAAAACCAGACGGAGCCATCCAGAAGACTGCACTAGATTGGAACCCGCAAGAGGGGACGACGTAGGAAAACTTGGTAGAGGAGGAAGCAAATGAAATATGGAAAAGCAGGAAACTGAGTACGCTAGAGGAACTTTAATATTGCCCTAGGAACTAGGAACTTAGGAACTAGAAGAAGACGAAGAAGTAACAGAAATGTTATGGAAACTCAGAATATTCATTTCAGTTTAAAACAACATAGTTGTGATTATAATAATATTTGAAAGTTTCTCGGTTAAGTAAAATTTGACTTCGCTGTTATTTCATTACTCCAAAGGTTTTTTTCCAAAACAACAATATAAATATTTGAGTTTGAAACTTTGTAATAATGTGTTCCAAAATTCTGCAGAATCTATAACTTGCTCCTATGTTCACGTGACGAAGAGTTAATTTTTATTCATTGAGAATTTTCCTCTGAATTGATAATTTTTCTTAACAATTGCTAGATTCGTTAAAGATGGAGGCTACATGGCGTAAACGATGAGAGGGTCGTATTAGTAATGTACACAGATACAGCTCGATACATGTTGAAATTACTGAATTTTGTTAATTTGTTTAGTTAAATAAAATTGATTCATACCATATTTATTTACATAGTTTACCAATTTGGGTTAGACACTTTATACATATTTCTTCTTCTTCTTCTTCTTCTTCCTTTCATGTCATAGACCTAGTGGTCTGTTACGGTCTCAATCCAAAGTTTGAAGAGTCTGCCCAAAGATTTCTTGCCTGGTGGCTGGTAATTTAAGATCTGACGTGGTATTCTTGTTCTGCTCATTCTTCTTACGTGAGAGTTCCAGTTGTTCCTGGTATTTTTGTACATATTCCATGACTGATACATATTTCTTAATTTGATATTATATAACATTCTGGCCGGCCTACTAATAACAAATCTAAATGGATCACTAGTTATTTGACAATATATCCATGAAACTTGGAACTTCATCAATGAACAGAGTATTGTATTCTACCTTATCTTAAAAAGAATACAGAAGAGTTAACTTTGTATTTACTTGTTTTCAATATTACGTCATGAGGTATAATAAAATGATAGGCTAATTAGTAGTTATCGGCCAGAGAAGAAACAGAAGCTGAAAGAGACAAACAAATATTGAATGTACTTAAGGGAACTAATACACATTAATATTATTATTACTGTTTATAATAATAGAACTATTAATAATACTTTTTATGATTATTATTATTATTATTATTATTATTATTATTATTATTATTATTATTATTGTATTATCGCGTATTGCATATACGAGTAGTTTAAAATAAAAAAATTGTATGAAGTATGATTTGTAGGTCGTAAATTATAACGATATTCTATGTGAACCATTAGCCCTAATGATGTTTATAGCAACTCTTTTAGTACTTATTTGGCAAATGATATCCAATGATTCAATAAATACGTTCTTTCAACACATCCTGTAAACAGTTTGATTATGTATTGAGAGGTTTCCCTTGTAGGCCTATCCGTGGCCCTTTAATAGAATGTGAAGGTCCATGAGAGCGTGAAAATGCAATGATCAAATATCCCTTCCCAACGAGCCGGAGAGGAGGTGGAGTATCGAAATAAGTCGTACTTTCTGTCCGAATATATAATTTCGCCATAATTTATTTTACAGGTGGCTGAATGGTTAATGATCTCCTCTGGTCACAATTGGGTGAACAATAACTTTCAGTGCTCCGCTGCTCGGGTTACAACTGAGTCCATCTACTCCAAACTCAGAACCCTTAACGCCTCAGGTACTTATCCCACTTTGCAAACAGGTCGGCTATTGAAATGTAAGCCCAATATTCATATTCATGCAAAGTAATGCATAATTCAACCTCTGAATAAAAATAATCGTTGACCGAATCTGTTCAGAGATATCTCAATTCTCATAATCCATACTTTACTTTATGTAAACATAATACCAGAGGGTCCACCGCTGTGGTCTCGAGGTAGCGTGCTGCCTTGTCACGCAGCGGCCCCGGGTTCGACCCCGGTCGGGGCAGTTTTTCTGGGTGAGGGTTTTATCGGGGTTTTTCCTCACCTGTAAGACAAATGTCAGGAAAACTTTAAGGCCTAAACGGTCCCCGAAATCATATGGCCATCATCCTTATCATTATCATCGTTACCATTATCATTATCATCATCATCCTTCACCGGTGTGGAACGGGAAGCTACCTCACCTACACAATTCCCTAGTAAAGCTGCAAGCATAGCTTGAAAATGCTATGATTGCAGTGAAGGACCTGCCTTCGGGCAGAACTACTATGGATGGAATACCAGAGGAGTCTACTAATACAAATTTGGTTCTATTTCTCTTTTGAATGAAAAAAATATTATATTCATTTTGATTATGTAAATCTAAAAATTATACTAAGTATCTTCTCTTGCTTCCACTGAGTAGAGGGGGATCATTATTGAGATACATATGTAGAAAAGAAGACATAGGATTGGAGCCCGAAATGTGAGAACTCTTCTGAAAGCCGGGAAGCTGAAAATTTTGAAGGGAGAAATGAGAAGAAGTAAAGAGGATGTGATGGGAATAACAGAAGTGAGGTGGGAGCAAAGAGTTGAATTAGAGAGTGATGAATTAAAAATATATTATTCCAGTGGTGATTCTTAAGGAAATCATTGTGTCGGTGCATTATTAGGAACACGTTTGAAAGAAAAAGGTATATCAGTGCGTTAAATGGGTAACCTGATGATAATGGTGAGGTTACGAGGAAAATAAAGAGGACTTGGTGACAGTGCAAATTTATATGCACCATTGTTATGTAGCAGATGAAGTTGAGGAATGATGTGGCAAGAGAGAAGAGATCGTTGAGAGAGAGATGAAGGCGGCATGGGTTATCCTAATGGGTGAATGAAATGCCATAGTTGGAAAAGAACAAGAAGGAAGAGTTGGAAGATTTGGATTAGGGAAAACGAATGGGAGTGGCAAATCACGGGTGAGTTTGTGTAAAAGGAATTCAATGATAATTAGAAATACAATTTTTGAACAGTATAAAATAAGATGATACACATGGATAAGCGCTATGGACAACAAATTATACCAGATCGACTACACACCGATACAGATAATATTCCAAAATTACTTGAAATATGCGATGACCCTACCAGGAGCTGATATCAAAATTCAAACCATATCTTATTAATACGCGAAGTAGATATTTTCCTGAAGGAAATAAGAGGAAGGCAGGCAACAAAGAAGTTTGACTTGGAGAAACTTAAATCTGAAGAGGAAATGAGAAAATTCCAACAAAAGTTTCAAGAGAAAGCACCTGCCTTGGAAATCCTATTTGGCAATAGCAAGGAACACAGGAGTTATTTCAAAACCTGTATACAGACAGCTGCTGTGGAAACAATAGGATACAAAGAGAGCAAGAATATTGAGAAACCTTGAGTCACAGAAAAAATGTTGGAGAAGATGGAAGATAGACGAAAATGGAAACAAAAGCAATATAGAAGACGCCTAAAGAAACTACAGGAGACTAAACAACGAACTTAGAAGAGAAACTGACAAGGCAAAGGAAGAGTGGATGAAGCAGAAATATGACGAACTAGAGAATCTGGAGAGGAAAGGTAAATATGATTTAATGTACCACGAAGTTCAATGCTTGTAATATTAAAAGAAGAGCAGGAAAGCTATGTGGCTGATTGAGGACGAAAATAACGAAAAAAAAACAACAAACAGCGAATTATGAGTACGTGGGAGAAATATTTAGAAGAGCTATATGAGAGAATAAATCGTCCGGCTAACTTGGATATAGGAAATGAAGAAGACGTATCAAAAGATGAAAAAGGATTTTTAATTCGGAAGGAAGAAGTTGAACTAGCAAACACAGAATTGAAAAATGTGAAAGCGACAGGGGTAGATGGCATCCCTATTGAATTGGTTAAATGCTTGGGTGCAGGAAAGAAGAAAATTCTGCTTTTGCGCAACAAGATTTGTAAAGAGATTGAATGGCCCGAAGAATTGACTGAGTCAGTGTTAATACCAATGCCGAAGAAAAATAATGCAAACAAATATAAGGCGTTCAGGGCATATCAACTTAATATAACACTCTGTAAAGATTCTCCTGCGAATACTGAATCGACGTTTACGTTCTACGATGGAAAGCGAATAGGAAGAACAGTTTGGCTTCAGGAAGGGAAAGGGTATGAGAGATTCAATTGGATAGATACGAACAATAGGAGAAAGATATACAGAAGAAGATAAAGCAGTTTATACCGTATTTGTTGACCTGGGAATGGTCTTTGGTAGAGTGAATAGGAATAAACTCATGAGGATCTTGAAGAAAATTGGCGTGAACTGGAAGGCGAGGAGGCTCATAAGTAATATTTATATGAAACAGCGAATAAAAGTGAATATAGGAGAACAAATGTCATAGAGAAGATAAATTGGAAGGGTATATGGCAGGATGTCCTCTACCACCTACTCGTTTCAACATATACCTTCTTCTACTTCTTCTTCCTTTCCAGGATTAGGCCAATGCGACCTGGAAGACCTAATGTAGCACTGCTTCGGGAATACGGAAGACGTAAACGTGGGAGGAAGATGAATTAAGAGCATAATGTATGCTAATGATGAGCTTTGCTAGCAGAAGATGCAATGACACTGAGGAACATGCCGATGAAGCTAAATGACAAGGTGCGAGGATTATGGGATGAAGATAAATATAAATAAGACGAATACCATGATTCAAGGATGTAAACTAAGGAAGATAAACATGAGGATTAAAAATGAGGCTATTGAGAAAGCGGAGAGCTTCAAATACTTGAGTTGTACTATCAATAATAACATGAACTGTTCTTTTTAAAAAATAAAGGAGAGTATAGACATGGCAAAAGAAGCTTTTATCAGCAAGAGAAGCATTTTCTGCGGACCTTCGGTAAAATAATTACGGAAGAGGCTAGTGAAGTACTTTGTGTGGAGTGTAGCATTATATGGTGCAGAGACTTGGGCATTACGGCAGAATGAGAAAAAGCGACTAGAGGCTTTCGAGATGTGGATTTGGAGAAGGGTAGAATGTATAAAATGCCATATAAAATAAAAAAATAAAGATGTGCTAGACAGTGTGGCTGAAGGAAGAACAATGCCGGAAGAAATAAAGAAGACAAAAAGACATTGGATTGACCGCTGGCTAAGAAGAAACCGCCTGCTGACGGTCAACGGAAAGGAAGTTAGAGGCAGAAAATGCATCAGATGATACAAAATATTCATAAATGGTTTGTATGCTAATACAAAAATGAAAGCTGATTTAAGGAATGAGTGGAGAATGCTGAGCTTGCAATGAAATACCAGCTCTTGGGTACAACACTATGTACATATGTATATATATGTATGTATGCATGTATGCATGTATGTATGTATGCATGTATGGATGTATGCATGTATGTATATATGTACATATATTTATATATAATTTTTAAGAATAATTTTATCACAGTTGAGGTAACTATTGAAGCTAAAAATGTTCACTTGAACTTAATCGTTTTAAATATATTATTGTTTTAAATTGCGGAGGCCTTTGTGTCCATCGTCAGCGTTCGATCCATACTGCTTCATGTGATGATTTGTAAAGGGATTTGTGATCGATGGATATATTGTTTATCAATTTTACGTATCCGGATTCCTTTATGATCTCTATTTCTTCCAACATATTAATTTTAATAATCGTTATTTATTTAAACTAGCAGATTTAAGGACATAAGGCCTTCTCTTCCACTCAACCAGCGAGAAATATTAAAACAGATATGTACATAATTTTGTAACACACATAATTACAAGTAAATATTGATACAAGTTTACTCTTATTCAAACGATTCAAGACAATATTATTTAATTAGTAAAAATCATAAACCGGCATTTAAATCATGGAATGACAAATTAGGAAGAAAGAGATTCAATTTCTTTAAAGCAAGTTAATGACCGGCAGTTTCTGATTTCATATGGTAAAGATTTGCAGAGTCTAACAGTAGATACGGAATAGGACGTTCTCTGTTGTGGGATGCGAAATAAGAGATTCCATACGATCGTTTACTCAAATTGTGATTGGAGGTTAGGAGATGGAAGAGAGGCGGTAAGTAACTTGGCATAGGGGTGTGTATAATTTTGAATAGCGGAATAGGCTGTTCCAACTGACTAACTCACTGGCTCTGTGAAAGCCGAATATTCATGACCGCGCGGATATAAGATATCCATACATCCCTATCCTGTGCGAATATTTTCCAATCATTCCCTGTATAATCTACTTCCTTCAAATTATGGTTAATATTATTCACCCACCTCATTCTTGGCCTACCTACTGAACGATTTTACTCTTGTTTTAATACAAGGAGTTTTCATGTCCCTCTTTCATTCTCCATTCGTGCCCATCGTGTCCTATAAGACTTAACCTTTCTTATTATATTTGGTTTCCTATAGCTCAATGTTATGCTGCCTTAGCCATTCGCCTGTCTGTTCATATCTCTTTGGTCCAAAAATCTCCGTAAGTACTTAATTCTCAAATACTTATTCCTCCGTTAAAATAAGAGGAAATTTTTCTTATTCATATATAACTGGACAATAACAGATTTATAATTTTTTTAGTTTATTATTGAATCTCCAAATATTTTGAAACCCTATTTCGCCACAAAGACATGGTAGGGTTGTAGCTTACCACAACAATATTGTATTATATATTGTAGAAACAGAAATATCATCTTGTGGATTTGAATGGGTGTTGTGAATTGCGTAAAATTGTCTGTAAGTGTCTTACATATATACTACATATTATTACGAATGTGCGTTTGAATTTCATAAAATGTTTATAAAAGTGTTGGTTCTTAGAAAAATCACTTCACACATTGAGGCACAAGCCTCATCATCATTTAAAAGTACGTTTAACCAGAATCGTTGTCTTTCGAATATAGGACAATTAAATTAAACATGTTTCACATATTATATTGATTCTTGATATTTACAATTATGATCATTGTCTGGGTTAATATCAAATCTCCTAAAATAACTTCCAAATGTTCCATGGCCAGTCATAAATTGTGTTAAAATGAAATTTGAAATAACATTTTTATATTTAGCCTATGGTGTACTGTGGTAAAGAAGAGCTCTTTAGTCAAGGCACAGTTAGCACTCCTTATCCAATGTTCATTCCTATCAGTGATGATATAGTCCTACAGTTTTTTTTAAAAATTTTATTTATTTTTTTTCAGTTTAATGTTTTTTGAGAAATGTTAAGAATACGCAATGATATTTTTAATGGTATGCAGTAATCTTGGATCTCCCAGCATTATAGCATGGTTTTCTCTACAATGAGTAGATATTTGCTCCACTCTGATATTTTTACAAGATCATAGTAAAGTCTGTAGATGTTTTCAATGATTTCGTTAAGTAATTTTAACGAAAATTTTGGATACCGTTCAGAATAAATTCGAATGTCATAATATTGTTGAGATGTCATTAACATATTGGAATTAGATAATTGCCCTGGGATATATTTAATATCATGAGTTCCTAAGACTTTGCCGATCTTTGATGTAGGAGTTACACCGAGCAGGTCAATTTTATGACAGATATAAAGTTTTATTAATTAAATAAAAATAAAACGTGGTTTTATTTGATTTTCATATTTATTATATAATTCAGTGTACCGAAACAGCTGTCACTGAATTATATGATAAATATGAAAATCAAATAAAACTACGTTTTATTATTATTTAATTAATAAATATGGATTTTCATCAAGTAAACACCAACTCAATTGATTGGAAAGTTTTTAGTCTGACTAACAATATTTCGATATATACTGTATCGAGAACTTTACTAAAGTCATTAAAAGTAGTGCCGTAAGTTCTCTTCTCCATATATTCTCTAGTGCTCTAGACAATGTCGAGATGTACAATAATTTTGTGGTGTCCTTTCCTGAAACCGACCTAGTTTTATCAAGAAAGAGATACTCAGCCATATGTGTATTATGTGATCCCAAGGATGGGAGTATAGTGATCGGTCGATAGTTTTGAGATGTTGAATATAGTTTCGTTATAGGTAGGAGACGAATCGGTGCCATTTTCCACAATTTACATTAAGTTTCAGTCACGAGAGAAGTGTTAAGATTACGTCTGTTATGTTTCATAAGACGGAGATTGATGTGTCGCTATAACAGACTACTTAACACCGTAGAATATATTTTATTTCTATTCACTCATAACTAAAATGGGCCCTATAATACAATGAACAGGCTTGCGGTGTTTTTGGCATGATAAACCGAACGGTAAAATGGTCGTTTAGATCATCAAGTGGTAAGTATAAGGGTTTTGCCGGAAATTGATATATGCCCTTTAACTTTTTTTTTTCAGAATTCTGCAGAATTGATATTTGATTTTATAAGGCCATGAGTAAGATTGGTCCCGTGCCGTACCCGAGTGCTTAAGGCAGGAAGCCTTGGTGCAGAGCTACGGGACTTGCGCTGGTTCGAGTCTCCATGGAAGAAGACATTTTTCTCATGGAATTTCGGTCAGTAAGGGACCGGTTTCCACCCAGCATCTTGAGGCATTTGGGTAGCAACAATAAGTAGCGACTCCAGGTTGAGAATACGAGCTATAACGGCTGTGGGACCCGACATGCTGACCACACGTCACCCCTACACTGGATAGATGACAGTCTACCTCTGTGATTAACACATGTGAATGTGAGACGAGCAGCAGGATGGTCAGTCAAGGGCCTTCTGGGCCTGTAGCGCTTGGACTTGTTTTATGAGTAAGCTTGAAATCTCTGGCTTGCGTTTTTACGTAATTGCTTGTATTTATCCAAGTCCGCTATGTCCTGATTCTTCCTATATTGTCCACATGCCGTGTCTCTGTCTGTCATGAGAGTGCCGATAGAATCAGTCAATCAGAATGCAGGTGGACTAATTACTCCATTATTTTAAGGGGGCGTGCCTGTCGTTTAATTGAAGTATTACGTCATTTAATAACTCAACTTTTTCGTCTATAGTTTTCATCGTCCAAATGCCATGCTAATTTAATCGGACCGCGTCACCAATTAGTGTGTATGATTTATCCGACTTACGTTTCTGTAAGTCAGAAGTCAGGGTTTATATTGGAACATGGACGGGCACACTCGATATAATTGATATCATGTGGAGAGGTTCGTGGAGCTTCAGTTTGTCCGAGTGTTATAACGTTCTGGGGTTATTTATCACTACTAAGTCAAGTATATTGTGGGAATATCAGTGTAGTGAGTTGATCGAGAGGAAATGAATGAAACAATGTGTTATGTGTGTAGTTTAATTTCCACGTAAGATGTTAGACTTATACAACGGTATCAGATTAATGACTGAAGGTTCAATCGCAGAAATGATCAACACTCGAGTTTTTAACCTCTAACAAACTTGGGACGAGACGGAGTAATCATATGAAGAGTGGGAAATAATCATTCGCTGAATATCTGATTGTATATCCATTTCAGTACCGCTGTCTCTTTCTCCCAATGTCATTTCAAAAAATTAAAGTATAAAATAAATTATCAATAATTACAAGTTCAGACAGGAGAATATTTTTAAACCAAGTTTTCGAAATATATATGTAGCATGACATTTTTTTTTAGATAAAAATAGAGTGGAATTTTAAAACTGAGAAAACGATATTGTGCGTGAGTCATTCTGAAAATGTCTGAACTGTGATATGGATTGTTGTTGAAGTTGCCATATAAGTTAATGATATTGTACACTATATTCATGATTAAAATGTGCTATTAGTTATATATAGCCTATATATATATATATATATATATATTTTAACACCTGGTTATGTCATGTGATTCACATTGCTGGATTATATTTCCTCATATTTCAAAACTTTAAAATATTCGTTGTATTCCATACTAAAATTTCTATTAGTTTTTTTTTCGAATATGGAATCCGTCAAACTAAGTTAATGGTATATTTACCTTGTCGTGGTGGAGTGGCTTGCGTGCTTAAATGATCCTGAGAGCTATGCCGGCGGCAGTATTGCTGCCGATAGGGTTACCCATGCCGGACTGGTCGAAGGTGATAAGCCAGACGAAAAAAGTACCTTGGTCGAAAGAGTGACGATCTTTCACCGTAAAAATACAACCGTCAAGAAATGCGGACATGGGTTCAACTGGAGTAAAATTTTCCGGAGGTCAAATAGTTCCTCATTCGGTTCTTCGGGCGGGTACTACTTCAGGGAACCCATGCCAAAGGCTCAAACATAGGGACATGTTCCTAGGAACATGGAATGTTAGGACTTTATACAATAGCGGGGCACTAGAGAAATTAATGCGGGAATTGGATAAATCGCCCTTGGATATAATAGCTTTACAGGATGTTAGGTGGCCAGGAGAAGGTAGTCAGGAATCCAGAAGCTTTGCATTATACTACGGGGGTGCAGAAAGACCTGCATTTGGAACGGGTGTTTTAGTCAGGAGGAGGATCCTCTCCGCTATCCGATATATTAAGTTTGTTAGTGATAGGATATCATACATAATTCTAAAGGGTAAACGACATGATTTTATAATTGTAAATGTACATGCCCCCACAGAAGATAAAGATGACAAGATCAAGGATGAGTTCTATGAAGAATTAGAATGGTTATTTGATAGCCTTTCAAGATATCATATGAAAATTGCCTTAGGAGATTTTAATCCAACAGTGGTACGGGAAGATTATTCAAACCAACAATAGACAATTCAGTCTTCATGAGATAGTAACAACAACGGGGTTAGATTAGTCACATTTGCCACATCAAAGAACCTCATTGTTAAGAGCACAACATTTCAGCATAAGGATGTTCATAAATACACCTGGACGTCCCAAGATAGAGAAACTCGGAACCAGATAGATCATGTATTAGTGGATAAACGCTGGCACAGTAGCACCATCGATGTTAGATCAGTTAGAGGGACAGACTGCAATTCGGATCATCATCTAGTCAGAGTGAAAATCAGACTACGGCTATCGCCTATGAGACGAACAAACGCTAATGCTGATTATGTAAGATTTGAATTAAAACACTTGAAAAATGATGAAATGCGGCAAGAATACCAAATCAAAATTGCTAATAGATTTGAAGTACTGGTATCTTCAGATGACTATGTGGCAAACGAAGAAGAAACTGATATAAATAAAGAATGGGAGGCTATAAGAGATACTATTAAATTGTCAGCATCAGAAAGCAGTGGTTGTTTAAAAAAGAGGCAAAACAAAAAATAGTTTGATGAGGAATGTGCGGACATTGTAAAGAAAAGAAAGCAAGCAAAAATGAAATGGTTAGACCAGCCAAATGAGGTAAATTTAGAGCAATTGTTTAGTATTAGACGGGAAACCACCAAGTTACTAAAGAGTGAAAAGAGGGAATATTTGAGAGAGAAAATTAATGATTTTCAAATGAACGCAACGAAATTGCAACATTAGAGAATTATATCAGGGAATTAGTACAGAGGAGGAAGGTTTTTTAGGCTTGAACAAACATAATTCGGAATGAAAATGGGGATACGATTGCAGATTCTAGGAGTATATTAAATAGATGGAAAATTTACTTTAATCAGCTATTGAATGTACATACAGACTAGATACGCTTGTTGCTTTGTTGATTTGGGAAAAAGAAGCTCTTCCAGATGAATGGAAGGAATCAATTATCGTACCAATTTATAAGAAAGGAGATAAAACTGATTGCAACAACTACAGGGCCATCTCATTACTTTCAACTTCGTAGCAAAATTCTTACAAATATATTAGTAAGCAGACTTACTACTTATGTTGATGACATTCTAGGAGATCATCAATTTGCAATTTAGAAGAAAGAGGTCTACAACAGGTCAGTTTTTTAGTATAAGACAGATTTTAGAAACGAAATGGGAATATAATGGTACTATACATCAACTATAAGTAGACTTCAAGAACGCATACGATTCAATTAAGAGGGAGAAATTATATGGTATCATGCTGGAATTCGGAATTCCTAAAAAGTTAGTTAGACTTATACGAATGTGTCTAAAAGGCACAAAGAGTAGTGTGCGTGTAGGCAAACAGTTTTCGGGACACTTTTGAAATCCAGAATGGGTTGAAGCAAAGATATGCACTATCTCCTCTACTATTTAATTTTGTACTAGAGCATGCCATTAAATCTTTGGAGAATGAGGAAGGCTTACAACTGAATGGTATTAATAAGCTGTTAGTTTATGCTGATGATGTAGTATTGTTGACCGATAGCGAGGAGATACTAAAGGACATCACTATTGAGTAACACTAAGGAATTAGGAGTGGAAGTAAATATCAATAAAACTAAATGTATGGTCACACGTAGAAATTCATTGTATAATGGAAATGGACAGCTACTGACAAATGAGGGAAATTTTGTGGAAGTGGCTGAATTCAAATACCTAGGAACAATAAATAATCACAAATAGGAATGAGATGCACAAAGAAATTAAACATAGGCTCAATTCTGGAAATGCGTGCTATTATGCATTGCAGAGACTCTTGATGTCCCAACTCCTTTCAAAGCATGTTAAACTGAAAATATATAAAACTATTATTCTACCAGTTATATTATATGGCTGCGAAACATGAACCCATACTTTGAGGGAGGAAAGGAGATTACAAGTATTTGAGTATAAAGTACTTAGGGAATTTTTTGGACCAAAGAGAGGTGAACAAACAGGTGAATGGAGAAGACTACATAACAATTAACTGCATGGTCTTTATAGGAAGCCAGATATAATAAGAACAGTTAAGTCTCGTAGATTGTGATGGGCAGGAAACGTTGCACGTATGGGGAATGAAAGACTTGCATGGAAGCTTCTTGTAGGAAAGCCACAGGGAAAACGCCCAGTTGGTAGACCAAGAATGAGATGGGAGAATAACATGAACTATGATTTGAGGGAAGTAGATTATGCAGGGAATGATTGGAAAGCATTAGCCCAGGATAGGAATACATGGAGAGCTTTTGTTCGCGCGGCCATGAACCTACGGTTTCGATAGTGCCAGTGAGTAGGTACCGGTAAGTAATTAAGTGAATGGAATGGAATTACAGATATTCCATGTTAATTTAGAGACATTCTTGTTTTTTATATCGTACCTCAGGATACTTTTAATACATAGTTGTGCACAAATGTGCAATACCGGTACTCTTCTAAATAGAATAATATCATCCTTGATAACATGGGAAGGTGCGACTTTAATTTTATAAGATAAAGAGGTCAATAGTGTGCAAGTGTTCATTTTCATGATTTGAGACCTGTATTATTCATTAGAGATATTCTTGAAGCCACAACTTAAATACATATGTGGGTTTCCTTGGGGTTAGAAGACCTTTAACTGAGACCAACCAATTTGAATCGCAAATTTTACAGCTTACAGTAGATTTTTAATTCGGTTTAGTAGGAATTTTAAGCTTCATCTTGTGGCTTCACGTCTAATATTACACAACAGAGGAGTGAGGGCTTTAAGAAAAAATTGGATTTTCTCTCAGTACAACACCAAATTGATTTTCCTATTGATACAAGCTATAAGGCTCCTTGAAATATTATATCTCCCTCATTTACTCCGCGAGTCATTCAGTATTTCTTATAATGTAAACTTGTTAGAATGACATGCTTTTAAAAAGAAACGATGTAAACTTACAATAGCTCTTACAGTCGTCTTAAAATAATGTATCTTATAGGATAAGGGAATGCGTTAAATTATAACTAAACGTATCCTTCTGGCTTGTTACATCAACCACTTCTTCAGAGCTGTAGTGCCACGATTTATTATCATTACTATCATCATCGTTATCTCCATTGACTATCTAACACATTTACACTATCGAACCCATAGGTTCACGGCCGCGCGAACATAAGCTCTCCAAACATCCCACTCCTGAGGTAAAAATTTCCAATCACTCCCTGTATAATCTACTTCCCTCTAATCATGGATAATGTTATTTTCCCACCTCATTCTTGGTCTATCAATTGGGCGTTTTCTTCTGGTTTCTCCTACACGAAGTTTCCATGTACCTCTTTCATTCCCAAACGTGCCACATGTCCTTCCCATCACTATCGACGAGACTTAACTATTCTTATTATATCTAGCTTTCGATACATTTCATGTAGTTTACTCTTATGTAGTCTTTTACATTCACCTGCCTGTTCATCTCTCTTGAGTCCAATACATTTCCTAAGAACTGTATTACAAAATACTCGTAATCTCGTTTCCTCCCCACATAATATAACTGGTGGAATAACAGTTCTATATATTTATATGCAGTTTAAATTTCTCTTTAAGGAGTTCGGACGTCAACAGTAGTAATAGCACACAATTTCAGAATTGAGCCTATTTTTAATTTATTTGTGAATCTTATTCCTATTTGTGATTATTGTTCCTAGGTATTTGAATTCAGCCACTTCCTCAAAATTTCCCTCATTTGTCATTAGCTGTGCATTTCCATTATATAATGCATTTCTATGTGTGACCATATATTTAGTTTTATTGATATTTACTTCCAGTCCTAATTTCTTAGTGTTACTCAATAGTTTGTGCGTGTTGTCCTTTAGTATCTCTTCGCTTTCGCCCAATAATATTACATCATCAGCATAAACTAACAGCTTATTAATACCGTTGAGTTGTGGGCCTTCCTCATCCTCTAATGATTGATGGCATGCTCTAGTACAAAATTAAATGTTAGAGGAGATAGTGCATCCCCTTGCTTCAACCCATTCTGGATTTCAGAGGTGTCCGAAAACTGTTTGCCATTACGCACCCAACTCTTTGTGCCATTTAGACACATTCGTATAAGAATAATTAACGTTTTAGGAATTCCGAACTCAAGCAGGTTACTATTTAACTTCTCTCTCTTAATTCTCTCGTATGCTCTTTTTGGAGTCTACATATAGTTGATGTACAGTACCATTATATTCCCATATATTTTATAAAATCCGTCTTATACTAAAACTCTGATCTTTTGTACACTGATGATCTCCAAGAACTTCATCAATATTGAGAGTAAGTCTGCTTACTAATATATGTCTTACAATTTGTTACAAAGTTGAAAGCAATGAGGTGTCCCTGTAGTTGTTGCAATCAGTTTTAACTCTTTTCTTTAGATTGGTACGATAATCAATTATTTCCATTCATCTAGAAGAGTTCCTTTTTTCCAAGTCAACTAAGTAATCGGCGTATCTTGTCCATCAATTCTTCTCCCCCTGATTTTATTAGTTCTGTTAAGATCTCATCTGAGTCTGATGCTTTATACATTTTAAATGTTTGTATCGCCATTTCAATCTCTAATGCACTAGGTTCTGCGACAAATATTTCTGTTGTCTGTAAATTATCTTCTTCAATATCCAATTTTGCATGGGCATTTAATAGCTGATTAAAGTAACTTTTGTATCTATTTAATATAGGCCTACTACGGGAATATGTAATTATATATCTGTTTTAATTCCGATTTATGTTTCTTCTAAAGTGAAACCCTTTCTTCTCTATCCTCATTCACAGATATATTCTCTAATGTTCCTATTTTTGCATTAATTTCAAGTTCATTAATCTTCTCCCTCAAATACTCCCTCTTCTTACACTTTAATAACGTGGTGGTTTCCCGTCTAATACTGTCCAATTGTTCTAAATTCACCTCATTTGTCTCGTGTAAACGTTTCTTTTTTACTAGCTTTCATTACTTTACAATAACATATATACCTCTGGAAACAATAACAAACTATGACGCTATAATAACCATCGAAACATTTCTAACCGAAAATTACCATTTACAAGATTACTATGGAGTTCACACATTAGCAAAACCTACAGCAGGAAGACCAGCGGGCGGGGTTTCTATATTTATGAAACCAACCCTAGGAATAATAAAGAAAGTAATCAAAGAGGAAAATATACTGATAGTAAAAACCCCAATCATCACAATCATAGGAATATACATC
Organism: Diploptera punctata; assembly: GCA_030220185.1. Lineage (NCBI taxonomy): Eukaryota > Metazoa > Arthropoda > Insecta > Blattodea > Blaberidae > Diploptera > Diploptera punctata. The sequence goes on along the minus strand of JASPKZ010007288.1, from coordinate 1,996,249 downwards.
AATCCTCAGACTACAACAACTGACGCAGTCGAGAAAATAGAAGAAGCCTTCACGCATACAAATAACGATGAATGAAAGAATAATCCTTGCTGGTGATATGAACTGTAGAATAGATAAACCAAATAGCAAAACCAATCTCATAATGGAAACATTAAGAGATAAAGGTCTCACATTAGTAAACAAGCCCGCAATGAAAACATATATAGCACCTAATGGTTCCAGCTCCATCGATCTTGTACTATACAAAGGTAGAAACATGACCTTAACTAACCAAGAAGGATTATGGACATCAGCAATGGCTCCGATAAGAAAACATATACCAATAGTAACAACAGCAATACTGCATCAAATTCCAACAACTCCCATATCAATGCTACACAAACGTTCAAGGAAGCTAGACTCGGAAAAACTAGAACGCAACAAAGAAAAAAATAGCAGAAGTAAATAAATTAATAAATCAGGAAAGAGATAGACAAGAGTGTCGCACAAATCACAGAAATCTTACAAGCATGCTGTAGCGAAAAAAAGAAAAGGAAAATCACAGCCTTGGTTCAACAAAGACTGCTATGACAAACGGAAAGAAACGATCACAGCACTACATCGAGCAAGAACCACAAAAAACAATGAAGACCTAAATAGGTATGCGAAGCATAGAAAAGAATACAAGATGCTAATAAAAGAAACTAGGACCAACCACATTGAAGAAGAGGCAAAGCGAATAACCGAAGAAGCAAGAAAAGATCCTTACATAGTTCTCAGAAAATCAAGACCAATGACCGCGAGTGAATTATCCATGGAAGATTGGGGAAATCACTTCCAATGTCTTTTAAACCACCACCAAAGAACTATGTCACAAGAAACACGTACCAGAACAATCACTGAACACCCAGAGCACATAACTAAAGAAGAGATAAACCACGCCATAATATCGGCTAAGAACAAGAAAGCAGCGGGTCCCGACGGCATCTATGCTGAACATCTAAAAGACTCTTTGCACCTAATGGAAGACGTATGGCACAACTTATACAACAAATATATAAACATAGGAAAAATCCCAGAAGCCTGGAGAACATCAGTAATAAAGATCATGCATAAAGGGAAAGGAGACACCAACAACTCAGACTCGTACCGCGGCATTGCTCTTGAAAACTCTGCGTTCAAAATTTTCTCAAAATTCTTAACAACCAGGATCACGAACATAGCGGATAGAACATTCCGGAATGCCAATTTGGCTTCAGAAAGGGCAGAGGCACATTACAAGCGGTGAACTACCTCATAGACTCGATTGAAGACACATTAAGACATAATGGAAATAAGTATTTCGCAGTGTTCATTGATTACAAGAAAGCGTTCGATCTCATCAACAGAGAAGTACTCCTTCAAAAACTCAGGCGGATATTAGAGGACTCGAGCCCATTAACAACGATTGTGACAAGCATCCTGGATCACAACTATTTTCAACTGTACGACCAGGTCGTACGATCAAAGAAAATAAAGCAAACAAATGGGGTACTGCAAGGGAACCCCATCAGCCCACTGCCCTTCAACATCATGACAGCTGATATTGTGGATATCACCAAAGATAGTGCGACATCGATCATAATGTACGCTGATGACATGGTATTGGGATCATCAAACAAAGATGAACTACAATGCACATTAAATAGACTCGAAAAATGGTCAAATGAAAACTGCCTGCAAATAAACCATCAGAAAACTAAACAGATGACCTTCAGAAAAGGAGGAAAACCTACTGAAAATGACAGGCTAATGCTCCTTGGTGAGCCACTAGACGTTGTATCGCAATTCACCTACCTAGGCATCACCCTACAAACAACCATTAAATCCTACAGAATACATGTGCAACAGAAGGTTTCAGCTGCAATAAGAGCGATATACAGCATCAAAAATCTCCACCAATTATCAACAGAAACAGCTATGACGCTCTTCAAGACAGTCATAACTCCCATAACAACATATGGAATTAACATAATATGGGACAAACTCACAAACAGAGACTTGACACAAATAGAAACAGTAAAAGCACGCTTCATGAAAAGAGTTCTGGGAGTTGGAAAAAACAGCACCTTCAAGAATGACGTACGTCTTAATGAAAGAAAACCTTCTTCATTGAAGACATTAGACGGCAGCTATTCCTACCGAACACCTGCGCATATGAGACAACAATGCAAGGACTACAGGAGAAGAGGAATGACATCTGCAGCGAATTCTACACAACAGAGGCTATGTGTACGAGAGAGTGGACACGACCAAACTACGAGATGAGGCACATCCTAACACGGTATGCTATCCATGGCTTTCACCACAAGGGTTGCAGCATAAAGCGATTCCACGAGCCAAACCAAGAATGCATATGCGAACTGTGTAACAATCCATGTGAACGATATCACGTCGAAAAGTGTGCGGAAAGACAATTATCGTTTAACAAGTTTTGCTTAGACTAAATTTACTAACAATTTGCACATTTGTGCGCATTTACTTTCATTCATTACTTTACAATTTCGGCACATACCTCATTAAGCTATTTCTTCTTTTGCCTCAGTTTTAAATAACCAATGTTTTCTGATGATGATAATTTAGTAGTATTTTTATGGCTTTCCATTTTTTTATTTATGTCAGTGTCTTCTTCGTTTGCCACATTGTCATCTGAAGATTCCAATACTTCAAATTTATTAGCAATTTCGATTTGGTATTCATGCTGCCTTTCATCATTTTCAAGTGTTTAAACTCAAATTGTTCAGAATCATATTTAACGTTTGTCTCCCTCATAAGCGATAGCCATTGTCTATTTTTCACCCTGACTAGATGATGACCCGAATTGCAATCTGTCCCTCTAACTGATCTAACATGAATGATGCTAGTGCATCAGCGTTTTTTCAGTAATATATGATCCATCTAGTTCCGAGTTTCACTATCTGATGAATATCCTGATGCTGGAAACTCGTCATTATTATATTATGAAATTTAAAATATTACGTACCATGATAAAACAGTACATGATACCTAATTTTGCAGATAGTCTTCTTCAGTTAAAACTTGGAGATATTGTAAAATAAAACTTAATAACATTACAGGTTATATTTTAACAGCTCAGTTTATATCTGGACGGTGATATGTATTTTTGTGTATTAGTATGTGTATCTTATATATTTGTTTTCACTCTTTTCAATATTATCGGCGATATTTATTACATTTTATCTCCTTTTAATTTATCTTAAATTATCTACCATATTTTAACGCGACTGTCGTAAAATTTAATTCTGAACACTACCCTGTAAGAAACTGTACACAATTGTTTTAATGCAAGTGGCCACCTTTCTATTCCAAATAACTATAATGACACAATACAATACACAACACAATAGTGTATGTCATATAATTAAAAGACTAACAAAATTCTTGGAGAGAAGGTGGAATGAATTGAGCGTATCGATTTCAAAATATGCTGGTCAACATACCAGTTAAAGGTATTTAGGTTCTTAAATAGTATAGGAATAAAAAACAAAAAAGTACGTCCAAATTTAGAATCTATTTACTCAAATGGGGGCAAAATGAAATGCAAGAGTTCAAACAGTATTATTAGCATCTTCAACCGAGGTTACAACATTTACACACCTACAAAATAAATAATGTTTTCAAAATCTTATTAAAATAAGCTGACTGAAGTACAAAATTATTTTATAAAATATTCTCGATGTTGCTAAAGTTATTTCACAATAAAAACACTAATATAATAAGTAGAAAATTCAAAATCGAAACTCGGTTAGCTTTCATAAATTAGAAAATAGTTTTAATTTCCAACATGTTTGGTATAAAATTAAAGTGGTCAACAAAAAAATCTTCTCCAACACATCTAGAATAAAACTATAGATATCTACTAAAGAAAACAATTGTACCATCAAAAGCCTGGGGTGCTCTCTATCAACTAACCAATACCCGGAGTGCGTTGCTACTCCTAAATATATTTTATGTGTTTTAACACCTGCCGTGCGCTGTTATACGCTACTTTTTTTGTAGAGTCTTTTTAGATGTTCAATTCTGTGTATGTCAGTGTGTGTATTTGTTATGGTTTAGGCAGCGTAAGCCATTTAAGCGTCAAATTATGGACTTTATTTCTCGTTTTTCACTACAAAGGGTGTTTTAAGGGTGACGTGGTTTAGTATTACAACTCTCTTATAGCCTATGTTCATTCTCGGAATCTTCTGAACATTTTTCAAACAGGTCTCATCTCAATCCGATGAACGGTATGGCAGAGCTCGCATGCCCGGGAATCTACTTATACCGATCTTCTTGGTATCAAAAAAAATCAAAGCACGAAAGGCCAAGAAGCCTTTAGGCTGACCAGCCGGCTGTTGGCCTCACATCCACATATGTCAATCACTGAGGTAGGCGATCGTCTAGCCAGTGTAGGGTGACATGTGGTCAGTTTGTAGGATCCTCCAGAAATTATAGCTAGTATTCTCAACCTGGAGTCGCTACTTACTGTAGCTACCTAAATACCTCAGGAAGGGGCCAGATACGAAATCTAGTTGGAAAAAGTATTTTATTAACTCTAACTCTCGCCCATTTATCTTTCTTCACTATAAAATTATTGCCAGATTACGGTTCTTCACTTATCTGCAAAGGAGCGCAGAATTCTAAAATTTATGTTGACAATAAAAAATCGGAATTTGCCGACAGTTAAGAACTCACCTGGTCCGCATCCCAGTTGTGTACCGAGCTGTAGAAGTAAACACATTTTGCATTAAAGTTCAGTGAGTTATTCATCTTATTCTATATGGATAATTTACATGAATGTTTGTACTTTACATTGATATATTTAACATGTTTATATACAACCAGATATTGTGTTAAATACGCGTGGAATCATACCTTCGAAACTCTAAAAAATTTATACAATCATTTTACTTTAAATTCAGTTACGAAAAAAACAGTTCTGAACAATAGTACAAATTTTAGTTACAATGCAATACAGAGTGATTTGTGGACTTCAATTCCCGCGTAATAACATATGTGCAAATTATTGCGTTTTTTTGTAATTGGATTTTTTATTAGAAGAGGCGACCGGCAGTTGAGGCCTATCGTTGCTCGCAGAGAACTGTTTGATTTAATATAGGAAGAAAAGTGATCGATGGAGGCAACAAGTGTTCCTCTATTAATAAAATAGAGTTACGGGATCTTCGGAGAATATTTCAAAAAATATTTTTAAAAACATTTTTAAAAGCGATTTTCTAAACATAGGAAGTTGTGCGAGAGAAAAAATATATATATTTCTGCTAAAATATTCTGATTGGCTAAAAGTAAATGTAAGCCTTCCCGTTATTGAGAATTGGAACATTGATAGTCGTTGGAAAATCCTGTTCCATCTGCTTATGGAATTGTAAGACCTAAAGTATCTTTCGAAGAGGCTGGAATGAAAACAAAAAGTCTTACTTCTGCTGAAATGTCTGTCTTCGGAAAGGTAGCATAACAATTTTTTTTTTCCATAGAAGCTTTATAGGGTGGAAAAATTACACAATATTTCCTTTTTGACATCTAGTCCGATGTTAATATATTCATATTGTATTGTCATAAAAGACAATTCTTCGTCCGACATAGAAGATAAGGGAGTTGAGCGGGGTGATTTGTAATGTTTATTATTAGTATTATTATTATTATTTTAATATATCCCACAACAGTCCCGGAGGCCTTTGGGTAGTAGGAGGTTAAGGCTCACACTTTTTCTAGACAATCGGCACTTTATGTCAGCCGGGTTGTCAGTCCTGCGTGACGGCCGCCTTACCCCCAGAACAAACGTATGGTACTCATTTTCGTTAGAGGCTAGTCGACCCCAAGGCCATGGTGCCGCCAGAGGGACTTGAACACTCGACCCTCCGGCTTGTAGCTCAGTGCCTTAACCACTACGCTACGGCGTGCCCCCATTTATTATTATTATTATTATTATTATTTTGAAGCTATTTTGTGGTTTTTGGAGTAATGTCTCTAAATCATCAGCAGTATTCCGTTTACCACATGACCAAAGTGATATTTATGTTGCAAGAGCAAGTTCATCGCGACAGAATTCCTGCTTAAGAGAACATTTCTTTTATTCCATGAGTTCTTCTTTCATATTTGTCCTTGGGAAGACAATTAGAGGAGGAACATAAGTGCCTGCTGCATTCATGCAAGTCACAATTGTGATTAAGTTGCCCCTCTCCGATGAAGTAGGTTGCCCCTCTCCGATGAAGTCAAGGCAGCAACTTCCTTTTTTCCCATTTAATAGAAATAACTTTGCTATGTTTATGCTGCATAGATGTCACCCCGGTTTCGTCAATGTTATAGATCTTGTGAACCTTATGGTTGATATCAAACATTTTGGCCACGTTCTCTGGAGTGAAAGCTTTCACTCTTGCTGCGGAGATCCTTTGTGGAGTTCTCAGAGCTAAAATTGGATGCCTTTTCAAAAAAAAGCCCTGAACCACTTTTTGCCTGGTGAAGCTTTACCTGAATTGAACGGATTTTTCAGCCAATTCCTAATAGGAGGCTGAAATGTCATGCTACTTATGTCCTTACATCTCAGAGCATAAAATCGTTTTTCCATGGCGTCTCCTTAGTTTGACGATATAGGTTGGGTATCAGTAGAACCACTCAGTTAAACGTAAATTAACGTAATTTTATGCAATATTAATAGATATATTGTTACAATGTAATGTATAATTTATAATAAGCACGCGAGAAAACAAGTTCCCAATATGCGATCGTACCCTAATATGCGGTACTATCGCATATTAGGTACACCATGGTATCGCATATTAGGAACTAGCCATCTTGAAAAAGAATCAACGATTTCGAGAACCATCATCGGTTAAAAAGAAAGCCAATTGTCTTTAAATATAGGTAATTATATAATAAATAAGAGAAATTAAACAGAACAGCTGTGTCCAGTCACGTTTAAGCACAGATATCCTTGAAGCACCAATACTACAAAAACTTGAAATTTAATTTTTTGAAGAACAACCTCTACCCACGCTATCCAATCTCGCACTGGCGACTTCGTTCATGGAATCATACTTGAACTTGCTGGGGACCTAATTTAGGAAACTTCCAGCAGAGTTCATCACATACTATGATCAGAATCGAAGTATCGCATATTAGGGAACTATACCATATTAGGCACCTTTCCTCTATGTTTCGCTAATTTTTCGATAAATGTTCTCTCCATTTTTCCATTCCACTGAAGTCTGTACTGGTGTATTTAAACAACAATGTTCATTTTATCTTCTTACAGAAACCTTCGTTTTTCCGGTATTTGAGTAATGAGGAATCTGCAAATCACCCTAATGAACTATCAGCTAGACTGCTTGTAATATATTTTCGTCAGCCTTTTACTTACCATCCATATTTCATTATCGTAGCATAATATTGATCAGTAACCAGGGTTACTTTCTAGCCAAGTCTATATTTCTTGGGCGTAATAGGTTTTAAATGGTCGCATAAATCCCACGTCAAGGGGTTGTATTTTATGCGTGGAATAAGGTGGCAAACACACAATGTGGACATTATTATCCCTTGCTTTATCTATCACGTCAAGGTTCTTTGTGTGGGAACAATGCTCATCAAGTACAGCAAACAGGGTCTTCAGATGACGGCTTCAAAAAGTTAAAAAATTCGTGGTGCACCACCAGGATCAGTGTCAGCTTGCCATCCAAGTGATTGGATACAGACTCACATTTTCACGAAATGGTTTGATAATTTTTTAACTTTGTGAAGCTGTCATCTGAAGACCCTGTTTGCTGTACTTGATGAGCATTGTTCCCACACAAAGAACCTTGACGTGATAGATAAAGCAAGGGATAATAATGTCCACATTGTGTGTTTGCCACCTTATTCCACGCATAAAATACAACCCCTTGACGTGGGATTTATGCTACCATTTAAAATCTATTACGCCCAAGAAATACAGACTTGGCTGGAAAGTAACCCTGGTCGTGTTATCACTCCATTATTAATAGCCAGGTTATTTGTGGCAGTCTACATGAGAGCAGCCACAATGGAAACTTCCGTCAACGCCTTTAGAAAAACGGGGCTCGTCCCTTGTAACAGGCACATCTTCAGAGACAATGCATTTTAAATTCATCGACCAGATGACTCTGCTCAAGGGAAACAAATGGTGAAACTCTTTGTGACCCAGGTCCAAGCGATATAAATGCTGGTCAACAGATTAAACAAACTGTGAGCTTTAAAGACAGACAGACCCCTTCCACAAATAAGGAAGCCATCTGATGATTCGGCCGGTAAAGGAATAGCACGTTCGTGTTCTGCTGAATTAATAACATCGGCTCCATACAGGAAACGATTAAAAAAATATCAGCAGGAACTAAGAAGACAGCAGCAAGGAGATTATTCGAGAAGAAGTCAAAGAAAATCTTCAAAAAGAAAATCAGAAGAATTTTTGAGTGACTCTGAGTCTGATCTAGCTGAAAGTGGTGATTCGGATTTGGATATTAATGACGAAGATACTGAATGCCTTTTCTGCTCTGGTCGTTTTTCGGATGATAAGCACGGGGAATATGGGCACAGTGTACAAAATGTTATCGCTGGGCTCATGAAGACTGCGATGTCGAATAAAATATTTTCTTATGTCCTGACTGTAGTAAATTTAGACGCAAATAGTGTGACGTGAGAGCTAATTCATTAAATATACGAAGATGTAAAATTAAAATGTCTTGTTTCATATTTTTCAGATTAAAAAAAAATATTTATTGACTATCCCATATTAGGAGACCTTTTCCTCAATTCTAAGAAAAGACATGTCATCAATTTTTAAGTAATTACGCCTTTTCGATTTTTTTATTGCAAATTTGAGAATTGCGTTGTAAAATGTAACTATGTTATATAGTAATGGTATTATTTAAATACTTTTCTGTCTATGTTCTATTACACAACAAGCATTTAGAAAAGTGTGTCTCATATTAGGCACCTTTCCTCTACACATTTCTAAAGGTCATCGAGTTTTGGAATACATAAGAAGTAGTAAGTAAGAGACCCAGTAGGGTCTAATTGTTGAAGGGAGATGATACTTCCAGCATGTTTATCCACTATGCGTAGAAAACTGGTAGGTTATTTAAATAAAATACAAGCTATTGAAATGGTCTACTAGAGAAGAGCAGTCAAGATTTAGAGAAAGGACTGAGTAAGAAATTATAGTATAAGGAAGAAATGAAAAATTAAGAAAACACATTACAGGAAAGTAAAACAGCTAACATAGATAGTATGAACATGCGAGCAGTATAGAAAATAGATAAATTATGTAGAGAATCACAGAGTGGGAACCCGAGGAACCGAAGAAATGATGACCTTAAGATAAGATGGAAATGTAAGATAAGAAGAATGACATGGAAGAATTTTGCAGAAGGAATAATTATTAGCGGGAATGTTGGAAAATATATTTGACTTGAGGAATACCACGGAGAACGGATTAACTCAATGCAATAAACAGACTAATCTCCCATAATAGTGTATCAGTGTTTTTCTGTGATTCATAATATTATTCTCGTTCCGTATATTTATATCTTCCACACTTGTATTTAAAACCTTTTAGTCTCGAGTCCTGTGTAATGCAGGCTTCAGAGATCAGATGAGATGAAGTACCTTTCTGTTAACGATCTATGATACTAAAGCATGCCGGCTGACCACACCTGTCGCACTAACAGAGGAACACATGAATTGGACGGCGTTATGCAACAACGAGGTAAGTGCCATTTAAACAAATATTGTATTTTAATGTCATCTGAACTGGCTCATGAAGTAAGTGTATGTATACATTTATGCAAATATGTCCAATGTGCGGGAGCTTTGAAGACCAGATACATATACGCCTATTAGGAAAATGTAACGATTTAGAATATTGGAAGCATCATTTATTACCGGGAAGATTTCTAAATTCAAAACGTGGAAGATTGGCATTCTACGAGTTACTGGTAAACCCAGAAAATTGGATAAACCTTGGTAGATTTCTGGACAAAACGCGGAAAATAAGAACAACACTTATTCAGGAAAAAATAAATAAGTTAGCTAATTGCAATGTCATTAATTCATAATACGAGTAATACTACATAACTAAGTTAATGTATAATGAAATTGTATTCATATCTAATTGTAATATTATTGTGTTTATTTTTGTTTTTAAATATCAACTTATTGTAACGGACTGTCTACAGCACGTACGGCTTACTGCCCTTGCGATCCATATCTGTAAATAACATTGTATGTATCTTACTTTTAGTTTAATAAAGTCCTTATGTATAGTACATTTAGCGCTATATCTTTAAATATAGTTTATTATTAAAGAAAAAATGTACACACACTCAATCCTGTCAGAGATTCTGTGTTTTACAACTAACAGCTATGAAACTAGATCTTCATAAATACTAATCTAAATTTAGCATCATTCAGCTCAGCGCCAAATATTCCCGCTCTTATGTTGTTGATGCATAACTGAATATTATTGGTTTAAGGCCGCAATAAATAGTGAAGCATGTTAATTTAATGTGATGCTTTAAAGTTATAATGATATTCAGAGATCAGAAAATTTCAAATATGGTTTACAAGAATTGCCCTGAATATGGAAAGGCATCTTCTGTCTAACTGCAGGTACGAAAGAGTTTTATTTGTTATGTGAACCATATACATTTCGTACGTGAAGACCATATACTCCTATTAGAGGCTATATATATATATATATATATAAATTAATGTTTGTTTGTTTGTTTGTTTGTTCGTACCTTATGCGCGGCCATACCGTTGATCCGATTGTAATGTAGTTATTTGCAAAATATTCAGGAGATTCCCGGGACGAACATAGGTTATAAGAGAGTTGTGATACTCAAGTCCTATACCCTTAAAATCGCCCTCTGTAGTGGAAAACATGAAAAAAGTAACTCATTGGACTATTAAATGGCTTACGCTGCCTAAACCATAAGAAATACACAAAATTAATGCACACAGAATTGAATATCTCAAAAAACTCTACAAAAAAGTTTGCGACAGCATATGTTTCTCTCTTACGGTAACTCACAATTACCATTTCTTACTTTCATTGATACCAAGAGAATAATACCTATTCGGGTGAAACTTACATTTTTATTATTGATCGCAAGACTCCCGCGCCGTAGCCGAGTGGTTAAGGCAAGACGTCTAGGCGCAGAATTACGGGACTTACGCTGGTTGGGGTCTCCATGGGGGAAGTTGTTTTTGTCATGGAATTTCGGGCAGTATGGGACCGCTGCACAATGGGCCAGAAATGAAATCGAGGTGAAAAAAAAACTATTTTTACTCACGCTCATCAATTTATCTTTTTTTCACTCTAATTAATAAAATTGTTATATGACGGTTCTTATCTTATCTGCAAAGGAGGGTACAATTCTAATGTTTATGAAGACAATATGAACATCGGAAGTTGCCGATGGTTAAGAACTCATCTGGTCTATATCCCAGTTGTGTTATTAGCGTTGTGTGTTCAGGTTCAGTAAACTGGTCTTTCTTATTCCATATGGATTCTTCAACTAAAAGTTTTGTAATTTTATTAACACATTTAATGTTTTTCTATATAACCAGATATTATCTTAAATACATGAGGAATCATACCTTCCATGCACTTAAAAATGTACACAATCATCCTATTTTAAATTGAGCTACAAAGAAATAGTTCTAAACAGTAGTAAAAATTGTAGTTATAATAGAGAGTGATTTATGGACTTTAATTCCCGAACAGTAACATGTGTGCAAATTATTGCGTTTCTTAAATTAGATTTCTCATTACAGGAGGCAGCCAGAAACTGAGACCTACCGTTGCGCGCAGAGAATAATTGTTTGATTTAATATGGAAAAATATGTTAGATAGAGGCAATAAGATATCATTTAGTAAACAAACTAGGGGTAGGGGGATGTTAGCAGAATGTTTTAAATGATATTTAAAATCGATACTTTTTTGAAAAGTCATTTTCTCAAACGTACGACGTTTTGCGCGTGAAAAAAAAAAGTATAATGAAATATTCAGATTGGCTAGGAATGGGTGTTAACTTTCCCCTTATGAAGAATTAATTTAAAACAATGATGGTCCTAGGAAAATTCTGTTCCATCTGCTTATGGAAATGGAAGACCCAAAATAACATTCGAAGAGGCTGGAATAAAATAAATGTTCACTTAAGCAGTAATTCTCTCGCGAAGAACTTGCTCTTGCAACAGAAATATCACTTTGGTCATATGGTAAATGGGATACTGCTGATGTTTTAAAGACATTACTAAAAAACACAAAAAATAGCTTCAAAATAATAATAAACATTACAAATAACCCCGCTCAACTCCTCCATTTTCTATGTCGGATCAAGCATTATTTACAATAAAATATCAATATGTCGATATATTAACATAAGACAAGGTGTCAAAAAGAGAGGTTGTGATATTTAATGCACCCTATAATGCTACTAGGGAAGTAAATTTGTTATGCTACCTTTTCCAAGACAGACATTTATGCAGAAATTATTATTTTTGTCTGTTTTTATTCCAGCTTCTTCCAAAGATATTTTGGGTCTTACAATTACATACGCAGATGGAACAGGATTTTTCAACGACTATCGGTGTTCTAAATTCTAAATAACGGGAAAGTTTACGTTTAGTTTTAGCCAATCAGGATATTTCGGTAGAAATCTAACTTTTTTATCTCTTGCACAACTTCCTATGTTTTAGAAAATCACTTTAAAAATGTTTTAATTGTTTTTAACATTCTTCCAACATCCCCTAACTCTAATTTATTAATAGAGGATCATTTACTGCCTCTATCGATTACTTTTATTCATATATTTAATCAAACAATTCTCTGCGCGCTAAGACAGGCCACAGCTGCCGGCCGCCTCCTCTAATAAAAAAGCTAATTACAAAAAAATGCAATAATTTGCACACACGTTATTGTGCGGGAATTGAAGTCCATAAATCACTCTCTATTCTAACTAAATTTGTACCAATGTTCAGAGCTGTTTTTTTTTTCTCAGCTCAATTTAAAGAAAAACGTTTGTGTAAATTTTTTAATGTTTCGAAGGTATTATTGCCCCTGTATTTAACACAATATCTGATTGTATAGAAACATGTTAAATAAATCAATGAAAAGTAAAAACCTTCATATAAAGTATCCGTATAGAATGAAAAGAATTAGGTCACTGAACTTTAATGCAAAACGTATTTATTTCTACAGCTCTGTACACAACTGGTATGCGGACCAGATGAGTTCTTAACTATCGACAAATTCCGATGTTTATATTGTCTACATATATTTTAGAACTCTGCCCTCCTTTGCAGATAAGTGACGAACAGTCATCTGACAATAATTTTAGACTGAAGAAAGATGAATTGGCGAAAGTTAGTAAAATTCTTCTTTGCAGCTAGATTTTGTATCAGGCCCACTCTGCGATGCCCACCCAGCATCGTGAGGCATTTGGGTAGCTGCAATAAGTAGCGACTGCAGGTTGAGAATACCAGCTATAACGGCTGCAAGATCCGACAAGCTGACCACATGTCACCCTACACTGGCTAGATGATCGTCTACCTCTGTGATTAACACATGTGGATGTGAGGCCAACAGCCGGCTGGTCAGCCAAAAGACTTCTAGGCCTGTCGTGCTTTGAGTTTTTTTTTATACCAAGAAGATCGGGGTAAGTATATTCCCGGGCAAGCGTGCTCTGGCATACCGTTCGTCCGATTGAGATGGTTCTTTTTGAAAAATATTCAGGAGATTCCGGGAATGAACATAGGCTATAAGAGAGTTGTAATACTCAACCACTTCACCTCCAAAAACACCCTTTGTAGTGAAAAATGTGAAATAAAGTCCCTATTTTTACGCTTAAATGGTTACGCCGCCTAAACCATAACAAATACACAAATGTATGTACACAGAATTGAACATCTAAAAAAACTGTACAAAAAGTAGAGTATAACAGCGCACGGCTGGTGGTAAAAACACATTAACATTTATTTAGGAGTAGAAACGCACGGCGGGTATTAGCTAATGTATGTACAAAGTAAAATAAAGTAAAGGGATCCCACTACAGGCCTCAGGAGTCCCTTAGGGGTAGTAGGAGATTAAGGCTCCCACTTCTTCTGGACAATCGGTACTTCATGTGAGCCGGGTTGTCAGCCCTACGTGACGGCCGCCTTTATCCCCAGAACAAGCGTCTGGTACGTATTTCCGTTAGAGGCTTAGACCAACCCAGGGCCATAGTGCCACCAGAAGGTTTGCGTCAGTTTGAAGATCCTGACCCCACCAGGACTCGAAACCTCGACCTTCCGGCTAGTAGCGCAGTGCCTTAACCACTACGCTACGGCGTGCCACCATATATGTATCTCCATCCATAGTAATTCTGCCCAAGAGCAGGTCCTTCACTGCAATCATAGCACTTTCATTCTATGCTTGCAGCTTTATTAGGGAATTGTAGGTGTGGTAGCTTCCCGTTGCTTTCCACACCGGTGATGGATGATGATGATGATGATGGCCATATGATTTCGGGGACCGTTTGGGACTTAAGGTTTTCCTGACATTTGTCTTACTGGTGAGGAAAAACCCCGATAGAAAACTCACCCAGAAAAACTGCCCCGACCGGGGATCGAACTCGGGCCCGCTGCGTGACAAGGCAGTACGCTAACTCGAGACCACAGTGGTGGACTAAATGTATATATAAAGATAGAAATCAGGTGCTTTTCTATATAGATATAGCTAATAGAGAACGGAGTTAAGAGATCACCTGTTCATCAGTTGTAAAATTCGCTCTATTTTTTTTAAATAAATAAATATATTTTTCTAATTTTTTGTATAATAATTTTAATATACATATCAATTTCCAACGTGAATAATTAATATTAAAAATAAGTCATATTTTATTTGTATTATTTTGTGTTGTTGCACTAATTTTAAATATTGTTTACTGTTACATATGCTTATTGTTGGTCCTGTATATGGCTTTTAAAAAAATGTATTATACTTCACAGATCCACTGTTCATCAGTTAGTAAAATTCATTCTTTTTTTGCAAAATGAAAAAGTGAATTTTTTCTAAGTTTGTTGTATGATAATTTTAATCTCAGTATATATAAATTTCCAATGTGAATAATTAATATTACAAATGTGAGATAAATTATTTGTATTTTTACTATTGTTCCACTTATTTTAAAAATCGTCTACAATTGCATAAGCATATTATTAACATTGGATATACCTTTTGGAAAAAGTATTATAGTTCAAAATAAAACTTTTAGTGTGCAAGTTGATGGATATCTATGGTTATTCTCTTACAATAAAGAATAAAACAATTATTTCACGAAATTGTTATAGCATTTATTTTTTTCAATTATTATGTTCTTTATATATACTGTAATTATATGAATAAATTGGATTTATTTATAAATAGAAGTATTAATTTAATATGCACATTTCATAATGTAATATGTATGAAGTATTCTACATTTCGAATTTTTTTAGATGTATTTACAAAATTACTCATCTGTATCACTTTGTCCTTGAGGCAATACTCTAATGAGGAAAGTTGTATATAATAATAAATAAACAATACAGTAGATAAACACATATCAAAATAAGTGTGTTTTGCATGCAACCACTAACAATATTATGATACAATATTTTACATCAACTGTGTATACACATTACCTTGACGCTTAGCTGATTGATACATAATAAAATACCCCATAATAATATGCATCAACGGTATAAACGTCCTCTTGCGGCGCTTAACTGATTGATGCAGAACAATGATAACATTATTCTCATTGAAATATTGATTGTGGAAATAAATATAAAATGGTTTTAGTCATACAGTACGAATCAGCATATACAATATTATCTAATAAGTGACTATCATGCCAGAATTAATTAACTAGTTCTTGCTAGATTGTAAAACGTAGAAAAAAGCTTTAAACTCCTTTTCTCGTAACTTACATAATGGCACATAGCTGATTGTTGCATAACGCCGTCCAATTAATTTAAAGCGAAATGATTGACGTGTTTATGTAGAAGTGGTTGATTTAATCCTTTAGCAGGGAAAAATGGATAAACTTGTAGGAAAACGTCCCCTGACATCAATTCGTTCACTGCGAAACCCTCATGGAGTGACCCAAGTACGAACGTGGGACCCAAAGCTGGGATGAAAGCGACTCTATATATATAACCCTATAGACACTTTAACACACTATTTTTAAAAAACACTTAGCCTCGCTCTTATTTCCTGCTTCTCCACTTCGCTCCATTCACAAACCACAAAGCTACTTATTTCATGTTTCAATTTGTTAAAAATCAATAAAAATGCATTCATAAAAAATCTTTTTACCGTTAGGGATTTAAAGGCCTTCAATTTTATTCTCTAAAGCTGTTTGTTGATTTTAACAGAATCGAACGAGCAGCAAACTTGTTAGTAGCTTTGCATCCGTTAAATATGGTATTAAGTTTTAGTGGTAGGAATTGAGCTGCTTAGTGTCGCTACACTAAGGTTATAATGTTAAACGATTCCGGGCTATGTGGCCGTGGTCTATAATTGGTATTTCTTCCAGACGTTTCTCCTTCAACTGCGGAGGGCATCTTCAGTGGCGAGTGCTTCTAGGTGATGTTACCTTGCTGTAGACTCGGCTGTAAGTCTTACGATTACCGGCCGTGAAAGCCTGCATTCCACAAGTAGCGTTAGGTAGTCTAATTCCGTAAAAGTTTAATACTTTTTGTATAAATGTAACATTTTAGGAATTGTGACAGATTATGAATACTGGAATATAGTATGAACCTTCCACGAAATTATTAGTTGAGTTCGCTCCAATACAATGTACAGCTGTTGCAGGGTAGGAAGTAACACAGAGTGTTCCAAAATCATGGACGGGGTTTCAAAGTTATTTAATTTCCCTTACATGAGATTATATATATATATATATATATATATATATATATATATAAACGAATACAACTTACATGGGATTAAAGAGAAACTCTCAGAGTTTTCATAACATACTTTATAAGTATTCGATGTGAGCACCTTTCGTCACAAGGCACATATCTAGCCGATAGTCGAATTCCTCCCAAACCTTGGTCAGCATATTTGGAGTAATGAATTCAACAACAGCAACAAGCTTTCTTCTCAAGTCTGGAAGATCGACGGGAAGTGGTGGTACGTACACATGATCCTTCACTTACCCCCACAGGAAGAAATCAGAAGCTGTAAGAGCGGGAGACCGCGGAGGGTATGAGAATGAATAATGTCATCCGGACTGACGCGTCATTAGGTGTTCGTGAACGTCCTAGACTTTTCCTTTTACGGATACACCTAGTTCTTTATAACTGCTTATACCATCGACGGATAATTTCATCTGTAGCAGGATCAATTCCAAATAGATGTCGGAAGGCTCCCTGCACTGCAACAATTGAACCAGATCTCGCAAGTTGCAACACACAGAATTACTTCTGTACAGGAATCACCATTTTCACAAATTTAACGCTATCCACGTAATAATTATATAAAACAAATTATTGCATACAGGATATGAAACTTTGACAGTTTTTCTTTCACTATATCAAATAATCACGCATCCAATTTCGTTTGTAAGGCTATACCAACTACTTAAAACCCCGTCCATCATTTTGGACACGGTGTATAACAACAAAGCTGCTACCATTATCAAAGATCGGGGTTCTGGTAAGCTCGTATACATATACATAAATATAGACAAATATTATGGCGCTTACAACAAGTGTCCATTAATATGACATAATATAATATATAACATATCTTATGAGAACCAAAGAGCAAAATAGATTGACCACAATAACCTCTAGCAGTGTATCAGAGACTGGGCCCTGTTCACTGATATGTTTCATTACTCTGAGTTGGCAAATTACTAGCACAAATATATATTATAAACTATATTTATTAAGATAATCTAAGCTGAGCATACTATTCATAATCATAAGCCGTGAGCCTGGTGAACATTTAACTGTCGTACTGAAGTAAATTATACTGCTGTTCAAGTCGTGATCTATAATACAAATGATAAGACAGCATGCAAAATAAATTTAACTCTATTTCAAACAAAATATGAATGTGTGTCATAATAATAAATGGAATATAAACACAATTAATAGCTGCTATGTAAACATGAAATGAAATCAAAGTTAACAAATAACAATACATACATCAGCTGTCTTATGAGGCCTCAGAACTTTACATAAATAAAAATAAATAGCAAAGTGATTCATACCAATAACATTCATCTTCTCATTCACTGGTAAACAATGCTTGGCTCTTTTAAGAATACATATAGTGATGAATTGTAGAAATATACTGTCCTACTTTCTAGAAAAATATTCTTCTTCTCTTTGTTTTAAATCCATTACCTGTTTTATCCAGAACTAATAGTGCCCCATCTCCTTTTTTTGGTCTTCCAGATATCTTTCTCTCATCCTCTGATAACCCTTAGATGGGATGCTAAGTCCTCCATCGAGAGCCTCACCTGGTGGTGAATAAGGTTTAGCTCGCCACGTTTGGAGGGAACTGTGGAAATAAAATACCCAGTGCGAACCAAAACTAGCAGGTTATTGAGCTGTAGTGGAAGCAACTGACCTAGGAGAAGGAAAACTCCGAAGAAAAACCCATGAACCGCCGGATTATCAAATCACTCGAGAAGTACTTTATTCTAGCTCAAGTTACCAGAAATGAAAAGAAAAATATTCTCCACGACAAACATAAGCATAGAATAATAATAATTAAAATCTAGAAAAATTAGTAAGTAAAATTCTTCAGAAATGGATTTTTGGAAGCGTTGAATTTCTAGAAGATACAAAATTGGAAACAGTGCAATTGAACAATGTACGAATGTTCAAACTTCAATTGTAGATCTCGTAAAAAAATTGCATTTAAAATGATATGGTTATGTGAAACGAATGCCAGAAGACAGGTTGTCCAGAAGGATGCTACAATGGGTGTCTCTTGTTAGATTAAGTAGAAGACTGCCAAAGCTACGTGGATTGTTGGTGTTTTTAGCAGGATGAGGAAAAAGGATTGGGCGATGCAGAAATGGTTTTAGGAAATTCGTTTCAATGAAATGCCTATTTGACCGTTAATATAGGCTCAATTACTTTAGTAATGCGTAAAATATGTATTTTTAATATACCTGTTTTCTACGTAATACTACTAATACGAAGCTTTTTAACATTCTTAATCATTTTGTTCTTACTGTATAAATGAAGGGTGTTAAATATGAGAAAGAGAGCAATATCATAATAAAAATGAAAATATTGTAAATGCGGAAGCTGCCATATCATTATAACCCTTTTATAGTGTTAATACTCATGTGTCAATTGGTTCGGTTGATATTAAAATACAATATGTTGGAGAACTATGAAATAAACACCCAAAAAATATAGAACATTTATTGAAGGCAGTCACGAGAGAGAGAAAAATTCTTTTTTCAACCTCTTTCAAAATCACGTTGACTTTTTGGGCTTTTTATTGGATTTCAAAAGGCGAGACGAGCAATAAAATGGAACTAAGAAAGCGTATTCCATGTCTGTAGTAACCCAGTAACTACTTTGTAAAACATTTAATTCCGTGAAATGAATTTGAAATTTTATCACAGATTTAGGGATATCAAGAAAATTAACATCTTTACCCTACGTCTGATGCAGTATTCTCACGTGAGCACTACAGTACACATCAATGTTACATGATAAATGACACTTAAAAATACATAAATCATTTGCAAGAGTCTAGACTAGACGGCACCCTGGGGACCATCAAGGAGCTTTCCCCAGGAGCTCTGCGGGACGCCAGTGGTGCTTTAACAAAATTGCTAGGAAATGACCTGATTTAAACTAGAGGTGTTCCTTCAGCACATATGTTCTTGTGTTAGTCTTAGATATTCTTTTTTTTTATTTTCCACTTGTTTACATATGCCTTAACGCACTCGTGTTAAGTTCATATCTTGTCCAGGATTTTCAGGTGTAACCAATTGGCTGTGTGTTTCTATGCTAATATTTGTCATGAGTGCGTGTTTTTTTAATAAATCAATATACTACAATAATATGAACGATACAATTACATTGTTAGAATTATGGAATAGAAACTAGTATTGAAATTATAAACCACCTCTAACTTGATGATTGAAGAACACACTTGAGTGAGTTTTGTCAGCACCGAAGTTTGAACCAGGATCTACCGAATACAAATCATAAGCGTTATCACTTGAAATATCAGATATGGTTCATCTCAGCACTTAAACATTATCAATTATCTAGGCTAGGAAATACATGAAAAAATAATGTTACACGTATACTTACTATACGAGCTGAAATGTGGTGAGAAATGTCAATCATAGATGGAATATAATGAATATCGTATCACTACAAATTACCATGTCACACAATAGTAGAATAAAATACATAATGCAACAATAATGAAAATGATGATAATAGTAATGATAAAAATAATGATAATGATAATAATAATCTTCCTGCAAATTTCTGATCCCAGTAGGCTATTGTAATATAATGAATACTCTTCTTATACTTCCTAAAGTTCATTTTTTTTTTTGAAAATATATCAGATTTTGCTTCGGGCATATTAGAATAGTTTTATTTAAACTACACAGTTAAGCCCATAAGGTCTTATCTTACAATCCACCAAAATAAAATATAGGTACACAAAATGTAGTTATATACAGTACTATATAATTGTGTAGGCCTATATAAATATATTGTATAAGTTCACTCTACTATGCACTATGATATAAAGAACTAACATAAAAGTATACTTGATAATAAACATAGTCTCAAAAATCTACAGTAATTATAAATATATTTGTAAATAATTTATAATTCATCAAATAAAACATGATATTACAATAATAAATTACACTACTTTATATATTTGAGACATTGTCGATTTTTGCTTGAAAGAGACGGTTTCCTAATTTTCACAGGTAGAAAATTTTTACATTTAGATAGGTCGGTATGAGTAATAGTATAGGTAACCTCTCGTACTGTATTAGAAGTATAAGATGTTTATGAAACACTTCCATCTGACTTGATTCTTTGCCATAATCATGACCTCGTTCCATGATTTTCAAAAGAATTTGTCAATGATATAGCAGTACCCCATGTTTCATATTTGTGTTTTATTAATTGTCTTTATCCAAGGCTTGGTTTCTGACTTGAAAACTTCTTCTTCTTAATCATAATTTATAGATTTCCACCCTGGTTATTTCCAATATCACTCCTCGGAGGAAGACGTATTGAATGTGCATTCACTCTCCATCCATCTCTTGGCCGGTCTTCCTTTTTCTCTGGTCCATTGGTCTATCTTCCTTAGCTCTTTTCGCAGGTCGGTTGTCTTCCATTCTTTCTATATGACCCTTCCAATATTTTCGTCTATCTATAATAAATTTGGTTATGTCTAGGATATGACTTTTTCCCCTAATTTCTGCGTTGTGTATTTTATCAAAACATGTTTTCACCTATATATTTCTTAAGATATTCTTTCACATTTTCTTATTATTTGTTTAGTTTTTGTTGTATCAGCCCCAGTTACTGCTCCAAAAACGATAACTGGTCGAACTATCGTTTTGACTTGAAAGCAAATGTAAAATTTTCGCCTAATGGGTTGCTGGCCTAGAGGAGTATTATTGTGGTGTTCCCACTAATGTAGCATTTCCTCTACATTAAGGTGATGTGGTTATATCGTAGTACTCCGTCCCCAGAGCCTCTTTTGTAATATCAGGTTGCACCACGAGCAGGTTGAGGACGAGATTTGGATTTGAGAGGTGATGAATTGCACGTCACTATCCTTCCCATGAGACATGGTTCTGTTTGAATTAATACAAACATAAAAATAGACTCCCTGCTTTTGCGGATGATTTGGTGTTAATATCTTCAACTGAAACAGATTTACAGTATTCTGTACACAATTTTAATATAATTGCAAAAACGTGCAATATCGAAATTAATACAAAAGAAACTAAAATATTGGCCTGTTGTTGGAAATACCCTATACCTAGCAATTCTTTTGGACGATTGAATTTTAGAACGAGTAAATTAATTTAATTATTTGCGTTATAATTTAAAATTTCAAGATGAAGTTGATATAGCTAAGAAAATCACACATTTTACCAAAAAAGGGAATAATTAATAGTAAGTTTTATGAAACCATATTTAGTACAAACGTACACACGATTACAGCTTTATAAGGTTTTCGAAAGACCACTATTAAGATATTGTAGTGAAGCATGGACAATACGAAGAAGAGGTGAAAGCCGAACAAAGGAGATGTGATTTATGCGCCGTACAGCAAGCTATACAAAGTGGGACCATAAAATAAATGAGGGAATTATGGAAGAGTTGGATGTAGAACCCGTTCTCCATCATATACAATACTATAAGAACAACTGGAAACCCATCTTCAACGAATGCCATTTCACAGAATTCCTAAAGCCATGCTTCGTTACTGCACCCAAGGCTGGAACGTCAAAAAAACGCTAGATGGAAAATTCCTCTCTGAGACCGTAACAGGCCAATGGCCTAATATTTGCATGGATGATGGTGATTAATTTTCTTTAAGATATAACTGATATGGATCCATAATATTCCAACAACTTGGTAGAATTGCCACTTTGTGGCCCAGGTATTAGTCTGGTCACTCTATTCCGTTACCGTTTAATAGTGATTTCCTCCCATCACCACAAGTGTCATCCCGCCAATCACTCAGCCGTCATTGTCCGGTTAGCCTCTAACTGAGCGCATCACTAGGAGGTGAGGTTGATATGAGTGACTGTATGTTAGCATCAATACCCCCTCCACACTGGTATGTAGGATGGTAGTATTGTGTTTAATGACCTGAAAAAGTCCATCTACTCCGTCCGTATTTGGACTATCCAAACTTCAAACCAGAGATAATTAAATTAATAACCACTAATGCCCCATAGTGCCCAAACATGATAGGATGTTTCTACTACGAGGCCATTGGGGTATTATGAGGTTACAACTCCCAATTTTATAGAATATCGGTACGAGATATCAGCCGGGTATTCAATTCTGCGTACCTACCGTCTTTATCTCCAGAACAAACGCAGATAACCATTTCCATAAGCGGCTGAGTTGATCTCAGGGCCAGTTGTACAGAAATTTTAGTGCCACTTGAAAAATCCGGACTGCAGCAAGACACGAACCCACAACCTTCTGCTTGTAACACATTTCCTTAACTAACTACGCTAAGCCAAGATTTGTACGTAAAAAAATTATTTTCTGCAATGGAAAAAAAAAATCGGTATATGTCTATATATCAGTTTATGACATACACTTCATACGAACTCTTTAATGTCTTGTAGTAGTTTTTATTTAACGACTCTATGTAACATCACATAATTTTCATCACAATTAATTGCTGAGTATGAAATGACTGACAATATTTTCCCATAATCACCCTGACGGGGGTCCCAACGTGCAGGCGGGAGTCCCCCAGGGCAGTGTTCTCAGGCCTCTTCTTTTCTCAATCTATATAAATGACTTACCAACTGTACAAAAGCACTACCGTTAACACCACTGTGCTGATGATCTTCAAATTTACCTACATTCACCTCCTCATTCTCTCTATAATAGCTTGACGAAAATGAATGACGATCTTACATCCATCTTTAACTGGTCTTCAAGTATCGGTCTAAATCTAAATCCTAACAAGTCACAAGTAATTCTAATGGGACAACAAAGACTGCTTACAACTTTTGACACATCTACACTTCGAAACATTACTATAAAGTAAAGTGATCCCACAACAGGCCTCAGGAGGCCCTTGGGGTAGTAGGAGGTTAAGGCTCCCACTTTTTCTAGACAATCAGCACTTTATGCCAGCCGGGTTGTCACCCCTACGTGACGGCCGCCTTTACCCCCAGAACAAGCTTCTGGTACTCATTTCCGTTAGAGGCTGAGTCGACCCCAGGGCCATAGTGCCGCCAGAGGGTTTGGGTCAGTTTAAAAATCCTGGCCCCAACGGGACTTGAACCCTCGACCCTCCGGCTTGTAGCTCAGTGCCTTAACCACTACGCTACGGCGTATAAATAATATAAATATCCCTTATTCTTCTTCAGTAGCAGATCTTGGACTACATCTAGACGCAAATTTAGCCTGGCAAACACAAGTGAAGCACATATGTAAAAAGACTCTCCATCTCATTATTATTTTAGACATTTAAAGAATTTTCTCCCAGTTTCGTTAAAACAAATCCTTGTGTAGAAACTTGTGTTGCCACACTTCGATTATTCTGACATTATATATAATGATCTAAATCATGACTTTTTGCAAAGATTGCAGTGTGTTCATAATGCTTGCGTTCGATTCATTTTCAATATCCGCCATTATGACCATATTTCCGAACAGTTTAACAACCTCTCTTGGCTCCGTCTTACTGACACACGTAAATTTCATTCTCTTTCACTACTTTTCAAGCTTCTGAATTCCTACATTCCTACTTACCTGGCGTCCAGATTTGAGAAGTTATCCTCTTACCACAATATTGGCACTAGGTCACCAGATAACAGTCTGCTAACAATTACTCTTCATATTACTTCCTTTTATTCTACTTCCTTTACAGTAGCCTCTGCCCACTACTGGAATTTCCTTCCTCAGGGTATCTGGGGTTGCCGCACACTTGGCACCTTTAAGTCACGCTTATACAGTTACCTGTTGTCTAATAATTAATTTCTCTTTATTTATTTAAATTTATACTATGTCATTAATAATTTTTTCTCATTTTTTGTACCTTGTACACATTATGTATTTAAATTGTTAAGTTTAGAGTAACTCAAAATAAATTATAAATATTGATTGTATTGTATTGTTTTTATCTCTATCTATCTATCTTCGGGTTTTTACAGCTGCTGCCGTCTTCCCGTGCCAAACCTCCAAAGCCTACGGTCTTGGGCATCTTCGATGCTTAGCCCTCTAGCTTTCATTACTGTCTTCATGTTTTCCTTCCATGTTAACCTTGGTCTTCCTCTTTTCTTCTTTCTGTCAGGATGCCATTCATATAGTTGCTTCGGCCATCGCTCGTCTTCCATTCTTAAAACATGTCCTAACCACTTTAATTCCTTTTCCTCAATTCTTTCAATTATGCTTTCTTCTGCTTCCATTATGTTTCTAATTTCCTTATTTGTGACCCGTTCTAATTTAGACTTTCTGGCACTTCTTCGTAGATAATCCATTTCTAGAGCTATTAGTCTATACTTGTAGTACTTATTGATTGTCCATACCTCACTTCCGTACATTGCAACAGATTCCACCAATGTTTTACCAATATATTTTTTTGTGTCTTTCCAAATATGCTTATCCGACCATATGGAATTTAATGATGATTTCATACTTTTTTCTGTCCGGCTTTGATTGATTTGGTCTTTTAGCATTTTGTTTTTTTTTTCTAATGTGTGGGGAGCTGGCCCACAGCATAAACTCCCAACCTGGAGGACCAGGAAAATTTCTGTCTGGGTTTTCCTCCCATAGCCTTTGAAGATCCCTCTTCACCGCAAGGCAGCGTTTCTCTATTTCCCTTAGAGATAGGGTTGCCTCTTCCGCCAGATCCGCCGTGATGAAGGACTCCTTCTGCGCCGATTCTGCCGTTGAGGTCTTCACCGTAACCCTGGCTAGGGGCCCTTACAGAGTACTATCAGTCGGAGCCAACTGAACCCTGGTTTTTTACCGAGGTTGTTACTCCTCCCCCTCCTCCTTTCTCATCCGGGCTTGGGACCGGCCATGGCGGAGTTATTGTTTTTATAATATGTAATTGTTTATGTAGTTGTAAGACTATTGTTTTTTGTATTTTGTATCTTTTAAAAAACCTGGTTGATTGGCAGACAAGGCCTTAAGGCCTTAACTCTGCCAGGTAAAATAAAGCTATTTATTTATTTATTTTATATCAGGCTTGAGGGTATTCTTTGTGCGTTTACTTTACGTCACTACATACCTTTCCTTCCACAGGGAAAAAAATTAATTGGCCCAATCCGCGTTCAAACCTACGAACTTCGAAATCGGAGGTGAATATGTTAACTACCAGTCCACGTATACCGGCGCCATTATTGTTAATCACCGCGAAGACAATACGAGGTAATGCTGAAACAAAAGTTGTTCTTTAGAGAAATTGGTTTGTACAAACGGTTTATTTATTTAATGCATGAGGTATTTATAGAACGTGCAATTCGCTAGGATGTAATATAAGGTTTTACGAAAGATTGAGATGTTATCTGTTGAATCGTTGCCTCTATTTGTGCACAATTTCAAAACGAATTTATGAACATTTTGAAATGTTGCAATATAAATCATATTTTACCTAATTTCAATACCTTAGCACATAGCTATTGTATATCTGTGTGGTTTCGTATCTGTCCATGTGAGGCAAGAGTACTCCCTTGTGCGAGTTAGGTACCCAAACCAATATTTAGTTACGCATATTTTCATACATATGTTAGCGAGTGAGTAGTGGTTAACTCATCATTTTAAAGAGATGGCTGCAAGGCAACTTAAGTAGTAATTGGACGGAAAATACCTATTAAATTTTGCTCAGATGCTATAATTTAAGATAAGGGTACTTTTATGAGCCCAGAAATGTGCAGATTCGGATCCCACGGGGTAAAATTCATATCGGTGAACTTGTCTTCCTGATTTTTCATCGTACAAATCCAAGTAGACTTGTACGTGCGACCCTCGATACCAGAGGCTAGTCTCATTAGCTATAGAACACATCATAATAATTAGGCATACGTAAATATTAAAATGCACTTTATGAGTAATTGGACCAATGAAATAAACTAAGACTGATTCAGTCAATCAAATGCAAATTATAACTCTAGGAAACACTATTGTTAATCCGAAATTATTTATTTTTACTTAAGATTATAACGAGATAACAGACAGGCAACTAGTGATAGAAAAACTAAAGGAGACACTAGGAAACAACAACATATGGACGAACCTCATCAATACACTGCTGAGCTGGAATGAAATATATGTCTCAGATAACATCGTCATGTCAAAACCGATCATTCAAAAAATTGAATACTGCAGGGCGATCCACTTAGCCCCTTACTGTTTATACTAGCAACCGAAGAAATCCTTATAATTACCCAAAAAGATGGTATCTTCTTGTGCGCATATGCGGAAGACATCGTAATCGTTTCCAGAGACATAACAACACTTCAGGAAACAATAAACGAAGGGGAAAAATGGTGCTCAAAGAACAAGCTGGACATTAATATATCAAAAACGGACACAATGATCTTCAGAAACGGAGGAAGAGCCGCCATAAATGAAGAGATATACATAAGGGAAACTAAACTGAAAACAGTACCAGACTTCAAATACCTAGGCATCACGCTACAAACAAGCGCGAAATGCTTCACAAAACATATCACAGAAAAGACAACCCAGGCAATAATGGCAATGCATGAAATAAGAAACATTAGATCCCTCACCTTAGAGACGGCAATGCTGTTATTTAGAGCAAAAATTCTACCAATACTGACATACGGCATAGAACTCATATGGACACATTTAACAATGAAGAATCTTTCCTCTCTAGAAAGGGTGAAAGCGAGATACATAAAGGCAGTATTAGGAGTGTCAAAAGTAACACATTCAAGACTCGCATACCTACTGGCGAAGGAAACTTTCCTCATCGACGACCTCAGAACAAGCATACTCTTACCCAGCACCAACGCATCTGAGCAGCTGCTAGCAACATTGAACAGAAAAAGAGAAGAAATACATCCAGAATTCTACAGCACCGGGGCAATGGTGGACCGTGCGTGGACAAAAGAAAATTTCGAAATGAGACACGTCATCACTAGGTTGGCAGTCCATGGATTCCACCACCTGATATGCAACAACACAAAATTTCATGAAGCAAATAAAGACTGTCAATGTACGCTATGCGAAAAATCGTGTGACCGATATCACATTGAGCTATGCACAAAAAGAACAAAAACAATGTGTGAATATGCAAATATGTAAATTTAAAATGTATTCTATTTTCATCCTGGCTATTTGGCTGCAATAAAATTATTAATAACGAGATAACTAGGTATTTTGTTGATAAGAACTTATTGGTTATTACAATTATTTTACTTGCTTTTTTACATATTAATTAACTAATTTACTTTGGCATGTGGTATGTTTTATTCAAATATTGTCGAAAATCATGTATGTTTATATGAATATTATATTACCTGGATCATCTCATAAGACGATTTAATTAATATTCAGTTCGTCCACGAATTAAACTAACAAAAACTAATGTTCACAAGGAGTCCTAAAAATGGAGATAAACAAATTCAACAATTATTTGCCAAGTTTTAATTATCATTTCACTTGGTCTCTATTAGTAAAAGTAAATAATTGTAACTTTTTTTGTCTCCACTTTTTGTATTTGAGTAACTTGATTAACAATTTTAAAAGCATTAACAAATGAATAGAGTTGTGAGAGAAAGTATTAATTACCTTAATATGAAAACCTACTGAAATGAGGTATCAAACAATACACATAACTATTTTATTCACACCCTAGGCATTGAATAATGTCCAATCCAATGTACAGCCCGAATTAATTTCAACCAATAACAGTCGATTAATCACTAGCGTGTAATCGAAATGAAATTGTCAGAACTGATGCGCAATTGTTTGGAATTATCAAACCTGACTCCTAAATGTTTTTAATTTGTAAGCTACAGAACACGGAAAGCCCTTCTACCGAAGCATTGTCACACGATAAACTCACTTAATAATACATAACTTATATCGATGTGCTCCGGTTCGATACCTGGCGGGATTTAAATTTATAATTATAAAATTAATTTAAATAAATCAATTACTTGTAAAATTTTCAATCTCGGAGCCAGGGTGAGTGAAATAGTACAAATTTTAATCGCTAGATTGTGACCAGAATCCCGCATTCAATTGCAAATCCCTCAGCAGTACATATGTTGAGAATGCATGTGTTATTGTTCCTCGGTCGAGTGGGGACGTTAAGCCCAGCGGCCTCCTTGGTGGTTTTAAACAGGGGTAGGCTACATAACGGTACCAGATTTGACATTCCCTTCTCTGCAACACAATTCTTCATAAACCCATTTTACATTATAAAAAATATATAATCATACATTCATCCTTCGCTCCTCTCTACACAATACAGTATATAGCATTTACGTAAAGTGGTCTACTGAAGTGGTGCGTAAATAAAACAGGAGACTACATTACAACGATCTATCCACCGAGCACGGATCCCGAAGAATTAAAAGTATACTGGGTGGCACAACAACAACAATAAACTTACTTTATTTTAAAATAATTCGTTATATTATTTTAAAATAATGCTCGAGAATTTATAAATTTGAATAATTTACTCACGTCGTGAATTTTGTATAACATAACAATGATTGTATTGTCCTTAAGAATATAACGGTCATGTGTCTTTTAAATATAACGTTGTTGTATAGCATTATTGGCTCTTTCTCTTATTTTATCACGCATTCTAAATTCAAAATATTGTTCTCCGATCATCTCAGTTCTCAGAGTAATGCACCCCTCCCTTGAGGTTTTCTTTGTAATTCAACGCGGTATAATTTACTGCTATTCAATTTAAATCGATACTTGTTATTCTACTTAACACCATGTATATTTTGCATTCAATACATCATCGCTGTAGTCTAGGAGTAACGTCATTGCCTCGAAGCAATGACCCTGTTTGGATAATCGATCGAGACAAGTTCCTCGACTAAATTATTTTTGTGCTTTTATTCACCTCTAACAAAAACACATAAATGTATTAAAGTACAAATAGTCACCAAACAAAATTTTGTCATTCACCTCTAAGACAAAGATACGGAAACATTCAAGTAAAAGATAGTCACAAGCATTAGTTTGACTTTTAAGACACATTTGGAAATATTAAGGTTCAATACTCACCAAACACCATTTTCCCATTAACTTGTAAGACAAGATTTATAAGCATTACGTTTCAAACAGTCGCCAAATTCCATTTTATTGTTATAATCGCCCGTATTACATTCGCTTCGTTAGTATGAGTGTATTCGCGAATAGTGCATATCAGCCTAAATGTTCGGTTCAATAACTAATTAAGTTGAGGAGACGGACCTTTCAGGTGAATATTCCATAATTTTATGTTTTAAAATACCTCAACGGAAAACATCATAAATCTTATAAACGTTAAATAGCACCGATGTTCAGTTAATCACCAATCCGTTGAGTCCCACTATGTATATATTTGGAAAATAAAACTTTGCATATCTTGCTATAATTATGTGATCTAAAGATCGTGTTCCTATAAGGCCTTGGATTTGTGTTGCAGATGTACGAATATAATTACTGTAGATATATAAGTAAGGCACAGTTTATGTGTGTTTGTGAGTGTGTGTGTGTGTGTATGTGTGTGTGAGTGTGTGTGTGAGTGTGTGAGAGTGGGAGACAGAGGTAGAGAGAGTCAGTGACAGTAAGGGCGAGAGGGAGATGTCTCTTCATCAATGTGCACTAACTAGCTGTTTTGCAAATTATTCACAACCATTTCTCAGGTGACTTTTATCTTATATCTTCTATAAATATCATAAAGACACGATTACAGTTCAATAAAATGTTAAGCAGACTACATCATTAATCATAGTATTATTATTTTCCTTCATCAAATGTATCTCTTTTCTGATTTTCATTTCACTACTTGGTCTAATTAATAATAATAATATTATTATTTTATTTATTTATTATTATTATTATTATTATTATTATTATTACAGTTATCATTGTTTCTATTTCAGAATTTATTCCCAATGCAATGGTTTTCCGTACACTCAACAAATTCACCATCACGATCTTTAAATATAAGTACCACTGCATCTATCCATTTTTGTTTCACTGTTTAAAAGAAGACAAGCTTCATATAAAAAATATACTAGATTAGATATAATGCAATAAAAACTAAAGTCAATTTTAAAACTCTACATCACTATGCACTGCACAACTAATAACAACTAATGTCATGTGAAAATAATGACTGAAGAACGACTACTGAAGAAACTGTTGGAATGGATGTTACTCGAGAAGTTGAAGAGAGGCAGACCAAATACTATTTTAGTTTACAGTACAACAACAACAATGAGAGGATGAAGAACGCAACAATGTCAATTGAGTAATACGAATGTTCGCGTAATAAATTTAAATTCACTAATGAACACACGGATCATTGAGCGCCGGAAGATATTTTACAATGTTATACCTGTTTTACATAAATTCTTGCTGTTATTATTATTATTATTATTATTATTACTTTTCTTATTAGTACAGTACTAGCAATCAATACTAGTAAAATTCATGGCGAGTTTCCGTTGAGGTACTAGTTCACAGTAATATAATGTACGGTTAAAAACTATAAAATAGTTTTAAACGTATATTATATTACTGAGTACTAGCAATAGTGACAGTAGTAGTATTAGTGTTAATGTTAGTATTAATAGTCTTTCAAAAAAGGTTAAACTGAAAGTATCAAACCTGTTATTCTTACTTACTTACTTACTTACTCACTGGCACTATCGAAACCGTAGGTTCATGGCCGCACGGACATAAGCTCTCCATACATCCCTATCCTGAGCTAATGCTTTCCAATCATTCCCTGTATAATCTACTTCCCTCAAATCATAGTTAATGTTGTTATCCCACCTCATTCTTGGTCTACCAACTGGGCGTTTTCCTTCTGGCTTTCCTACAAGAAGTTTCCATGCACGTCTTTCATTCCCCATACGCGCAACATGTCCTGCCCATCGCAGTCTACGGGACTTAACTGTTCTTATTATATCTGGCCTCCTATAAAGACCATGTAGTTCATTGTTATGTAGTCTTCTCCATTCACCTGTCTGTTCATCTCTCTTTGGTCCAAAAATTTTCCTAAGAACTTTATTCTCAAATACTCGTAATCTCCTTTCCTCCCTTAAAGTAAGAGTCCATGTTTCGCACCCATATAATATAACTGGTAGAATAATAGTTTTATTATATTTTCAGCTTAACATTTTTTGAAAGGAGTTGGGACATCAAAAGTCTCTGCAATGCATAATAGCATGCATTTCCAGAATTGAGCCTATGTATAATTTCTTTGTGCATCTCATTCCTATTTGTGATTATTGTTCCTAGGTATTTGAATTCAGTCAATTCCTCAAAATTTCCCTCATTTGTCATTAGCTGTCCATTTCCATTATATAATGTATTTCTACGTGTGACCATATATTTAGTTTTACTGATATTTACTTCCAGTCCTAATTTCTTAGTGTTACTCAATAGTGTGTGCGTGTTGGCCTTTAGTATCTCCTCGCTATCGGCCAGTAGTACTACATCATCAGCATAAACTAACAGCTTATTAATACCATTCAGTTGTAGGCATTCCTCATTCTCTAAAGATTTAATGGCATGCTCTAGTACAAAATTAAACCTGTTATTCTACCAGTTATATTATATGGAAACAAAACATCGACTCTTACTTTAAGGGAGGAAAGGAGATTACGAGTATTTGAGAATAAGGCTGTTAGGAAAATTTTTGGACCATAGAGAGGTGAATGGAGAAGACTAACTACGTAACAGTCAACTACTTGGTCTTTATAGGAAGCCAGATATCCTAATAAGAACAGTTAAGTCCCGTAGATTGCGATGGACAGGACATGTGGCACGAATGGGGAATTAAAGACTTGCATGGAAGCTTCTTGTAGGAAAACCAGAGGAAATACGCCCAGTTGGTAGACCAAGAATGAGGTGGGAGAATACATTAACTACGATTTGAGGGAAATAGATTACACAGGGAATCATTGTAAAATATTAGCGCAGGATAGGGATATATTGAGAGCTTATGTCCGCGCGGCCATGAATCTACCGGTTCGATAGTGCTAGTGTGTTAGTTAGTTTTACTATTATTTTATTGTTTATATTATTATTATAATTACTCTTTCTGTTATTACTATTATTTATATTGTTGTCGTTGTTGCTGTAGTAACAGGGTGTTTAATTAATTTCTAATTTAAAATAATAATATTTGCCGACGATATAAATATCACATCTAGATTCTCTACACGGACCCACTAGATTGTGATTTTATTCATGTGTTCTTATGTTTCGTCAAGATATTCACTGATTTAATTTTACAGGTAGAACGAAATGGGGAATGTAATGAAATGGGTTTGGGTAACTAAATTCGATCACAGCATTTACCTTGACTTCTAAGAAAACCAGGAAAAATACACAGCTTCAACAACACTGTGGTTAGGACCGGGACCTACCAAATACAATTTCGAAACGCTACCGTCTGATAAAGTTCGGTAAATAAAAAACATTTAATGATTATTTACATACTTACTTATTTGACGCATATTGCGATGTCCTGCAGTAATTCCGGCTTATTTACAGTTCTTACCTTTCACCTCGGCCACGTTGGTTCGATTCCAGGTATAGTTTAAATATACAAATGGATCTGGATCTGTGTGTTATGCAATTATTCATTGTGACAATTCTTCAGAGCCTCAAAAATGGAACAAAATTAAAGTAATTTTAAAAGAAAATAAAGATACATAAGTAGAAAATTAAGTTTTTGTCTTGTTTTAATTTTCGCTAAGACGGACGAAGAAATGCAATTTAAAATACATTGTATCTATACTACAATCCAGTCTTGTTTGTTAAATGTTTCGTCATGAAAGGAATATGTAGTGTACAAAAATAATATGTAGTGTACAAATGTTTTATTTGCGAATTATGTTTTAGGCGGTATGTTCCACAAATTAACATGTAGAACTTTCGTGGAAGAATACAATTTTTTTCTAAATATAGTACTTCACTTTTGTTAATGGTTGAAACTGTTGTCATTTTGAACGCATCATAACACGCGGGGATCCAACGCTGAGGGCTAGAGGTAGTGTCGCCGCCGCTCTAGCAGCAAACTCGAGTTATATTTGTCAGGACTATTTAACGAATAAAATTAAGCTGTTTACTCACAAATCATTATTTAACTATAGTTATTTTAAAATATTTGTATATTTAATGTAAACGGCGATGTTTGAAAACAAATGAGAAACGATTGAAACGCTTCATTTGCTTATTATGTTCATCACTGCAACCAGATCATAATATGATTTATTGCCAGAGGATCGCAATGTTGTAAGAATGCACCCTATTGGAGAAATTTATAACCAACGTTATATATATTAATTAATTTCTGATGACCTACGATGTAAACATGTCAATTATATTTTTCTGCAACGTCATTTTCTGGAAAATAATTCGTTTAAGAAAGTGCAAATAGTGGTTCCTTTTTTTTGTGGTAAATGGTTGGTACGGCCTCGAGAAGGGTACAGATACCGACTATGTATACCTTAATAAATCTCAAAAAATGCCACTGCGACTTTTTTAGCAGCTCTGCCAGCAAGTCCTAATCCTACGTTCTCGTCGTGCTCCCTGACTGCAGTAGTAATAGACTGTAGCTAACAGGATGGGACGAAAGGCGAGTTCTCAGCGCCTTAAAACTGAGACATGTTGGCTATGGGAGCAAACCCTAAAAAAAAAAAACAGGTCCTCTGTGTCTTAAGCTACGAACACGGACCTTTGCTATTGGCACATGGAATGTTCAAGGCTTGAATACTAAAGAACAAGAAGTAATAGATGAGATTACAGCAATGAATGCAGATATTGTGCTCTCAGAAACAAAAAGAAAGGGAGAGGACGGGAAAAATTGGGGCAATTAGGAAATTATACACATATCTGGAGTGGAGTAACAAAAACTAGTAGAGCAAAAAAAAAGAGGTATATCCATTTTGATAAAAAAATAAGTTAGAAAAAATATAGTGTCTTGGGAAGAAATTGATGTAAGAATTATTAAATTAAATCTCAAACTTTTTGGGATAGAGCTTATAATAATAGGAGCATATACCATAAATGAGGATGCAACAACCCTTATCACGCAACTTCATTTCAGCAACAGTAGCTATATCTTCTAGGTTTTGACCGTACGAATTCTCGAAGCCTCTGCCTTTTCGTCTTTTCACAACATTCTTCGAATGATTTTGATGGCCTATCAGAACTAGAAGGCGGTTGATCTATAGAAGTAGAAGGCAGGAAAATTAAAATTTTCTTGTAGCCAGTCTGAATAATTTTCCAGGAGTCTGCCAAGATGACGATAACATTTGTTCCATCTTACTTCAATTTGCTGACACACCCTTCTCATGTAGGCCTTTAAATTCATAATAATGACATCAGAGACTATCATATGCTCAATTTGTTTAAACACAAATTCATACACTGCAGCACAATGTTCCCTTTTATTATTTCCGGATCAAACTTCGGCACAATGTTCCCTTTTATTATTTCCGGATCAAACTTCGATAATTGCGTGCCGGGAAATAAGGGGAACCATTGTGAAACAAAGAAGAATAAGCTAAAGAAACGCAGTTTCCAACAGAAGGGATGTCAATAAAAACACATAATGTAATTAGAAGGCCATATACGTCCATATAAGAACCTTCTAGCCTAAAATATCTGGATAATAAACTTAAATTGGAACACAGTTAAAAGTCTTCTCTCATATTAACATTCTTGTAAATCAAAACAGATGAAACCTATCTTACGTAACTTACAGAGCCCTAAACTAAACATAAATATAACAATAAGACGTAAACCGACTATAATCTCTACGCAAATCAGCTCGATTGATCAACCTACTCAATAAGACAGATCTGCACGTGACTGTTGTGTTTAGACCTCATGTAAGAGTCCCTGCGCATGCCTAGGAACAAAATAATTACACATATATTCTAACAGGTTTGTTTAAATTTAAATAACAAAATATAACTTTAATTAATTGGCCTTGAAATTTTAAATTAAATCCCCCTAGATTGTTAAAATAGCACACTGTGCAGCGGTGGACAAAGAAATATACGTATATTGCTTCTCAAATACTAGCATTCTATTTTTGTACATCTTCAATTTAAAAGGAACAGTCATATGTTATATAATAAAGAACACCTTTTTTGGTTTACTTTAGCACGTATTTTCTTTGGTTTTTATCTTGACAATTTATCTAGAAATCATCAGTTTAGTTATCACCGTCAGAAAAACTGTATTTTTTCTGCTTTACACTCAAATTACATGCTAACACAAGCATTTATGAAGCTGTATGTGCCTCTCATTGTACTTTTCTTGTTTCGAGTTCTCACGCAGATGGGCTGAATGTGACAAATGCCAAATTTACGCATAACTGTAAGTATAGTCCGTTACTCACGAGATGAACTGAGTAACGAGAACAGAAGAGAGGGAGCGAGGGATTTATTATTATGTGAACAACCTCACTTATATATATATAGCCAGTTAATCAAACAATCGTCTTCATAAATATGCTGCTTATTTGTTGTCTCTGCACTATTTGTTAAATACAGGTAGCTTGTACGGGCAGTGGCAAGGTGACTCCTAGTGGTATTTGTAAAAACCAGATGTCATTTTAGTCTTTTGTCATCTCAGGATTACCATATCTTGGTGATGTTTACTTGCATTAGTGTAGGATGAGTGCGTGTGTTGTAAAAATGTATTGTATATATTTATAGCAATTCAATAATTACCTTTATTATAGGAAACCCATATGACCCTAATTCTGCCACAATAATTTTTAATAATAACATTGTTAGGGAGAAGGAAAATAAACCTTTAGGCCAAAGGAAGATTTGTAAACATTGAAAAAAAGTAAATATACACTTTATTATAATATTATTATTGTGGGAAAACCAGAGAGAAAGCTCCCAGTTGGTAGATAAAGAATGAGGTGGTAGAATAACATTAACTGTGATCGGAAGGAAGTAGATTAATTATACAGGGGATGATTGGAAAACATTAGCTCGGGATAGAGATGTATGGAGAGGTTATGTGCGCGAGGCCATAAACCTACGGGTCCGATAGTGCCAGTGAGTTGTTATTATTATTATTATTATTATTATTATTATTATTATTATTATTATTATAAATAGAATAAGAAGAAGACGCATATAATAAAATTAGAAAATTGACTGAAGTTTCAAGCTTTGGTGTTACAATACGAATTTCAAATTATTTATATAGAAATTAAATCTAAATTTAAAACAGTAGACCACTGTCAAATTTATTAACACAGAATAACATTGTGAAGTGTACACAGGCGTGAAGGCTTGTGCACGTAATTAACTATTTTACAATCAACTCATTTTAAATGAAAATGGTGTGAAAAGAGTTTTGCTCATGGCTATGTTTTCAACATGTAAAAAGAAATTCAAGAGTTAAACACGTAGTTCTATTAATGAAGCCTTCATACGAACTCTCATATTTGATAAAGTCAACCAGTTTTCCTCCGATTGTTTAAATGAAAAGTTAATTAATGGGAAATTACAATTTTACTTTTTGAATAATATAGGCTTATGCTTTTTCCCCTTTACCAACTTCATAAGTATTTAGAAGCCGAGCGATATGAATCCAATGATACCGGTAGCGTTTGAGAGTCGAATTTGGGAGGTGTCAATTTCAAGCCCCAGTGCCGACCTACCTGACTCATGGATATCCTCTATCGCCAAGGAAAATTTTGGACTGGAATTTTATTATTATGAATAATTTCTTAGTGTCATTTAGGATATACGAGTTTTAGTTCACTTCCCACAATTATGTTTATATGTAAATAGGAATATACTAAACGCTAAATATAATTGATTCTCAGGCAGCATTTCAAGTTCGTGAAATGTCAATTAGTTTATATTTAATAACAATAATAGCAACAGAAGGTCCCTGACATGACTATTAAGTGAATTCCATGCTCTGGACATAAACATAATAGAGCAATTCCATATGTGACTGACTGACATTTACAATACACTTTTGCAGCAAAATGGTTGCATAAATATTATAATTGATTGAAATTAGGGGTGTTATCTACGTGATATGATAGACGGAAAGTGTGTTATTAAGACTGTACATTAATATACTCGTACAACTTCTGAAAAAAACAATGCTATTTATTATCTCTCAAAGTATGTGTGACTGACTGACATAAATGTCAACTCAACATGCAGCTTAACATGTTCAGCTGCATCATTCTCTGAAGTGTGATTCCTAATTCAATTTTCCAAAATACCGTTTGGAGGACAGATTTGAAGTTACATTCTCAATAAAAAAAAACAAATCACAATTAAGACCGGAGTTATAACCTAATATGTGGTGTGTGACTGACTGACTACGTTCTGTGACTGACTGAATATCTGAATTTTATTAAGACTTTAATATTGTGGAGCTGCAAATATTATACACATTACTTACTTACTCACTGGCACTATATAGAACCCGCAGGTTCATGGCCGCGCGGACATAATATCTCCATACTTCTCTATCCTGAGCTAGCCTGTATAATCTATTTTCCTCAAATCATAGTTAATGTTCTTCCACCTCATTCTTGGTCCACCAACTGGGCGTTTCCCTCTGGATTTCCTACAAGACGCTTCCATGCACGTCTTTCATTCCCTCATACGCGCAACATGTCCTGCCCATCGCAGTCTACGAGACTTAACTGCTTTATTATATCTGGCTTCCTATAAAGACCATGTAGTTTATTGTTATGCAGTCATCTCCATTCACCTGTCTGTTCATCTCTCTTTGGTCCAAAAATTTTCCTAAGAACTTTATTCTCAAAAACTCGTAATCTCATTTCCTCCCTTAAAGTAAGAGTCCATGTTTCGCACCCATATAATATAACTGGTAGAATAATAGTTTCATATATTTTCAGTTTAACGTTTTTTGAAAGGAATTGGGACATCATAAGTCTCTGCAATGCATAATAGCATGCATTTCCAGAATTGAGCCTATGTTTAATTTCTTTGTGGAACTCATTCCTATTTGTAATTATTGTTCCTAGGTGTTTGAATTCAGTCAATTCCTCAAAATTTCCCTCATTTGTCATTAGCTGTCCATTTCCATTATATAATGCATTTCTATGTGTGACCATGTATTTTGTTTGATTGATATTTACTTCCAGTCCTAATTCCTTAGTGGTACTCAATAGTGTGTGCGTGTTATCCTGCAGCAAAGCTACCGCCGGCATAGCTCTTGGGATCATTTAAGCACGCAAGCCACTCCACCACGACAAGGTAGAAGATACCATGGAGTGATTATACAAATATTAAAAAATAATATGTGGAGTTGCGTGTCTCCCATTGGGCGCCTCCTCAGATGGCGGATAGGGGAATGCTCACCATATATGGCGGGTACTGGGGAAATAATATACCCAGGGCGGACCAAAACTAGCGCTGCTGACTTGCAGTAAGATATTGGATTATCAAATGCTAGAGGAAGAAATTCTTGAACAAAAATTACCCGTCCCCCAGGTTGGGGGTTGATGCATTGGGCCAGCTCCTCGTTCATCATAAAAATAAAAAATACTAAAAGCCAAACATCATGCCTCGGAATTATGGGTGTACAAGAGGAGACTGGCATCATAGACATTATAGAAAATAAAATATTACAGTGGTATGGCCATGTCTAAAGATTGCCAGAGCAAAGATTGCCTAAAATTGTTATGGAATGAATCCCAATAGAAAGGAGGAAGAGAGGAAGACCGAAGAAAACTTCGATAGAAGACGTACAAGCACCTATAAATATCAGAGGTTTGGATGAAGATCAATGGATGGACAGAGAGGAATGGCGTTTGGTTTCCGGAAGACAGCGGCAGCTGCCATGATACCAGATGATGATGATGACAAAATAATATGAAATTATAATACATAAAAAGCGATAATATGAAGATGAATGAACAACTACACTCCTTTTTATCACGTATAGGAAATGTACAATTTGATATGCTGTAAAAAAGATAAAAATAAATAGTGTAATATTTTTAACTTGTCCACCGCTGCGGTCTCGGGGTAGCGTGCTGCCTTGTCACGCAGCGGGCCCGGGTTCGATCCCCGGTAGGGACAGTTTTCTGGGTGAGGTTTTTATCGGGGTTTTCCTCACCTGTAAGACAAATGTTAGAAAACCTTTAAGGCCCAAACGGTCCCCGAAATCATATGGCCATCGCAATAATCATCATTCATATTCATTTTATGTTAAGCTTAGGATTAGGGACACTCCTGGCGCACCATTATCATCATCACCCATCACATCATCGGGGCACCGTAACCCCGCCTTCCAGGCGCCCCAACCTCAGAAATTGGTTACAGGTACGCCATGCCAGGAGAGAAATCAGGAATCTCGAAAGACAAACCTGGGGCATTTGAAAAAAAATATATATTTTTAACTTGGTTTCCAGGTATCATTTTAAATTTCACAAAATGAAGAAAATATTACCTTCTTAACAACAAAGGACCTTCTCTATAGTTAAATATGTCTAATATGCGTATAATTTTATTAAATCCGTTTTAACTGATCACAATTTATCTGAGAAATCAACAAGTACGGCTTTTTCATTTAATGAAACGTTTACCAGAACATATTTAAATGCTTCCGCTGACTGCCTTTTAGCTCAAATTGACAGAGAAGTATAGCCTGTAATTATTTTATGGAACAGCCGAACTGAACAGTCTACCAGATTTTCTAAACAATGTTTATGTTAATCCTCAGCGGAATGCAGCAAGCAACTTACTGTGCCACGCGTATTAGCAATATAAATGAGGGGACGAACAGTCAGTCGGTCACGGGACTCTCGCGGGAAAAATAATGACTTTACAAGAAAATGTCATCAATAGCTTTTTGTTTCTCGTGTACCAGTAACGTAGAATCCAAGAGGAAATTTTAATCCATCAATGATTATGTTGTGTACAGTAATTTTTATACGTTTTCTGTGACTGACTGACCACAGCTTACAGTTAACAATTGTAGGACACAT
Source organism: Diploptera punctata (assembly GCA_030220185.1). NCBI lineage: Eukaryota > Metazoa > Arthropoda > Insecta > Blattodea > Blaberidae > Diploptera > Diploptera punctata. The sequence goes on along the minus strand of JASPKZ010007288.1, from coordinate 1,955,265 downwards.
TTAAGGTTTCTAGAACAATAGAATACAATTAATATTATTACATTTACGACTAAGGAGGGCCAAAGTATGGTTTAACAAAAACGTTTGGGAAATAAAACGAATTAATACAACCGAATCATTAAAGAAAAAATTGCTAAATTCTGCGTATTTTTACAGGTTTGGAATATTACAAGTTTTTCCACTAATATTAGATTAAAATAATACACATTTGAAATATTATCTTATAGAATCAGATAATTTGATCTTTAAAGAAATATATTACGCCATCAAAATTATTCCTGCGTTAATTTCAAATTGTTTCACTTCGGTATGATATTTTCATGGAATCGCTCAATAGTAGCCTATACAAAAATTATAAATCATATATTATGAAACTAGAATTCTAAAATTCTATTATTATACAGTAGGCAAGCCAAGTACTTTCCAATAATTGTATAAATACTATTTTATTTTGAGCAAAAAGTGTGAAAATAACGAGCATAATTTAAAGAAATGAGGAGTTTGCTTAGATGGAAGCGTTTCATATTCCAGTGTTCCCGGATACATATCCAGTACTGACCAACTGATTCACTTTTTTTCCTGGAGTCACCGAGTCTGGGCAAATGCTGGATTTGGATTTCATTATGGGAATCCATTGTACCATAGCAACATTTTGTAATCTTATAAACAATAGAATATGTAGACCCGATATGACCAAATATTATGTTAAAGCATCTGTAAGTAATGCCAATAAAGAATAGTGTTGAACGACTGATAAGGCCCGTCTCCTGGTTAAGTGGTAGCAAGATATATTTGGAGGCGAAGACCATAAATGATACGGGCTAAACATTAAATCAAGGTCAGAATTTATATAACTCTGTAAATGATAGCAAAAACTAGGAAATTAAGGCAGACACATGAAGAAAATAAATATAAAAACGAAGAAATATATATTTAACAATTTAATATAAGAGATAAGTGAAACATAATGAAATTAGACGTGATTACTCTTCAAAGTTTATAAAGTGAGCTGGTGCACTGTTATCTCATCTAAGACGTTTCTCTCTAGTTTGGCACGAAGTTATATGCTGAGTTTTTAATTAGGCATGTCTAAATAGGCCTATAAGAAAAATAGTATTCTATGAATAAGTATAAACAAATACGTTCGTCCGTGGTAGGTGACCTCGGCATCGAGGACGCTCCCTGCAACCAGCCATATCGGGGTCAGAGCCATCTCTCCAACCCCCAGCGAGTGTATTTGGGGAGGATTTTAAGTTAAATTAAACTAATAACCTTCAAAGTTGTAAATAGAGAAGCTTCTTTAAATCTTAAGTTCTAGTAGTTTTCTAATTTTTAAGATTAAATATTATCTACTCAAAATAAAAATAATAGGTAGATATTAATTTATACTTGTAAGTGTGTCGCTCTAATGTGAAGGTGTTTACAAAATATGTAGTCGTGATAATAAAGTGCCAGGTACGAAGCACCTGGATATATGCAGTTCTATAAAATATACTGGCTAAACCCCTAATAATTATATCAATCAAATATTTTAAGAAAAAGATAAAATATCCTAAGGTACTTTTAATAACTATAATCCCTCTATCAATTATAGGTCCATTAAACGATGTATTCGTGAAGCTTATACATTTTGGTACATAACAACGACTAAACGAATATCACTGTGCTAGCAGTAAAGCGGAATGCGAGCCAGTTAATTATGAGTCAACCTTATTCACTACTGCACTATCAAATTACTGTTGGTAAAGCTTAAAAAATTACCGAAAGGGTATTACTATTCCAAGTACTATTTTACTACTATGTCTTCGAAATTTGTTTTCATTTTCTCGCAGAAATGTATTAGAAATATCTTTCTATGACTATTAATAGATTCATAGTAGGACGTGATTCGGTCCCGATAGAACTAAAATGCGTCCGTGTATTTATGTAGAGACATTCGCGCGTGTTTGTGAAAGACAGGGCATAACCTAAGAGCGCATGCGCCCTTTGCTTTCCAAGTTAGTCAGAACGTAATCGCTGGACAGTTACGATCCCTCCGAGTTCTGCATAATCATTCCGTTGCGAACATTGAACAATGTTTAATAAAGCATAAAGGTTACCAGAATTTAGAAATATTGGTAAAATTAATATACTAATATGTTACATTTCAATACAAAATGTTTCATTTTCATATGGGCTTAACACAATAAAATAATAAGTAGGTACTTTAATAGTCAAAATTGCCAGAAGTTTTTCAATCTACATCTTGAAAACTAAAAACTTGAATATTTGAAAATGTTGGCGCAGAAATTAGCAAATACTAATAATATTCGAAGAAATAAAAATGAAAGATGTTATTTCAAACGAAACATTTTAAATATTCCCATTATCTATTCTGTGCATAAATAATTTTTATTTCTTGATATGATTTATAATAAGTCAGAATAATAGTAATAATAATAATAATAATAATAATAACAATAATAATTATTATAATATAATAAGCATTATTCTTGGCAATTACATATTATTTTTAATTGTGTTTTATAGTATGTCTTGTCTATGTTTTAAGAAGCAGAAGATTTGGTGTTCACTTACCTTCTCACTTAGTATTCTTAAATGAAACTAAATAATATTCCAACATAATAATGATGATGACAATAATAACATTAATAATAATGATATATTGTATTATTTTTATAATATGAATATATGTATGTGGATAAATGATACTGCGTCACTCTCTTGTTTATACTGTCAGAATTTGTAAGCAGATGGAGCAAACTACAATTCCGTTCATGCATTTTACAGATTTTAAATTTGTTTTATAGTGTCTTGAAATCACACCAATTTTGAAACTTCTTCAAGTATTACAGTAAAATCATTAAAGCAGTCAATTTAAATTAATTTAATAGTTTTATTATTTTTACATCCACCTCTGTGGTCTCGAGCTAACGTGCTCTCTTGTCACGCAGCGGGGCCCGGTTCGATTCTCAGTCGGGACAGAATCCTGTGTGAGTTTTTTCGGGGTTTTTCCACAACTCTAAGACAAATGTCAGGACGCTTAGGGTCCAAAAGTCCTCGAAAATCATCCGGCCTTCTACATCATCCTTATCTTTATCATCATCCTTAACCGGTGTGGAAAGCAACGGGAAGCTACCACACCTATAAATCCCTAGTAAAGCTGCAAAGCATAGTATGAAAATACTATGATTGCCCTCGGCAGAATTACTATGGGTGGATGGATTATTTTTATTTCTTTAGTGCTTGAAAAGGTATTCAAAATCAGTTTTCATCTGACGAAGAAAAATAAAATTAAGTCAGCAAATTCACACTAAAGAAATGAACACACGTCTTAAAAATTTGCTCTTTTTGCAAATTAATTTTTCAAGCCAGATCAAACTCATTTCGATGAAATGTTCAGTTGGTAAAAATTGTTTGTATTCAACATTTTTGTAATGCCTCGCACAAAAAGTTATATAATACATTTTTCAGATTTGCTATATACTATAAAAATTATAATTTCCGTCAAATGCAAAACATATGAACTCTGTTTTATACTGTTTTATATAGTTTTGAGAAAATTGTCTCCACTTGTTTCGTTGTTAGATTTTTAAATAGTTGTGTGAACAGGTTTATGAGGCTTCCCTCCCCCCCAAAAAAATTAAAATAGTCTTGCCTTCTCCAGAACGCAACAACGTGTTTAGAATCAATCATCAGATGGAAGGATTCAGTTTTAGACCTGTTATTAAAGAGTTTAAACTTTTGCTCCCTCAAATTTATTCATTTCATGTATAAAATACTCATTTTCAAAACACTAATAAATTAAAAAATAAGAACTTACATTTTTAATCCCGTTATTATGTAGTTTGGTAGATGGAGTAGTGTGGTCCTATATTACGCCGTTCTGGATTACCCAAAATGAAATTGTAGGCTTATGCATGATTTCTCCTGAAAGCTTAAAGAGAAACCAAAGAGAAAGGTACAAGTTCGCGAAGAATTTATTTGTGCTTATAATATTTATTTGCCTGATTTTTTCTTTTGTTCTTGAACCATTTTTTATTCAACTGCATCTAAAATGCCTATTTCCCAATTTATACATACTGTATGTTCATTATTCTGAATTTTAAACTACATGTCAGTATATCCAACTTCCTGAGAATTCAGAATTTGTTTTCTGCGGATTGAAATAATATAAAAATACGACAGTACTTTTACTGTGTTGCCAATAACTAGATTTGCTATAGTTAAACTAGTGCACTTTATTGTTCGCTGCAATATTCTCTGGGTAACATGAATGCATCGTGCTCAGTGTTCCCCGGTGCGATCTCTGCGGGACAAGTTTCCTGGCTGAGATAATTTTGGGGATTTTCTTCACTTGTAGGACAAATGCTTGAAGTTTTTAAGGCTCAAATAGTTCCCAAACACCATTTTTCCATCATAATCTTCCTGCCATATTCGCCTTCTGGCATGATCCTTCATTAGTGAAGCCTCTTCGTGTAATTGCATGGTCAGAAAAGGATGTTGGCTTTTGTGATCAGTAGCCTCTCCCGTCAGGCTATGACTTTGTAAGACCCATTTGGCAAAGGAAAGTTCAACATATTAATAATAATTTTGTGATTCTTATATGATCCATGATGTGTTCCGTTGAGGTATTATTCAAAATTGAAGTATCAAATTATGGAATATTCACCTGAAAGGTCCGTCTCCTCAACTTAATTAGTTATTTAAACGTAGCGCTTTCGGGACTTGTCCCATCAACGGCAGGATTCAAAACTGGCGTTTCACTGAAGATCTGATAGAGGGGGTTACATGTATTGGGTTCGTTTTCGTTTATCAGATGGTCGTTGTTGTGAGCTGCTTTCATGGTTTCCATCTCTTCGAGTACGTTTATCTTCGCTGGATTATTTTCTCTGTGCATTACTGTTAGGGTGTTTTCAATATTTAACATGCGATGTCCTTCATGGATAACGTGTTTTGCATAGCTTGATTTTCCTTCTGCATGAATAAAGTCTCGAAAAGTTTCTTTAAATCTGATGTTAAAACTTCTGTTAGTTCTTCCTAGATAATACTTGTTGTAGTCCTTACATGTCAATTTATATACTCCTTTGCTGTTGAAAATGTTATTTTCTTCAATGTTATTTTTAATTATATTGTTTAATTTGTTATTAGTTCTTTATGCTATTTATACGTTTTTATCGGCTTTCTTTAGCGTACCGGCTAATTTTTTCGTTTCGTTTCCTGTATATGTGTTATCCACGTTGTCTTGTTGTTATCAGATTCTTTTTCAAGTTTAGTTATGTTGAATATATTGTTCTTTCTTTTTTGTTTATTTACGAGTTTATTTATGATTTGTTCATTAGAGCCATTGTTTTTTTTATATATTTAATGTAGTTGAGTTCTTAAATATAATTGTCATTGCTTAATGGAAGTTTTAACATTCTATTGATTAAGGTGTTAAATGTACTTTTATGTTAAATTTGCTTAATAGTTCCTCAAAATGTTTATTTTCCAGTTCTTTTAGGAAGATTTCGGTCATTATTCCGGATAAACATTTTGAGGAACTATTACGCAAATTGAACATACAATTGATATTACGATATGTCGATGACGTACTAGTAATAAACGACAATGAAAATAGAAAAGAAAAAGAAATATTACAAGACTTAAATAACATGCATGATGAAATCACCTTCACCCAGGAAATAGAAGTTAATAATAATATAAACTACTTAGATTTGTCTATAACAAAGAATCTACACAAGAATAAACTAGAAATCGGCATGTACCGGAAACCTACAAACAATGCTCTTGACATAAACTAAAAATCTACACACCCTTTTGAACAACAAATGCGTATATTTAACACCTTAGTCAATAGAATGATAAAACTTCCATTAAGCAAAGAAAATTATTTTCAAGAACTCATCTATGTTAAATATATGGTAAAAACTCGTTTCCATCAGTTGTTTTCTCCACTTTACACAGTCGAAAGCTGCAATGCTACGTTAAACTCACGTCTTGCCCGTCTTGCGGCCTCACGATCATTAGCATTCGTTATTGCCCATGCAGCAATTGCAAACATAGTTCCTCTAATGGTAATATTTTCAACACACAACGCGATCAAGCGTATAGCCATATTTGTGATTTACCCCTTACGTTATCCATGAAGGACATCGCATGTTAAATATTGAAAACACCCTAACAAAGAAAGTAATCCAGCGAAGATAAACTTACTCGAAGAGATGGAAATCATGAAAGCAGCTCACAAGAACGACCATCTGATAAACGAAAACGAACCCAATACATGTAACCCCCTCTACCAGATCTTCAGTGTAACACCAGTTTTGAATCCTGCAGTTGAATGGACAAATCCCGAAAGCGCTACAGTTAAATACTAATTAAGTTGAGGAGACGGATCTTTCAGGTGAATATTGCATAATTTTATATTTTGATTCTTATATCTACTTCGCTCTTAATTATAGTGATATTAATTGGCAACATACTTTTTAAAACTAAACTGGCATTTCAGAACTATTTTATAGTTTGCATATTTTAGATTATATAAATCCTTGATCGATGTGAAAGTTCAAAATGAACAAATCATTGGCATATCTCCAACGAGCCAAGACTGAAAGAAGTGGAGTTTACACTGTGTATTCGAAAACATTACAAGTTTTGTATCTAGTCATCTGACTATTGCGTCACAGACCCTGAACCTTGATTTCAGTTTTTTAATCGAATCTCACTAGTTATAATATCAAGAAGAATATCGATTATGAACATGCAGCTGATTGGATCCAGTTCCACAACTTACAACAAAATAAAGTTTTGTATGTATATCCGGAAAACGAACCTGAGATATTTGGGTTCTATTCACATATGCTAACTCCTAGACACAAAAATGGTCTGTTGTGTATAAGTTAATATATTTGAAGAACAATATATAAGTCATAGAGGATATTTTATAAAACACTTTGTGAGGAAGTTGTAATATCTGGGTGGTCGATTCCTTCTATAATTATAAGGATTATTTTTAAAGTATAAATAATAATCAAAATAAGTAAGAGTTGTGTCAGGAGGTGAAGATCGTCTTGAAGTTCTAGTAGATATCTGTAAATTTATAGATTAGGAATCAACCCCAGGAATTCTTCGGAAATGTGGTTAGTAGATAGGATTAAACCTAACTATAAGAAGACACAGCGGAGCAGTAGTGAGAAACAAACAGACTTTAATACAAAAAAACGTGAGACAGGGTATCGGTAACACCGATGAAAAAAAACTGTCTAACTTACAATCATAAGTTTCATACATATATACCAGTTGAGTAATGACGTAGTTACAATGTATACGTGAGAATCAATTTGGTTGTATTGTACATGTAACCAGATTCTCCCTTTCTGAAAAGCATATTGAATGCGCTTAACCTATGACCTTTTAAAAGCTAAGTCATCATTAGGTAAGACTACCTATTGTGTAACAATCCCTTATACTGCATGACTTTTCCAAATAACTACAAAGGTAATACCTATTTAAATATTCATGACAGAATTCTTTAAAATCATTCTTCAGCATATTTTAACAAAAAGATCAATTAGGTCAATAATTGTGTTAATTTAGGACAGTCATACATTATAATGAATGTTCATATTATAAAATATATATATATTATGATATACTTCAATATATATTATGATATACTTCAATATATATTACACTCTTCCCCCTATAGAAAGTTTTGAATTACATAATTCGAAACTTTACTAACGAAATGTTTTATTTTTATTTCTAGTTCTATGCGCAATACTATCTTTATCTTCTTCATCTTTTGGGGATACATTCTGTGGACAACTGGGGTCTCTAATTCTTTCTCCGATAAGCGGTGATGACTTGAGGGACACGACAGGTGAACTCTCATCATTACCTGTAGTTTTAGTGTATACTACACGATCATGCCCAGAGTAATTATGTATGTTAACACACAGCCTCTCGGTCGTCTCCTTCCAGCATTTTCTTGGAGTCCATTTATCCCATAACCAAAATATTAAAGTTCTGTAGCTCTTACAACAGCAAATGCAACAACAACAAGTCAAGGTTACGAATATGATCGTACCCATTACAGAACTCCATGTGGTTATATGTATATACCACTTCGAATAATCATTTTCTTCTTGCTGTTTTATTAACTTACCTAAATCATCGGCCTTCATACTGGCCATTCTCAAATCATCTACCGATGACATTAGGTTAGACATAGGCATGTCCAATTGTAATTTCTCGTAGTCGTTAGTTTTATCCATATCAAAGCAACAGTCGAAGTCAAGAGGTGCTGTCGGTATAAAATCTATGGTTAAGTTACTTACCAAATTACTCATGGCATGTAAGGTTACGTGGGCATTAAAAGCCTTGCAATTCTGTCCTAGCGATAATTTACCTTCCTTTTCAATATTGAGTTGTGTTGATTTGTCGCCACATAACACAGTCATACGATCTGGTTTTGGGGTGACAAATAACCATTCATTAGATAAATATAAGGGAATCCAGTAGGATTTGTTCAATGTGAAAATTCTAGTCTCGCAACTTTTTGGAACTTTAGTGGTGGATGGATGAAGAAGTGAAGCTTCACAATCAGCTTCAGGGGTGTACAAATAAATCGGTATATTTTCTTTACATACATAATGCAAAAGATTAGGACGAAAACATCCTGTTAGTTCATTAGTTGTCATTTTTCCGTAATGTTGTCTCAACGGGTCACTGAAAATATATTCTTTGTTTGCGCTTAGAAAAATGTAAATATTACCTTCCTTCTTGACAGGAAAAGGAAGTGTTTTATACAAGTGATACGGAGTAGGAGAGAGAAGGGGTATTTGTAATACATATACTAGATATTGTTTATAAGAATAGGTGTGAGGTGTAATTAAATTTTGAAGTTCTGAAAAAGAAAAATTAGGGTAGTCCAGACCAGTTGGTAGCGTTTGGGCTTTCATAACATTCTTAATTCTTTCCACCGTAATTAATTGAGGTTGAAGAGTTCCTTGCTCTGCGTGTACAAATGCGTCTATAAGAAGCTCAAAAGAATGCTGGCATTCTTCCACACCTCTAAGAGAAATCCTTATTTGTTCATTGGCTAAACTAATACCTTCTATTTCCTTCTGCAGTGCGTTAATCCTATTAGTGGTATAATTATTTAATTTTATTAAACCATTTTTTAAAATATTTTCATTCCGGTTCACCCTTGCTATAGTTAAGTTAACTGAATTAATGGTTGATTTAATCACTGTAATTTCATCCTTTAGAATATGCAAAAATTCTGCCTGTTCCTTCTCTAACTGTGAAATGTGCTTATTATATTCCTCTGCATCAGATTGAGTCAGAGTACCGAATAATATCTTAGCAATATCTCCCATAAAATTTAAAACGCCTCTCTTGCTTCTAGTATTCTGTTCATTAGGTGTTTTTAAATATTCTGTGACTAATTCTTTTAAATTTTCAACATACCTGACTTTTGGTTTTACAAAGTGATTTAAACTCCCACAATCTGTCAAATGATACCACTTTTCTCCCTTTATCTTATCACAATAATCAGTTATCAACCTTAAATGATTTTTTGTCTGTTTCCAAAGATCTCTAGTTGGTTCCAAGTTTATATAACTTACCACTTTCCATTGTATAGGGTAAAATTGTATAATTCCTATCTCGTCAAAGTACACACCGGTCTTCGAATCCAGAGCTTTTACTTCTTGAGCGTCTGTAAGCTTCCCCAACCAAAATGGTATTAACATTTTTAGCGTTACCCATGTGTTATGAAGTTTCATTTTCTTTTCCCTGCAAAGGAAAATATGGCTTTAATCTATTTGAATGTACCGTCTCATATTTGCGTTTACCTAACTTTTGTATTATCACGTTGTGACCTTCAGTAGTCTTAACCTCATATGGACCTTTCCATATTGGATCTAATTTATTCCTATTTTCTACTCTGAGAAGTACTAGATCATCCTTCTTGAATTCAACATAATTGCTTTTCACACGCGATCGTTGTAGTTCCTTAAACTTAATAAGCCTTTCTCTAGCTATCTCATGACAACTTTGCAATTTATTCCGTACATTTAGAATTAAATCGTCGTAATTATATAAAGGTTGTGATTTAGTTTGTAAAATTCCTGGGATATTACATTTTCTTCCATACAATAATTCATAAGGAGAGTATTTAGTAATACTATGGGGGGTAGTGTTGTACGTAAAACTGGCGAAAGGTAACCATTTGTCCCAATCGGCTCCTCTAGGATTGCAAAAACAACGTAAGTAGTTTACTAAGGTCTTATGAGTTCTTTCTAGAGCTCCATTACTTTCAGGGTGATAAGCAGTAGTGCTTAGTTTCTGAATCTTAAATAGTTTACATATTCTTTTAAATAAATCTGACATAAAATTTGTTCCTTGATCAGTTAATATGATATCAGGAATCCCATAAATTAAAATAACATTGTTTACGAAAGCTTCTGTCACTTCTTCAGCTGTTTGTGTCTTTAAGGGTATGACTATTAAATATTTACTTAAGTTATCTTGACAAGTTAATATATATTTATGACCTCTCTCGGTTAGCGGAAGTGGTCCCACTACATCTAAATAATTTTTATCCAAGGTTCCTTTTGTGTGTCCGTGACCTCTAAAGGTTGTTTTACTTTCTGCTTCTCGTCTTTATTAAATTGACAAATCTTACAAGTTTTAATGTAATTGGTTACGTCTTTCTCTACTCCCGGCCAAGTTATGTATAATTTAATTCGATCGGTAGTTTTATTGATTCCAAGATGTCCTCCAATTGGACAGCTGTGAAATTCCTTGATTATTTCCTTCTTACGATCCTCAGTTAAGTGCGTATTATCCAAGGTGCAACATTCTACAGGGTGTCTACTCAAACTATCTGCGTTTACGTGTCTTTTACCTGCCCTATAATGAATTTCGAATTCAAATTCTGAAAGTTGAAGTTTCCAACGTATTAATCTCGAACTAGGGTCTTTCACTTTAAATAGCCAGACCAATCCTTTGTGATCTGTCACTACTTGAAATTTACGTCCTAGTAAATAAGGTCTAAAATGTCTGCATGCCCATACTATTGCTAATAGTTCCTTTTCTACAGTGCTGTAATGCGATTCGGCTTGATTTAAAGTCCTGCTAGCGTAAGCAATGGGTTTATCATCTCCTAACGTTCCTTGACTAAGAATTGCGCCTAAAGCGTATCCACTCGCGTCTGTCGTTACTATAAAGGTTTGTGTGAAATCTGGATACTGTAACAACGGAGCTGTCGTTAATTTATCTTTCAATTTATTGAAGCTATTCTGTTCCGTATCTTCCCACTTCCATTTTTTATCTTTCTTTAACAATTCAGTCAGAGGTTTTGCAATCGCACTAAATTCTTCTATAAATTTTCTGTAATATCCTGCCAAACCTAAGAATGATTTTATGTCTTTAGGTGTCTTTGGAGTTGGAAATTCGGTAACTGCCTGTATCTTATTCGGATCGGGTTTGACACCTTGAGCGGTAACCACGTGTCCTAGATATTTTAATTCTTCTCTCAAAAATTCACATTTATCAGGTTCGATTTTTAAATTGTGTTTCCGTAACTGATTAAACACTTCCCGTAATTTTTTATTATGTTCTTCTAAGGTTTCGCCCATTACTAATATATCGTCCATGTACACAAAGCATCTATTGCCTATTGAGTCTTGGAGTACCGAGTTCATCATCCTTTGGAATGTAGCTGGTCCCGACCTAACTCCAAAAGGCATTTTCTTGTACTCGAAATGTCCGTTAGGGGTGCTAAAAGCGGTTTTACATTGGTCTTCCTCAGCGATCGGCACCTGAAGGTATCCACTTGCGCAATCTACTGCTGAAAAATATCTAGCCTTTCCTATTTTGTCTAATATATCTTGTATATTAGGAAGAGGATAGCTGTCTCCTACGGTTACTTCGTTTAACTTTCTAAAATCTATACAAATTCGCCACTTTTTCTTTCCAGAAGCATCTTCCTTTTTAGGTATTACTATTAGTGGAAAATTCCATTCGCTCTTACTATGTGCGATAATACCGTCTTCTAACATTTGTGTAACTTGTTTGTCAATCTCCTCTTGATGAGCCTCTGCTAACCTATAATTCTTCAAAGTTATAGCTCTTCCTTTAGGAATTGAAGGTGTGGGTATGGAATGTGTAGCAGCTGTTGTGCTTGTTAGTCTATCTCCCGGAAGCTTAAATATGTCCGCGTATTCTGTGCAAATGTTTCGTATACTATGGGCTCCTTCTTTCACGTGTTCAAGTCTCAGATTTTTATTTAATAAATCTAATCTTTGAGGTACGAAATTTTCAACTGATACTTCCTGTTCCTTACTTATTTGAGTGGGCGGTTTAACTAGTTCTGGTATTTTCTTTATTATCTGTGCGTCAGCTGTTAAATTAATTACTAGGCATGTGAATGTCTTATCACATTTTGTTATCCCGTTAGCGCAAATTAGCCCTGGCTGTAAAATTTGCCGTTCTATGAATCTGTTCCCTCTTTCGTTCGTAGGAAATTCCATTAAATTTTCACTATACGGAGGAATAATCATCTTTTTATTTAACATATAACCTTGTTCCATGAGCCAGTCTTGGCCTAAAATTATATCTAAATCTCTGGGTAATTTATCTACTATATGACAATTAACAACTGTATGATTTTCACAATTATTCAATACTAATTGAGTTATCCCATTTACTTTTATAGAGTTCCCACTAATACCTTGTATTTTCATATTACAGTTATCCTTTATAACGTTTCTCTTTAGTGATGTTTCTTTAACTAATGATATTTGTGCACCAGTATCTATCAATACTAAACCTAGGCCATTTTTTAATTGTTCACTTAGGATATACATCTCCCAGGGTCTCGGTTCATAACCAGAGGCGTCCCACTGATTAATAGCATTAAGAGTCCCTACTTCGATCTCACAACACGCTGTCTCCATTGAGGTAGGTTTGGTGTCCTTGGATTTTTCCTTAAATCCACTATCCCAAGTTCTATCCCTTGTGGACGACTCGTAGCGTTTCCCTCTATTATTCCACTGTTTCGAGCCTACAATCTCCTGGCGTTTCTCTCTATTATTCCACTGTTTCGAGCCTACAATCTCCTGGCGTTTCTCTCTATTATTCCACTGTTTCGAGCCTACAATCTCCTGGCGTTTCTCTCTATTATTCCACTGTTTCGAGCCTACAGTCTCTTGGCGTTTCTCTCTATTATTCCACTGTTTCGAGCCTACAGTCTCTTGGCGTTCCCCAACCACGCTAGGCCCACAGTCACAGAACCCATTTATCGGCGTTCTAGTCAACTTATGCAGTTCGCCTTGCGACACTGCCCAACATACACTGTCATCTGGGGATTCGTTTGCGTCACTAACTATTTTAGCGGCTTTATCTATCCTATCCTTAAACTTCTGATCAACTAGTTCAGGTAATTCCCCTTCCATATTTACCCTAGTATGATCCCTCAGGCACTCCATGAGTCCTGGCGCGCAGTCAGACGGGAGGATTACCTGCGACTGCTCAGGTAACCCGAATTCTCGTTTCCCTGGCGGCCTCCCAGAGCTGCTCTGTCCCGTCCTCCATGCCTACGGGGTTGCGGTCTCTTACCACATTCTCTACTAATGTGCCCTATCTCATTACAATTATAACACCTTATTTCTTTTGTGGCCAGGTTAACCTCTCTCTTTATCTCTGATCCGTACGGTCTTCTAAATTCCCTTTTTACTGCCCCTGTGATTGGATGTCCTTGTCCATTTTGATTACCCCTAAATCTCGTGGACTTTACCTCGCTTTCTTCCTGTAATGCGGTTTCGATTAGTTGCGCTAATGATTCTTCTTCACCCTTAGCCTTTACTATATACTTAATCTTATCGTCCTTTAACCCTGCTACGAAAGTACCTTTTAAAAATTCTCCTATCAGCTGTAGGCCTCCTTCTACATATCTCGAATTATCGCGTCTTTCTAACCTCTCCAATCTATTTCTGACTTCTCTTCTTAAATCCATGGCTATTCCATCTAATCTTGAACCCCACTGTGCAACTGTTTCATTTGTACTTTGTTTTGAATTAAAGAGTATTCCTGCATAATATTCTAGCGTTCTCCTTACAGAAAAGTTCTCCTCCAATATTGCTTTAACTTGAATCCAAGTTTCTCTCTCTGTCCTAGCTAAAAGTCTATCTTTAGCGTCTCCTGAAATTTTGGATTCTATAAATCTTAACAATAAGGGTTGTTTGGTTGGATGGACTACCTGAACCGCAGCTTCTACTCCTTCTATAAATTCTCTTAAATGTTTGGGGTTTCCATCGAATGTTCGGGGTATCAACTTAACTGCTTGAACTACAGGGATATAGCTTTCCTCGCTAATATCAATATCGCCCTCGCTAGCCATAATGGAATTGGACTCACCTAAAGAAAGATGTAGGGTGGTCTGAGATGCACAGTTCAGAGTCGTAGTGATGGCCTTTCAGCTCCCCTCAGGGTGCGACTCCTCTCGCGGTGCAGGCTGCCAACGGCTGAACACCAAGGACGTCCCTCGAGCGCGTCGGTGGCTGCTGGTGTTGGCCTCAGGACCACTGTCTGCTTTCCTCTGGTGCGTTTACGGGTACCACGGCGCCTGTGGATTACTCTGGAGCGTTGATCCCTCGAGATAGGCTCTGAATTATCTGGGACTAATTGAAGAGTCTCTCCAGCTCGTTCGCACCTTCGGATGTCTCACTGCTCGCTGGTTTTCCAATCCCGATGCGCTGCCACCTGTAATATCTGGGTGGTCGATTCCTTCTATAATTATAAGGATTATTTTTAAAGTATAAATAATAATCAAAATAAGTAAGAGTTGTGTCAGGAGGTGAAGATCGTCTTGAAGTTCTAGTAGATATCTGTAAATTTATAGATTAGGAATCAACCCCAGGAATTCTTCGGAAATGTGGTTAGTAGATAGGATTAAACCTAACTATAAGAAGACACAGCGGAGCAGTAGTGAGAAACAAAACAGACTTTAATACAAAAAAACGTGAGACAGGGTATCGGTAACACCGATGAAAAAAAACTGTCTAACTTACAATCATAAGTTTCATACATATATACCAGTTGAGTAATGACGTAGTTACAATGTATACGTGAGAATCAATTTGGTTGTATTGTACATGTAACCAGATTCTCCCTTTCTGAAAAGCATATTGAATGCGCTTAACCTATGACCTTTTAAAAGCTAAGTCATCATTAGGTAAGACTACCTATTGTGTAACAATCCCTTATACTGCATGACTTTTCCAAATAACTACAAAGGTAATACCTATTTAAATATTCATGACAGAATTCTTTAAAATCATTCTTCAGCATATTTTAACAAAAAGATCAATTAGGTCAATAATTGTGTTAATTTAGGACAGTCATACATTATAATGAATGTTCATATTATAAAATATATATATATTATGATATACTTCAATATATATTATGATATACTTCAATATATATTACAAAGTAATATTTGATTAGTTAAATTACTTACTATTCAATTTAACGACGCTCTTTTAGTATTCAGATCATTATCATAGCAATTCAAATGTGCAAGATAAAGGGCCAAACATCTTTTATTTCAAAATCGAGGTTGTTCTACATTCCGTAAATCACTGACTAAACCAACGGTTTTACTTCATTTCCTAAGGCATTTTTCACTCCTACAAATTAACGTCGACCTAGTTTGAAAATGCAAACCTGAGATCTATACGACAGCATAGTCCCGATAATTATTTGGGTTTCATCTCGAGGAGAATTTAAAAGTCGTTGCACACATATCTCCACCATGTTGAAAACCTCCAGATATGAAGAAATGGAAAATTTCATCAACTACACAGGCGTAGGAGCTCAACAACAGTGTTATTATGAGTTTGGTTGTAGAAATAGGCGACATTAAATTCATTAAAAGTAGGAAGGAATTCGCAAATGAAGGGATTTAAAGGCTCCATTAAATTGTCCGTTGTTGAAAATTCCCTCGCCAATATTTTATTCCTTAACGAGAGTTTCTCATAATATAAACTCCACATGTATTTAAAAAACGTGGAGTGGATGATAATCACATAATAAAATAGAGTAAATGCTGTTAAATACGCACCGTAACTCTGGTATAATCAAGCTTAAACACTTACTGTTACAAATGTGGTAGTCTGGGAGGTAATATGCAGAAAATGTTGTAGTCATCAACTTATACGCGCCATCATAACTTACACTACACTCTTTTTACTCCGTAAACATTTTTCTATGTTCCATTCTCAACCGCCCGCCTCATTTTGTTTGAATGTCTTATCATCATAAGAAAATAATTTTAACTTTTTTACTCTTTTTCTGTTACTTTGCTTTTTAAAAACTCGTATCTCATTTTATTAAATTATTTTCTCTGCTTGCTACGTCATATTTCAGACTTTCTACTTTTCGTTTACTTCGCGTGTTTCCTCATTATGTAGACCTAATACAATTTATTTTGTTCCTTTCAGTTCATTTTATGATTCTTTTAGATTTAACGTACATGTTGTCAGATAATTCCATATTTAATTCAAGTTAGAAATAAATTAAATTTCCAATGTGAAGATATATATCGAGGAAGGTGGCTACCTGACGAAGTGATTAAGTCATTCGGTGTGGTTCGTGGTGAACGAATCGAATCAGCGTCAGAATTTATTCGGTGTTTTACCCAGAAATATTTAATTCCTCCATTTCTTCATACTCATCTCACCTATTTCGTTTCATTAAATTTCACCAGGTCCTGTGATCGTGCTACAGTCCTGGTCAGCCAGTATTCTCGTGTATCAGAGACCCAAATGTAGGATCTTATCTCAACTCATTCCTAGTTTTGGCATTACTGCAGACCACAGGTAGAAGTTTTAACTTTGCCTGATTCGATAGCTAAAGCTATCTGTACCATATAGACTCACATGCAATAATTACTGTTGTTTTAGAAATAATTTACTTGGAAATATTGATTACAGAATTAGTCTAGTCAAAAATATCGATTGACAACTGTGAATTCAGTTTATGGGAATCTGAAGAATCACTGTTCGGACCAGCCAGTCTATCCCAGCTCGCTTCTTGTACTGGGGTTCATCACTCCAAACTTTGCCGGGACCGAAGGATTTTTCTGAGTGTAAGAAATCTAAATATGACTTTCTTTCGTAGAGAAGTCACGTCATGGGTTAGGCGTTTTAAATTTAAGACACAAAAATAATCTTAAGACTGAAGTAAGAAAGTTGTGTCAAAATTGTGTGGGCCCTTTAACATCCAGCTTTGAATTGTGACGATACTTACTTGAGCTGTTATACAGATTCACAAAATAAAATGCTCTACTACCCTGAGTGCCAGTCACTTCTCGCCAGCTACAGATATATTAAGCAAACTTATCGTCGTGACAAGTTATTGTTATCATATCTACATCAATGAGATAGACGAACATTTATATCCATGGCAAAAGTATGAGATACATTTGTTCAATTTTCGTTCTCGCGTTTGACCTAGAAATGCGTGAAGTAACGTACGTACCGACGACTAACGAACGAATGAAGGAATCATTTTTAGTTAATGAAATTTTGTGACAACTTTACAAAAATTATTCATAACAAACTACAAGATTTTAGACATATAGGTGTATAATGTTAAAACGTGCTGTTGTTGATCTTATCTAACGCTTCACAGATATCAATGAAACCATTAGGTATGAAGTCATTAATTCTCGTGAATATGAAGTCACTAGGTCTCGTGAAGTATGAAGTCATTAGGTTTTGTGATTTATCGTGTTATTAAGTCTCGTGAACTATGAAGTCATTAGGCCTCGGGAACTATGAAGTCAATAGGTCTCGTGAAATATGAAGTTATGAGGTAACGTGAACTTTGAGGTCATTATGTCTTGTAAACTATGGGGTCGTTAAGACTCGTGAACTATGACGTCGTTAATGTTTCGTGGACTATGATGGATTCAGCAGATAACGCTTGGGTAGTACAGTATGAGTAGGTACTTCAGTGATTACCTCTTAATTTTTCATAAAGGACAATTTGGATTGGTACCAATTTCTAATTTATTTAAGTGTTTTGATAAATAGTAATTATAGTCCACTCGACATCAGATCAATATCATATCCGAATTTAAATCCATTGTCCCCTCATGTCCATAAGCTTAGCGCTGCGTTGTATGATAAAACAAGGGATCTACCCACGCAACAATAGTATATTACGATGCGAAGGTGGGAAGTGGTTTTTTACAGAATGGAGGCCAATGTTTAAAAACCAAGCGATAGCGAGGTTTTTAATCTACGAGATTCTGTAAATCGGTTCATAAACGTGCGTTGTATATAATTTTTTTGGGCGATGCTGTTTTCAAAATAAAAAATAATAATAAAATAATACGATTTTTATTGTAACTATTTGCCTTCATTATAAAAAATTGACTAGCGTTAACAGTGGGCAATGTGCGTATTAGTTCAAACAACAGGCGGCCTTGAGACCATTTAGTGATAAGATGGAGGCAAGTACGTATTTATTGTTTTATATTGTTTCAAATAAAGTTCAGTTCATTTAAAATGCAGTGATTTGTTTCGTATAATGTATATTAACACTAACGTTTGGATATTTTTTGTTATACATTGTATGTAGTATACGTAGAAGGTAGTGGTTTTACTTCCCGCACGCATGTGTGTAATATGTAATATTACAGTATAGTTATTTTTATTACAGTATAATTATTTAGGTTGGCAACCCTGAAATGTAGGAAGTTGAAATCTCAATCGTGATCACCATTGCTGTAAGTACGACAAAACGCACTATCGCGCAAAAAGGACATTTATTGGTTGAATATAGCAGGTACTCTGAGGCCTTGATCTCTATAATGAAAATGTGTGGATTATAGAAATCAAACATGAACTCTTTTATATAGCCTATGTCTGCAAATTTTCATTGAAATTAAAAACTGTAGAACTTTGTGGAACCTATCATAGAATAATTGTTTTCATCATTCGTCTTAGCTAAATAAGCGATGATGGAAGTAGGTAAATTACAGAGGAGCAGCTTGGAGAGAGTGGTTTCGTATTTGCATTTTGTCAGTGCGAACGCTCTTGCAAAATAACGAGCATTCATAATAGGATTTAAACTTACAGTCTAACTACTCTGTCCTGTATCTTCATTCCGTTCACATTAAGAAGATCGTATCACAGCAAAATTACGATGAGAACTAGCGTACTTCCTAACAGACCAAGTAAATTACCCAAAAACTTGTGTAGCACTACTAACTAAAATTATCATATACACTAGCACAATTACTGGTGTTAAATGTTTGAACATAATTCTATACAATAAAATGACTGGTTTATTGTGGCTATCTAAACAGCAAAATGATAAATTTTGATTGTAGTACAATAAATTAAGAAATTACAATAATAATAATAATAATAAATTATTTATATACAGATTTTTTAATCTTAACACATATTTCTGTACCCAAATATTCATTATCCTTCTCCACTCGTCTCAATCCATGTCATCCAGTCCTCTTATTCTCATTCCAGTTCTTATTTCTTGCATCCACGAGTTTCAAGTCTTCCTTTCCTTCTTCTTACAGGTGGACTCCATTCCAATATTTTTTCTGGGTAACCTTTCTTCTTGCATTCGTCGTACATGCCCGTAACATTTTAATTACTTGTACCTTATATAATGTACTATTGAATATGTAAATTTCGTTTTATCTCCTATGACAGCATTTATTTATTTATTTTAATTTCGAACATTTTGCTGCTCTCCACCAGATATCCATTTCCATCAACATAAGTTTTTTTACTACGTTTTTGTCATATAATAATAATAATAATAAACAATAATAATAATAGTAATAACAATAATAATAATATTATAATGATAAACTCCCTGGATGTATCGAACCCGTAGATTTATGGCCGTGCGGACACAAGTTCTCCATACATTCCATCACAAGCTAATGTTTTCCAATCATCTCGTGCATAATATACTTCTCATATTATGTGTAATGTTATCCTCCCCCCTTATTCTTGGTCTACCTACCAGGCGTTTTCCCTCTGGTTTTCATACAAGAATTTTCAATGCCCCTCTTTCATTCCCAATCGTGTCGCTTCTCGTACCCAGATCAGTCTACCAGACTTACTCGTTCTTATTATATCTGCTTTCCTATAAATAATAATATTAATAACAGTAATAAAAATAATCAACAATTGCTGACCAGGATTAGGCTATAGGCCTGTTCCGCTTCAGGATAGAAATTGATCCCTCCGTCCCTTCTTAGGTCTTCATGGGTCTCTTCGCCCTATGGGTCTGCAGTTCAATAGCTGCAGAGATTGTTTGGCATTCTATGAAGGTGTTCATGCCAATTATTTTGATATTTTTTTAATGGTTTCGGTTATTGCCGGTGTGATGAGAGCTTTGCGGATATATTCATTACGCATGTGGTCATAAAGCCTATAACACGCTAAAGGTCTTAATAACTTCATTTCTGCAGCTACTATCTTATTTAGTTTACCTGTAGTAAGAGTCCAGGTTTCAGAACTATAAAGTAGAGTTGCAAGAGTCAATGTTTTATAAAATTTTAGAATTGTATCTGGGCGTACTTTTCGGAAAAAAATGATTTTTATTGTTCCTATAAGTTTTTCAAATTTGACTAATGTTATGTCTATGTCTTTACATGTGTCATATGAAAGATTGCTGCCAAGATAAGTAAAGTTATTAACTTGTTCTCTTATATTTTTGTTAATAACAATTTTAGATCATATCGGTGTTTTCCCTTGAAACGTCATAGTTTTTGTCTTACTCACCAAAATTTGTAAATTATAATCTTGGGTTATAACTGACAATCTATGTACTGCTCTCTATAGGTGATCTTCAGAAGCCGCTAATATTACTTGATCATCCGCATACATTAATGTGTTGAGGGATCGACCATCAATCATAAAGTGATTGTGATTTGTTTTGCCATAATGTTATGATTTCATTCATATATAAATTAAATAGAAGAGAGGAAAGTGGACAGCCCTGTTTCACACCTTGGGATATGAGTCTAACCGATTTGCTTATTTTATTATTTATTTTTATTCGAATTCATGCTTTTAATCACTTCAATTAAATACTTGGGTATTCCTGCATCACGTAAGATATATCATAATTTTATTCTATTTACTGTGTCGAAGGCTATATGATAATCAATGAATATCATACAAGTTGGTATATTAAACTCTCTATGTTTTTCTATGATTTGTGCTAACGTAAAGGCACTATCTATACAGGATATGTTGGGTCTGACACCATTTTGTTCTTCTAGGATAATTGTGTCAGAAATTGTGTTTAATCTATTAGTAATTATTTTTGCATAAATGTTATAAGCAGCATATAGCAGACAAATTCCTCTATAATTATTAATATCATTATAGTTTCCTTTTTATGAATAGGCACAACTAACGATTTATTCCATTCATCTGGTACACAGCCAGTCTTCCTGCATATATTAATAAGAACTAAACATTTGTTTAAAAATTGGATCGAAGCATATTTTTATAAATCTGTGTTGATATGATCTGATCCTGGTGTCTTAGGTAGTTTGCATCTGTATAACGCGAAGTTCAACTCATCTAAGGTGATAGAATCTACATCATAATCACTGAGAGTATGCTGTGTTATATTAGTTGTGGTAGTCCAAAGCTGCTCATAGTAATTTAACCATTTAGTCATTGGGATGGGATTTATGTTTAAGTTATCTTTAACGGGTTTACTTAATTCTTTTAATATTTTATACGTTTTGACTTGTTGTCCATTGATATTATATTCTATATTATCGATAATAAATGTTTCCCATTTTTGGCGTAGGATCTTGCGAACTTCTCGTTTGACAATTGCTGATAGTCTTTTATAATTCATTAAGTTTTCGTCTCATCTATCATTAAATATTTCATATAAGCTTCCTTCTTACATTTAATTTCATCTGCAATATCATCATCCAAATAACTAAATCTTTTCTATTTTGTCTCTTTGTTCTTGTACCACAAGCCTCTGTTGCTGTCTTTAGTAAAATTTATTTCAAATGTTTCTCAATCCTCATTAACGTTGCCGCATACAGCATGCTGTGGGAGGTCTGTATTCATTCGAATTTGATATAAATTTGCGATACTGGGTTCATGTAATAGATTTATTTTAAAGTATTTCTCAAGAGAATTTCTTTTTCTTTGAGTTTTCTGCCATCTTAGTGGGAAATTGATTGTGGACGCCAATAGATTGTGGCCAGAGTTAATATCGTAACCTCGAAAGACTCTAGTGTCTTTAACATATGACGAGGTTTTATTATTGGGATCACTAGAGCGAGGAATTATATGAAGAAAATTATACCAAAATATGAAATCATAATAACAAAATATAAAAAATATGAAAATTATGACCCAAAAATATTATGAAGTTACTCTTTGTTTTAACGTTTTCCATATATTTATATACACAAGACCTGTATAAAAATGAGAAAAGATGACCATTTTGTAGCTCAAGAAATAAAGAGTTTCACTGCATTTCCATTTTTATTAGTTTTTCATTAATTCCGACCCAATATATAATATCATGTTCGTTATATGAAGTAATTTTAATGACTCACGTTGTTGTGTAGTTCTTTGAGGAATCACGCTACAAGCCGGAAAGTCGTGGATTCGAGTCTCAATAGAGTCAGGGTTTTTAGCAGGACCAAACCTTCAGGTGGCATCATAGCTCTAGGGTCTACTCAGCTCTTAATATAAATGAGTACCAGACGCATGTTCTGGAGGCAAAGGCGGCCGTCACACAGGACTGAGACCCAGTGGAAATCCGTTGGCAATTGTCTAGAAAGGTGGAAGTCTCAACACCCATCTACCTTGGGCCTTCCAAGCCTGTAGTATGACTCTTTACTTTCATGAATTAATACTGAGAGATTATATACATAAAGACGATCAATTCATTTATCCAATGATATTTAGTTACAGAATCCAAACAAAAACAAAACATAGTAACCGAAACAAACATGCTTCCATCGAATATACCACTGACAAAATTTAGAGTGAATACAGTTTGGATGATTGCTATTTACTTTGCATAAAGGTATTGAACTCCAATGTATGTAAATGCCGCAATAATATTAAATTGGATGAATCAGAATACATGTTGACCAAGTCCAGTATGTCATATTTGGAAAACAAGATGTTAAAATATATTAATCCACAAATAATTCTAGGGAGTATTTCAAAATTCTGTTTGCAATTACAATTATTTTTAATCATATAAACTACAGGTATGAACATGGCGAAAAGTAGTTAGAATTATATTAACATTAGTTTTTTTTTCATGAAATTGGTCGAACACAGTATCTAGTCTTGGTCTACTTGTGCTTTTAATAATCAAATGTTCAATTCTGTTCGTAATACACAGTTAGAAGCTTTTTCTATATTTTGTATATTTTTATCCCCTGCCTGCCAGAAATGTTTTGTACGATCAAAGAGTACGCTCCACACCATATGATGTTATGGGAGCATACATGTATCGCGCTATATTTGAGAGTTTGATGTAAGTAATAATCATATTGGACTTACCTACAACAACTATACTAATTTCATAAACAGTGGAGTAAGAACTTATTTCCCAGCGCAGTTTCAAATTTAGCAGCAGCAGTATTCCCTACATTTAAATACTGCAATATATATTCACAAAAAGGGGCACGCCGTAGCGTAGTGGTTAAGGCACTGCGCTACAAGCCGGAAGGTAGAGGGTTCGAGTCCCGGTGGGGTCAGGATTTTTAAACTGACCCAAACCTTCTGGCGGCACTATGGTCCTGGGGTCGACTCAGCCTCTAACTGAAATGAGTACCAGAAGCTTGTTCTGGGGTAAAGGCGGCCGTCACGCAGGGCTGACAACCCGGCTGACATCAAGTGCCGATTGTTAAGAAAAAGTGGGAGCCTTAACCTCCTACTACCCCAAGGGCCTCCTGAGGTCTGTAGTGGGATCACTTTACTTTTATATTCACAAAATAAGGATTGCCCTTAGGTGGCAGAAAAGGAATTGCTTGCTACCTGGTAGAAAGAGTAGGTGGTCATTATTCTAACATTGTTGTTCTACTTATTAATGTTCTTGTTATCTAGTTTCGGATAAAAGCCCCCACTTGGTCATCCCACATCTCCTTTTTCAATTATTTTATTTTATCAAATCTGTTTAACATCTTCTGGATAGCATGCTGATGAATTTTTTGTCTCTCTACCATACTACGAGCGTACATTGTCAAAAAACTTCAAAATTACAGCCACTTCAAAAATGTCTTTAGCCAATTATTAGAAATTTTATTTAAAAAATGAAAGTTCAAAAATATGAAACAATATTAAATTTTTAGTAAAATATAAACATTTCGCCAATATATTTAGAAATATGAAAAAAATATGAAAGTTTTATTTGATTCTACAGATCATAAAATGTAAAGATACTTTGTCTCAGTGCTCTCTGACTAATAGTTTAAAACATTAAATTTGATAAAAAATCTTCTCTAGGGATCACGTAATCAATTATTGATTTAGTCCCTCTTGCTGACCATATATATTTGTGAATATATTTATGTCGGAAAAAGAAATTAGTGATTTTAAGATTGTTAAATGCTGCAAAATCAATAAGTTGTTCTCCATTTTATTAATGTTTTGTTCGCCGTTGTTTCCAACAATTCCTTGTAGTGGAGTGTTGCCTATTCTGGCATTTAAATCGCCTGCTATTATAATGTAATTTTATTTGTTTATGTTGTTACATTGAACCTTAAACTCCTGATAACATTTCTCTGATTCTTCAGTTTTCCCTTCTTCCGGAGCATATACTCCAATTATAGTCATAAAACCTTGGCATACTTTTACCCGTAATGTTAGAATTCTTTCATTCATCAATCTTAATAATAATAATTTTTCCATTGTGTTTTTAAGAAGATTTCTTTCCTGCTGCTGCTCGTCTGAGCTTATCTACACCGCTATAAAGTAGAATATAATTTCTAAATTATTTACTTCCGCGTAATTTTTTCTTAGTTTCTGCAATCTCTGATATGTCAATTTTGGCTTCTTCTAACTCTTTAAATAATTCAGTTTCTTTATTACGCAGACGAGTGGCATTCCATACACCAATTTTGATTTCGTTATTCCTTTTCTTTGCATTTGTCGTCTTCGTGATATCAGTCCGGTCATTTCTTTCCTTTAGATTCTGAGTATGTATAGATCTCCTCAGAATGGGTTACCAACCCATCGCTGAGAAAGTTCAGTGGTGGGGTTGCCACCTTGAGGCCTCTGAACTTGCTTGCTTTTCTGTTTGGGAGTGCTCCCCATAGCCGGTGAGTCCGATTTGTGAGTGCCGGATCTCGCTCTCACCCTCTCCCATCTGTTGTAATTTTGAGTTACATTGTCCAGAGGTCACGACGAGGACATGGGAGTAGGATGTGCTGGTACAGCTGTCTGGTGTTATGATAGTTGGCTTTACACAACATTTTATAGAGCATGTCAATCTGTAATATTAACAGATCCGCTGTGGTATTGCCAGCCTTTATATTAAGAATACAAAATATATGTAGGCCTATATAAAATTGTATATTTCTTCAAAATTGATGTACAAATCCATCAGTAATACTTCTATCAAATAAATAATAAAATATATATCTTAATATATAAAAATTTCGTGTCACGTTGTTTGTCCGCGATGAAATCCTAAACTGCTGAACCGATTTTAATGAAATTTTGCCTAGTGTGTGCAGTTTGACCCAAATTGAGACTTAGGGTAGTTTATAACACAATTTGCAGTCGCATTATTCTTTATTGCAAATTATTTGTTTATTATTTAACAAAGAGTTACAATTATCTGTGAGTTCCATACGATTCTAACAGATGGCGGTGTAAGGTAATTTGGTGAGGTAATTGGTTTATTATTTAACGACGAGAGATCCAGATGGTTGTGCTTTGTTTGCAACCGTGAATTTCAATTGAATTTCAAATATTGATTATTTCATATTTTAAGTGTGTTCAGTGTTTATTTTATTTTCAATATTATTAATTTCGTGTGTAAGTATTACTTTTAAGTAACCTGGCCGAAAGACAGCAACTTAATTAAAATTTTTAACGTATACCTTAGCCACAGCAACGCGTGGCCGGGACTTCTAGTGGTATTATAAAATCTATTAAATGTACACATTTCATATGGTAGCTAAGATAAACAATTTTCAAAATTATATACTTTTAGTTGTTTGAAGCCATAATTCACTATGAAAATATAATATTACTGTGTAAAATTATCCATTAACCTTTCATAAAAACTGATACTATATCAAAATGTATCACAATATAATTATCTCTCAAAAACCTGTAAATATGGAGCACTTAATAATTGATGTTTTCTTATGTCAATAATGGACAATAATAATAATAATAATAATAATAATAATAATAATAATAATAATAATCAAGTTTTATTTAATTGGCATTGTTACAGCTTAAATATCAATGTTTCAATCTTACAAGTAGCTAGTAGTCCTTAATTCGTAAAAAATATATAACAGCGAAAACAATTTGTTGTTCGTTATTAAACTTACTAACTTATGGCTATTAGTCCCGAGCTGTAACCGAGTGGTTAACGCCAGATGCCTTGGAGCAGAGCTACATGACTTGCGCTGGTTTGTGCTTCTTTGGGAAAAGAAAGTTACTTTGTAGCAAGTCATTCACTCAGCCTCCTTTGTATAGAGTAACTCTATAAATAAATCCGAATGTCGGCAAAAAAAAATCAGAAACAATTATAAAGATCATTGAACGAAGCAGTTATTAGACTTAGGCCATATGTATATTCAAATTAATCAGGAAAGGGAGTAGAACCCGATTATGTAAGAATAAAGGTCGTATAAAATGATCCGAATAAGTTAGTATCAATGGGAATTAAACGACTAGTCATTAACAAGGGTAACGAGAACTCAGGTAATGCCACCCCTTTCTATTGTTAAGGCGGAAGTGGCCGACACATGGATAAAAACTTAAGTGTTGACAAATCCTTTGCTCGCAGGATTGAGTAGAAATATCTTCTAAGCCTGAAGTTAACAGATGTATTGTTGACGGCCATAGATTTAGATTTAGATTTAGATTTATATTTATTTAGCCTGGTGAAGTTAAGGCCATGTGGCCTTCTCTTCCACTCACCAGGACAAACATATATTACATCAGAATATAACCATCTTAATTAACTCTAATATTAAACACTAAGTAAAAATTTGATCAAAAGATAATATCTAATATATTACGATCTATAATACAACCAGTTAATATTAGTTAAAATTAAGACTAAAACTAATAATAAAATGTATACAAGCAAGACATATTAAATTGTCCCTGTCTAGTGTATATAAAAAACAAAGGAAAATAATGAGATATAGAAAACTAATTTTACGATTATACAATATTTAAAACAAAACAAATAAAAGTATCTGTTATTCTTAATATTATTTTCATAAATAATTAAATATATTAATATTGCTAAAAGAATATTATCAGTGAGGTGTATAAGTTAGTTTGTTATTAAATCATTCTTTAGTTTGTTTTTGAAGGATATTATAGTTTGACAGTCTCTGACATAGGACGGAAGGGAATTCCATGTTTTGGTAAGTGAGACCGTAAAAGATAATGAATAATATACAGTGTGATGAGGCGGGATATAAAGGAAAATGTGTTGATGGGGTCGAGTGTCAATATTATGTGTGTCGGATAGTCTGATGACGCGACGTGATAAATAATTAGGCGATGATGTGTGAAGTATTTTACAGAGAAGAGATAAGGAACGGACAGTTCTACGATCTCTTAGACGAAGCCACGATAATTGTTCCAGGGACGGTGTAACATGGTCAAATTTGCGAATACCACAAATAAAACGTGCGCAAGGATTATGAACACGTTGAAGTCTTTGAGTGGAAATAATATTTAAGTCTGTAAAAAGAGTGTCACGATAATCAAAATGGGGCATTGCAAGTGTATCTATTAACATTTTCCTAAGGGCGAATGGCAAACAATTTCGTACACGATTTAATGAATGTATTATTGAGAAGACTGTTTTGCATGTTTATTTGTGTATTCCAATTTAAGTTTTTGTCAATAAATACTCCTAGAATTTTTACTGTCTCACTATAAGGGTTTTGAACTCCATTTAGTGACACATGCGAAACTCTGATTAGGTTATTTGTAGATAATAGACTCTGGTGACCCACAATAATTGATTGTGACTTTCTAGGATTTAATTGCAGTCCATATTTAACTGTCCAAGTCATTAGTGAGTCAAGATCCTCGTTAATTTTGGCAACAGCGTCATTTAGTGAATATTTGTCTGTGTGGATGTAGATTTGCATGTCGTCTGCAAATAAATTATGTTTGCAATGCTTTAGGAAGTTAGATATGTCATTTATGTAGATTGAAAAAGCAAAGGTCCAAGTACCGATCCCTGTGGAACCCCAGCTTTACAGAAGGACCAAGAAGAGCATAATGTATGATTTCCTATAACAGATTGCTAGCGCTCATGAAGGTAGGAATTGAACCATTTCGTGGCACTATCAGAGAGTAAGAGGTTTTTGAGTTTATGCAACAATAAGTCCAAGTCTACTGTGTCGAATGCTTTACTAACGTCCAGTAATGTAAGAATGGTAAGTTTTCGATTATCAGCAGCTTCGCGTATATCTTCGCAAATATATAGTAGAGCAGTATTTGTATTGTGTCTTGTCCTGAAGCCTGACTGAAATAGATCTAGAAGGTTGTGTTCATTTAGGTAGTCAGTCAGTTGGACTAATCGTTCCAGAGCTTTTGAAAGGGTAGGTAAAATGCCATAACACATTAGCTAAATTTACAAACGGGGGTTTCATCTTGAGACAAACAACGCTAGCAAAAAGTGTGGGAAGATGGAATTTTCTAGCGCCTGAAGCCTAGAGATCAATGACCTGGGGAAAACCCAAGCATAGCTAATACTTGTGACCCGACTGTACGTGAAGCCAGCACGGATAAGACCCGACCTCCGACGGCGTAAATCGCCAATAACAAATTTGTAACACCCCCATGATTAAAATATAAGAGTTCATTAACCAATGATATGTTTTGTTATATGTGACTAAACACTGGTCTCAGATCGATATAGTGGGAGTAAAGAGTTTACCTAAGAGGTGAGAGAGACTTCTCCTCGTCACTTCTGATATACATTTCTACAAGTCACTCGTCGTAGAAAGTTATACAAGTCACTTCTGTTATACATTTATACAAAGTCACTTCGCCTACACACATATACTCTTCGGCACACTGGCAGCCTGGTCACCAGTGGAAATTTAACACTAATTTTGGACTTAACCTTTTTCGTGGAATATCGTGACTTAAACATTATTTTTATTAAGCGCCCGAATAATTGGACTCCATAAGTGAAGTCAGTAAATCTGTGAGTGAGTAGGCCTCCGGATAATTATTAACGGGGTAAATCAACAACGAACGACCTCGCCGATTGGAAATCAGTGCAAGGTAATTCAAACTAAAGATTGTAGAGTGCTCCAACATTTCGTGTGCTTCAAGCAAGAATAAAATACATTCAAACGACGCATTCTACACACTAATTCTGCCCGATGAAGTCCTTGTAGAATCCCTGAGTGAGAACTCATGCCTACCGGTATTTCAACCTGAGCGAACCTAACACCTAAATTCCCCAGTGAACCGGGGAAGTCCCTTTACGAATCGAGCGCCCACCAAAACCTCTATTATCCAAACCTTCCCCGGAGTAAAATCTCGCTCCATATTGTCTCCCAACAGTGGGGCTTTTATCCAAATAACCTAATGGAACCATTAAAAATTATTTTCCAACTTATAGAATTTGTCAGTATGGGACTGGTGCCTATCAATCATCGTGAGTCATATCGGTAGCTATATTATGTAGCGGCTCCAGGTAGACAAAACAAGCTATAAAGGCTGGGACCCGACATGCTGAACATATGTCATCCCTACACTGGCTGTATGATCGTCTAGCTATGTGATGAACGCATATGGATGTGAAACCATTAGCAGGCTGGTAGGCCAAGGAACGTCTAGGTCTGTCGCACCGTGGAGTTTTAGTGTTTTTACACGCTTTATATTAGCTTGACCTGTATCTATCTACGTAACGGAATCTTACACCCACTTAAAACCATAGGATCGACATAAAACTTTGTATATTTGTAAAGGGCCTATGACAACACAATAATTTCATAAATGTTTCTAAAATCCTGGTCAAAATCAGCAGGAAATCAAAATAATTAAAATCGGTATAATAGGTTGCCGACTTATCAACCTGTTACTGAATCGTTGTAAGGGCTCAGTTGGTAGAGCGGTGGACTGTAGTGGTATATAATTTCAGTAATCCGTAGGTCGCTGGTTCAAATCCGGCCCGCAGGATTTTTGTTGGTAGATTATTACTTTTAGCTCATACTACAATAGTATCGAATTTAAAAGTATTTATATTTTTATCATATTCTGAAAAATATTAAACCTAAAAAATAAATAAATAAATAATAATTTAAAAAACTCAAACAACACACTTTATTAGAAAACCGAACTAAAAAATGCAAAATAATTTAAATTTCCAACACGCTTGGGATAAAATTAAAGTGGTGAACAAAAACATCATCTCCAACACATATACAATAAAACTTGAGTTATCTACAAAAAAATGATTCTACCATCAAAAGCGTGGAGTGCCCTATATCAATTAATATATTTTATAATAAATAGATATTGGTAAAGTAAAGTCTCTAAGAAGAAAACGT
This sequence comes from Diploptera punctata, assembly GCA_030220185.1. Taxonomy (NCBI): domain Eukaryota; kingdom Metazoa; phylum Arthropoda; class Insecta; order Blattodea; family Blaberidae; genus Diploptera; species Diploptera punctata. Next base: position 1,924,421 of record JASPKZ010007288.1, on the reverse strand, counting down.
AAAAACTATAAAAAGCACCCCACGCTTTTCATGGTAAAATTACTTTTTTTGTAGATAACTCTAGTTTTATTCTAGATGTGTTGGAGATTAATTTTTTGTTGACCACTTCACTTTAATTTTATCCCAAGCGTTTTGGATACTAAAATTATTTTTAATTTTTTAGTTCGGTTTTCTAATAAAGCGTGTTTTTCAGTTTTTTAAACTATTATTTATTGGTTTTAGTGTCAATTAATGCCTAAAATGTGACTATAATATAAATTATTAATAATAATAAATAATAATAATAATAAGAAGAAGAAGAAGAAAAAGGAAGTTCCTTATCGTAGAATTTCGGTCTTGGTATACTAGTTGTTACAGTGCTCGTATTTATTTATTTATTTTAGTTTCGTGAATTCTAATCGTGCTGGGGCGCATTACCTTTTAGGGGATAAATATCGTTCGGGATGAAAGTAAAACTCTTATTTGCGACACGTGAAACAATATGATTTCTCTATAACATTCTTGAGAATAAATTTTTAAAAATAAAAAATATATATAACTGTGTTCCAAGACATAAAAGAGTTTTTTTTTCGCAAAATTAAATAAACATATCCTCTATTTTCTCTGTTTGACCTTAATAGTACAAAAATAACAAATATTACTGAGAGTCGGTCATGACGACCCATGCCGTCTACATGTCGAACATAAGACATGCAAATTTTTACTGAGTTAGTGTGGAAGAATATTAAGAACTAAAAGTTTATTTAGTAAATAAAACATCATTATGCCCAAAACGTATAACTATTTACTTACTATTTTACAATAAAATACATTCTTTTTATATTTTCTTTTCAAAGTTTGAAAGCACTAACATGTATCGAAGCAAGTCGGCACTGGGCGCTGTGGGCCTACGTACACCAAATTGACTTATAATTGTTTTTAGGCTATGGAAATAAATTAAGACTCTATGTGTTAAAAATATAATACTTTGAATTTTTTGATCGATGCTATTCAGCAATTATTTTTTAATATGTTCCATTATTATGTCGGGGGGCACGCCGTAGCGTAGTGGTTAAGGCACTGAGCTACAAGCCGGAGGGTCGAGGGTTCAAGTCCCGTTGGGGTCAGGAATTTTAAACTGACCCAAACCCTCTGGCGGCACTATGGCCCTGAGGTCGACTCAGCCTCTAACTGAAATGAGTACCAGACGCTTGTTCTGGGGGTAAAGGCGGCCGTCACGCAGGGATGACAACCCGGCTGACATAAAGTGCCGAGTGTCTAGGAAAAGTGGGAGCCTTAACCTCCTACAACCCCAAGGGCCTCCTGAGGCCTGTTGTGGGATCACTTTACTTTACTTCCATTATTATGTCTTAGCCTCTTTTGCAATCGTAATAAAATATTGATTCTTCATTAACTCATTCAGCGTATAATTCAGTTTGATAAGGGTTAAGAGGAGACCGATATATTGCACATACTATAGAGTGCATAATTGTGTATAAGAGAGAATATTCTGTTAGAATAATTAGATGCAAATGCTTGCGGGTGATACATGAATAACATAAATTAAATAAGGGAATAGATTCAGATAAAGCGAATCACGTTATTATTACCTCCGTGGGAAGGGGGTTAATTGGAGAATTGTCAGCGGCAGGGCCAACCATTACCGCTCTGATTAATGGAGACATTGGCATAATGAAGAAATAGGAGGGAACATAAACTGAACGTCTTACAAAACAATTCTCATCTTATTGTCTTCTTTACTTTTAATCCTATTGACTTCTACTTTTTATTTCTGCTGCCTGCCTTACCTTTTTAAATCAACTATTTATATCTTGGGTAACTAAAAATTATCAATGCCTAAAATTCTCATTGGTGTTATCATTACGAAACATTAATCTTATCACCAACAAACATTATTGTTATTATTATTAATATTGCTATAATTATTACTTTACCATGATCTTCATTCCTCTGGCTATTCAAATGTTTTCATGAAAATTTAAACATTCCGGACTCTACATCTAATAGGTGTTGCATCAATAATACTGCATTAAAAATTGACTCCTAAAGTTGCATTTGTTATCATTGTGATCCCGTTCTTTGTACACAACTATATCATTTCAGTCTTCTTTGACCTGGCTTTTTATTTAATATACTGAAACCATTATTCTCCGTTTCTCTGTCTTGGCCATCTTCGATTTTTCTGCTAGTCTCTTAAACCATTTAAATTGCTGTAATTCCTTTGAGTGCCAGATGTTTGTCGACAGTATATATGCAGCGTATAAAAATACACAGAATAGTAATTTATGATGGAGGCCTCTGAAAAAGGAAATGGATGCGAAGCCAGTTGACTTGTAGGCGACTTGGATTTTGTAATTGTGTTCAAATTGTAAATTGTAACTTTAGGAATTTGTTCTGATGTCCCTCTAGTTTTTACAAGCTAATGTACACTTAGCGAAAAAAAGAATGAGCCGCTTCAAAAGCCAGAGTTTCTGTTATGGCCCACTGCGCTTGCTCGAAAAGCCATAGCTGTGGTTCACGAGGTAACGCATTGTTAAATGTTTTAAATACGCTGTATTTGGTTTTAATCGTTGTAACGGGAAGAATAGCGGGTAAATGCGGGTCTTATCTCTCAGGGTTGTGTATTTCCGTCGTGGGAATATGGCGAGGAGCGAACCAAGGACTCTGAGTACAATTAAGGAGGCTTTCCAAGACATAAACTGAAGTCAATATAATATATCTATTACTAAAGTGAAGCACATGGGCGATCAATTGTTACACTGTTCACATACACTATACATAGTATGGATATATTCTCAATTAATGGTATTCCGGTATTATTACTTCGGAAATTACAACTGCTAATAGCGGACCGATTTTATTAATATAATGGTGAATCTATCGCGTTTTAAACTATTAATTAACACAGTAATATAATGTACGGTTAAAAACTATAATATAGTTACCTTGTAGGTCCGTCTCCTCAACTTAAGTTCTTTTAAAACTCTGTAGGCCTTTCGGGACTAGTCCCATCATCAGCAGAATGCATTAGGTCCGTTCTTGTTGACCCTTGTTGAAGCACTGACTTGGTTGTGAGAATTTTGTACAGAGGATTGTGTGGATTAGGTGTGTATTAATTGAGAATCAGGTTGCTGTTGATTTCTCTTAGGATTGCGATTTCCTCCAGTATATTTATTCTCATTGGAATGTTTTCTCTATGTACTATTGTGAGGGTGCTATCGATGTTATGCATATGGTGTCCAGCTTGAATTACATGTTTTGCGTAACTTGATTTTCCTCCATTGTAAACGAAATCTCTGAAATGTCCCTTGAATGTAATGTTGAAGCTTCTGTTAGTTTTTCCAATGTAGAATTTATTGCAGTCTTTACATATTAATTTGTAGATGCCTTTATTGTCGAATTCATCTATTTCTTCGATGTTGTTGTTTATTAAATTGTTTATAGTTTTTAACCGTACATTATATTACTGTGAACTAATACCTCAACGGAAAATCACCATGAATAAACCACCGAGAAACTTGAGCACTTAGTTCTTGTTTGTCGCCGTGCATGTCCGCGTTCATGTTGATCTCTTACAGCATCCCTGGTTGAATCCGATGCTTGGTCCACGTTCGGTGATGGTATCTTCCTTCAGTCGGGAGAGAGCCATGCCGGATACTGGGTCTGTCCGTTGAAGTTCTCGAGACCAGCAATTTCTTTTAGGAGCCATGGATTATCCGGAGGATAGGTTTAATGGGATTTCTGTGTTTTTATCCAATTTTCTTACTGTATAATACTGGTTGGGAATTATTATATGATCCATGGACGATCAGAGGTTCGGTTTGATGTGGTTAAGGTACTTGCTTGGTCTCTCATGTCGCACCGTATTGACTGGTGGACATTTCCCATGTTGAATGACTATCCCTGATGTAGTAAGTCGTACCCGCATAGACCCTGTCTTCCTCCTTTTTGTTTTTTGGTATCAGCTGATCTATGTTTCGTGGTGTGGGGGATGTCCTAGGTGACTCAACATCCTTCGTCGTTTCTAGTTAGCCCAGTCGTGCTCGTAGTGTCAGATCGTGTGCGTAGTCGTTCTTCTTGTGCTGAGGGTTTTTTTCTTGTTTACCGTTATTTTTTTATTTTTTGTTTAGTTTTGTTGGTTTTTTCTCTTTTTTTTGATTTTTTTTTATTTGTTTAAATCTATGGGTTTGCGCTACCTTTTTCTTAATAAATTCCATATGGACTTTTAGAAATGAATCAGTAGTACCTTCTGGGGTCTCAAAACCAAATCCTAGTTTCTTACTAAGAATAGTATCCCTCTATACTAAACCCCGAATCTTGAGCAACCATGTACATCTTTACTTTTATAATTTTCCTACGTTCAGTTCCTCTAAATTTACTTTTAGTTAGTCATATCTCAAGGGTGAAACCACCAAAATTGTATTTTGCATTAAACTTTAACTGCCAACCTCGTTCCTATACAAATGTTATCCCTGTTTTATCTTTTGGCGTTGCTAGATTTTACACTGGAAACCGAAAAGAGTGCTCTTATGCCTATCAATTTGCATAGCCTTCATCAACAAATATCAGTTCCTAAATTATCTTTTATCTTCCCGAAACTTTCAATTTGACAGTACTTCAGGTGTATATATAGGCTACACATAATTTCCATAATTAGATCGGTCGATATTTTGCTGTATTTAGCAGCCCTAAATTTTGCCTAATTCTAAGGGTTTTATCTAGTCCCTTTCTCTATAATAGAGTCCTAGGTTCGACTGGGTGCGCTCGTCTTCACATCAGTCGGAAAGACATATATTACACTTATTTATCATGTAAATGCTACTTGACCAAAGCCGAATTAGTCCTTACAAACACCAATTAACACACGTATCCTGAATTTCTGTCATCGTTTCCTTAGGGTCCTGAGTTTGAGAGCATTCTTTCCTTTCTCCACTTCTGAAATAACTGCCTCTATTTCTTAACTCTCCCTTTCCTAGTCTTAATTGTTCTTTAATTGAGATATGGTTTTTAAGTTACTTGTGTCTGGACAGGGATTCAGGTTTTCATTATTCATTGTGTCTATTTTCCCGGACTATCTGATCTTACCGCTAATAGTATATCAATCCACTTAGTTTAACCTCTGAATCCTTACTGATTCAATTTTAGAAGTCACCGTGATGTTACGTAACCTGAGTCCTTGTCCTCATTCTCCCTTCTGCTGCCGTAACTTCTGATACGGCGTGCTTTACACTCTTACCTCACCTAACTGTTTGTTTGATTGGTTTTATATTTTATCCTATCTTCTAGACAAAAAAATATAGTATACACTCTCAATATATATCATGCATAGATTTTTACAAGAGAAAAAAATGGTTGCTCAATTATTATAGCTACATCGAAAAAACATTTTTTTTTTTTTTTCCACATCTCCCTCTCTCTTACAAGGTCCGATAAATTTAAATCCCAATCCAGAATTAATATCTTGTTATTTATTTAATTTCAATTGAATAATAAATATCCTATGTTCTACGTAAATCTTACACTGCTGATTTTAACCTAAAACTGTACGTATCACAACATTTTAGTATTTATTGTATTCCAAACGGTCCAGAAAGCTTGCAAGGGTCCGTTTCCCTATCAGAAAAAAAAATATATATTTATATGATCGGCACCGCTGCGCACCAATGTTATGGACCCAACTGGATTTATTAGGCTTAAAGGACCTTCGGGACTTGGAAAATCTGGTAGCGTTTATCTAGCCGAGCGTTAGTATGAGGATGTACAGTTTACATGTTTTGAAATAAACAAATTGAGTCTTATTTTAAACTATTTTATTACTAAAGTATAAATAATTATAAACCCTTAGTAGTCTAACCCTAATCTAATCTAAGCCTATATTAAAACTACAGTACTTACTTGGGGGGGGGGTTGAGAAGAGGGAGTTGTGGAATTTTTAAATCTAACCAAATCTACATGATTAAAAATGTTATATCCCTTTTTAAAATATAGTTTCAAAAATGTTAATGGTACTTGATTCAAAATCCAAAAGAAATGAACTACATTATTAAGAAAAAATGGTCAGTGACTTACCCTCCAGCCGTTTACACACACAGACAGACACGAGACCCTCACTTCTCAAGTGTTATATATTCAAAAATGACCTCAAGTCACCTATAACTGTACCGCTAACATTCCAAGGAACTAAATGTAGGGATGTTTACAGTTAGCTCAACCAAGACTTTGATCTGAACTATACTCTATCTCAACAGACTTTGAATGTCTAAACTCCATCTCAAACGACTTTGCTCGAATAATTAAGATAATCTATAAAACAATAAAAAAATCTATATAAAGAACTATGTATTCATAACAGGAACAAATACAAGATAAAATATCAGAAGAACAAACGCGTTTCACAGCAGGTAAATCGTGCCTTGATAATATATTTGTGATTAGGCAGATCTCAGAAAAAATGTTGGCTAAAGGAAAGGAAGTCCATATGGCATTTATAGACCTGGAAAAGGCATATGACTCTGAACCCATCAGCAAGCTTTGGGTGGCAATGGAGAAATTTGGAATACCTAAGTCTCTAATACATTTTATAAAAAATAATGTATAATTGTAAAGCAAGTATTAAGGTTGGAAATAGAGTATCCTCAGAATTTTATATAACAAAAGAATTACGACAGGGATGCGGGATGTCACCAACATTGTTCAAGATATTTAGAAGATTTATTAATGAAATGGAATAAGTCAAGTAGGGGAATGGGAATCAACATTAATGACCGTTTACTGCACAATTTATTATTCGCTGATGGCCAGATTATAATAGGACAAGATAAAGAAGATATAGAATATATATGATCAGAAAGTTGGTCGATGCATTTGAGGTAGGTGGACTGAGGATAAATTATATTAAAACAGAATATATGGTAACCGGAGGAAATTCAGAGGACATACAAATATAATAATTAAATGTGTTGAATAATTTAAATATCTTGGATCTATAATAGATAAATCTTGTACTTGTGAAAAATATCTTATTAACATAGTAAATTGTGCAAGGAAGGCGATTATATCCCTGAATGGTCTATTATGGAAAAGAAATTTGACCAGAAAAACAAAAAAAAAAGAGATTATACAGACAATAATAGAAAGTATACTTATATATGGATCGGAAAGCTGGACAATAAATGAAAGGATGCAGAAAAGAATCTTGGCGACAGAAATGGATGGACTAAGGAGAAGTATGAGAATATCCAGGCTACAACATATTCGAAATACATATATCAGAGAAGAAATGGATGGGTAAGAAACTGTTATCAATAGGATAACAAAGAGAGCTCTAAAGTGGTATGGACATGTACAACGGCTATCGAAAGACCAGTGGCCTAAACAGGTGTTGGATTGGATGGTACCAGGCAGAAGGAAGAGGGGGAGAAATAGAAGAGCATGGTATGAGGGAATATATGATGTCATGATGAAGAGGGGTATGGAAGATGGTCAATGGGAAGATAGGAATCTCTGGAAAGCAGGAATCAAGGGTAAACTGCTGTACAGTGGAAAGCATGTATTAAGTATTAAGTATTGAGTATTTATTTATTACGTATTAGTGAGTAAAAAGGCATATGAAGATATTTTATTGCACTGTAAACCTGTTTATAAATAAACAAATAAATAAATAAATCAATAAATAATAACTTATTCTTCTTCTTCTTCTTCCTCCTAGTATTAGACCAAGGCCTATTACGATCCTATAGACAATTTTCCCTGCAGCGTTTCATAGGACGGCCCAGTAATCTTCGTCCTCTTGGTATATAATTATGAACAGCTTTGGGGATCCGATTTGAACTCATTCTTTCTATTAATTAAATAAAACTGCGTTTTATTTTTATTTAATTAATAGATATGGATTTTCATCAAGTAAACACCAACTCAATTGATCATTCTTTTTAGATGGTGTTTCCAATTTAGTTGGTACTGTTTAATATATTACAAAATTGGCGTAGTCTTCAATTCTTTTAAGATATCGGTGTTCCTTTTCCGATCTCTTCTGGTGTAACCCGCTGTTCTGCGCATGAATCTCATTTCACAAGCCGTTATTCTGCTTTCATGTTGTCCTTTTAGTGTCCATCCTTCACTACCATAGGTCAACACTGGTATAGCCAAAATGTAATATAAACGTAATCTGCTGTTTTTGTACAAGAGATTGTTTCATAACTTCATTAATAATTCCCAAACTTTTATTATAACTAGTAACTTCTTCAGGGATATCCTTTTCATCCCAGATGGAGAGATAATATCCAAGATATTTAAATTGATTAGATCTCTCTAAAATTTTATTCTGGAGACAGATTTTATTTAGTATGGGGTCCTTCCCATGAAATGCCATAATTCTACGTTTTTAAATTGATATTTCCACATTAAATTTGGCAGCTATTTTTTGTAAATTACTCGTATAAATTGGTCGTTGCAAATAATTTTCGGAAAATGCCAGAAGAGCTAAATCGTCTGCAAAAAGAATAGCATCGAGTTTGTGGTTCCTATTGATGGGTATATATCCTCGTTGTGTTTTCCTCCATTCGTTTATTTATTTATTCATATATATATATATATATATATATATATATAATGAAAAGCACCGGTGAAAGTTCATATCCCTGTCTTACTCCAGTGTTGATCTTTTATATAAATAATATCAATAATAAAAATAGTAATACTTCCAAATACTTAGTACGTTTTTTCTTTAAGAATGGACATACAGAATAAAATAGGAAGCATTTAACAATTAAAATAATTAACATCACCGGGAATCAAGACCCTAAGCACTGAGCTAAGTGCTCGCTGGTAAATTGTGCGTGGAAGAATATTTTTCAAATGAAGAAGGGAAATTATTGTAGCTCTACTGTGCAGTTAGTTTACTCGTGTGAATCGTGCGTTCGAACTTTGACATATTCGAGTTCAAGAGTTGGCCCATTATTTTGTCGCATTGTGTACATTAATGTGTCAAGTGCCCTACACAACATCACTGATTCAACCTTTAATGAACTGTTATAAATTAACACCGTTCTGCATTTTAAAACATTTTTTGTTGTTTTTAATCTGATAGGTGATTCTAAACGGAAATTTTGTGCTGAATTTGAAAATGATCCCCATTTTCTCCAATCACTTCAGGTATTCAAAATATTCATGAATATTTAGAAATTCAATTATAGCTCTGTAAAACGTAATAAAAATCATTTTCAACAAACATTCTGTGTCAAAAACTAGGCCAGAATTAGTTATTTGCCATTAATTAATCATTTCTTAATAATACACATTATTAATTATAAGTATTCCAGGCATACTTCCCTTTTTGACTCATAGTATTCTCGAACTGACTGTTCATCATCAGTTTTCGAATTTGTGGGCCAACAATTAGAACAGATTACATTTTTTCATACGATAATGAAGGAAATGTAGCGCAAAGGTATTTGAAGCATTCACTGTCTTCTTATAGAGTTTTAAAAAATGTTTCATTTAATCTAGTTTTACTTGGAGAGGTGGCAACAATACTTTTGAGGGATGAATAAGAGGTTCACTTCTTATATTATTTCGACCGGTATTAATTTGCCTACGTAGCCACTGTTCGTTTCCAACTGTTCTGACCTAGCTCTGCTACTCCATTCACATAAGAAACAAGGGTATTTTTCTAAACCAGCTTGCTGATCAACTAATAATCTAATAATCATGAAATCTCCACAGACTTGCATAGATTGTTTTCGTACTACAGTTTTTGTAACAAAAAAAATTGCATTTCCATATGTCTCCTCTAAAACAAAAGAGTGGGCCACAGGAATGGTTTCCATTATGAAGCGAAACACCTTTAACATTTTAATGAGAAGAATCTATGAAGAACCTCTACTCTTTGGAATTATATTTTATGTTATAACATTTTAAGACAGCAGGGATGTTTGGCAATACACTAAATTTTCTTCTTCAGTAAAAAAAGGGACACGATCCTTCTCACGATGCCTGCAACATGAAAAAGTGTACCCTCAGCCAATACTTTATTTTCTTTTAATCTAGAGTTTAACAGTTCTGCTAATTCTTTAGGCACATTTAAATCACTAATTAAATCATTATGCTCACTTTGATTAAAACATCTATCATGATCAGAATTATATGGTTCATCATCCACAGGAGATTCAGTTTCAATGCTACTGGATGCAGATATTTCTGATTCAGGGAGTAAAGATATCAGGATGATGAGGTACGGGCCGAACAGCAGAGGGAATGTTGGGATATACAGTATCTTTCTTCTTTTTAGCATTAATATCCTGCTACCTTGACTGTGCAAATATAACAATCGTCTCCATGATTTGTAGGTTCCCTCCAAATTATAGGGATACCAAAGGGCAATGAGTTCCTTTTTCCACGTTTTTCAAATCCTCAGCTCTGCAACAAAACTACGACACACTTTATGAGGGCACCACGATTTACCCAGGTCTCTTAACTTAATGTCAAAGTATTGAAAGTACGTTTTCTTTACAAAATCAGTTATATTCTTTGTTTTACTAACGTATCTGACCCACATATATAGCAAAACTGATTTGGATCATTTACATACGCAACCAAAAATTTTTGTACGGACCTAGGACGGATTTAGTAGATTTTGTAAATATAAACATAATTTTAAATATAAACATAATTTTAAATTAAACATAATAATAGTTATATTCACATTTTATGTAATTAAGTTGAAATTATAAACTGTTGGGCATTTCTAACAAATGATAAGCACACTGCAATATTACTAGGTACGTACACTTAGCGACAAAAAGGATGGACCGACTCTTAAACTCCTATCTTTCAAGTTCTAACGCGCGATTTACACGAGTAAACTAATTGCACAGAGAGCCACAATATGTTTTCCATTTTCCTTTGAAGAACATTCTTTCTAAATACAACAATGAAGCGAAAGCTTAGCACTGTGCTTAGTGACTTGATTCGTATGCAAGAGGTCACAGATTAGGTTCCCGGTATGGTCAATTTTAATACTTATTAAATGCTTTCTATTTTATTCTGTATGTCCATTCTTAAATAAAGTATTAGTATTTTTTGAAGTATTACTATTTGTATTATTAACACTATTATTTATTTATTGAAATTATTCCACCAGTTATATAACATGAATGTGAAACATGGACTCTTACTTGAAGGGAGGAAAGGAAATTACGATTATTTGAGAATAAAGTTCTTAGGAAAATGTTTCTACTAAAGAGAGATGAGCAGACAGTTGAATGGGGAAGACTATGTAACAATGAACTGCATGGTCTTTATAGGAATCCAGTTATAATAAAAACAATGAAGTCTTGTAGACTGCGATGGGGAGGACATGTGGCACGTATGGGGAAAGAAAGACGTGCATGGAGGATTCTTGTAGGAAAACCAGACGGAAAACGCCCAGTTGGTAGACCAAGAATGAGGTGGTGGAATAACATTAACTACAATTTGAGGGAAATATATTATACAGGGGTTGATTGGAAAACATTAGCTCAGGGTTGGGATGTATGGAGAGCTTATGTCCGCGCGGCAATGAACCTACGGGTTCGATAATGCCAGTGAGTTAGTTACTTATTTATATATAAACAGGTTTAAAGTATAATAAAACATCTTCCTATGTTCAAAGCTTTTAACCTTTTCATCTTTTTCTCCATTCTTCTCTATATATACTTATACTCTTATTCCACAAAACTCCGCTTAACATTGTTATTACCGGTCTGCCTTTTTGAATTCTATATTTTATGTCATTTTTTGGGTGCATTTGGAATTAATTTTGATCCCCAGGTAATTACATTCCTCACATCATTTGATATATCGCATTATTATTATTATTATTATTATTATTATTATTATTATTATTATAGATTATGGATCATAATAATAATAATAATATTAATAATAATATTTTTTTATTATTATTGCCCATCATCTGTGGGCTATTATTATGAGAAAACCTAGTTACCTCAAACATCTTCTTACATCATCAAACCATTTAAATCTAGGTCGACCTCTCTTTCTTTTCCCAGGTGGAATCCATTCCAAAACTTCCCTGGGTAATCTTTTCTCTGGCATCTAGGTATACGACCATATCATTCTAGTTGTCTGTACCTCACTAAATCTAATAATGAATTTTGGACTTTCATTTGTCGTGTGATGATTGTATTTGTGTGTTTCCCCCCCCCCCACCCAATTTCGAATGTCTAGTTGAGCGTCTGAAACAATCCATTTCAGTAGACATAAGCTTTAAACTCAAATTTTTGTTCAACTGCCAAGTTTTTGCACCGCATGTTAACGAGTTTCGAATTATGGATTTATAAATTTCTAATTCGGTATCTATTCTTATGTTCTTATCCCACAAAACTCAGTTTAACATTGTTATTACCCGGTCTGCCTTTTTGAATTCTATACTATATTTTATGTCAGGGGCACACCTTAGAGTAATGGTTCAGGCACTGCGCTACAAGCCGGAAGTTCGAGGGTTCAAGTCCCAATGGGGTCAGGACTTTTAAACTAACCTAAACTTTCCGGCGGCACTACGGCCCTGAAGTCGACTCAGCCTGTAAAGGAAATGAGTATATAGACGCCTTTTCTGAGGTAAAGGTGGCTGTTAAGCAGGGCTGTCTACCCGGCTGACATCAAATGCCGATTTTCTATAAAAAATGGGAGTCTTAACCTCCTACTACACTAAGGGCCTCCTGAGGCCTGTAGTGGGATCACAAAAACAAAAGAAAAAAATATTTTATGTCATTGCTGTGGGTACGTTCTCTGTTGGTTTTGATCCCAGGTAATTACATTCTTCACATCCCATTATTTTAATAATAATATTATCATAGATGATGGATGATAATAACAATGATTATTTTTATTATTGCCATCATCTATGGGCTGTTATTATGGTGGACTTGACATATATAAATTAAACATTTGAATTGAAGGGTGAAACGTTTTCCTCACTAATATGTAATGAATAAATAAACTCATAAATACATGAATCTCTATTTTATTACATAAATTTATAGCATTATTCTTAAAACGTGTTACTGCACAGACGATTTAATTTATACCGGTAGCTAAATGGTGTTACAGAATTTATGAAGGCAGGAATATTGCTTAAGAAAGTGTAAATTGGACGTAGATTACGTGGCAGGAATTAAATGTTATAGGATATATTTTACGAAAATACCAATTAATAAAAAAACGTTGTCGGAAGGTTTGAACCCTGGCTTTCATATACAGTTCATCTTGTTGTAAGTAGTTTAATGATCTACGCACCTCGAACGTCAGATACTAGTTGCCTTTTATACTTTTGCATTATGAACGAGAGTTGAACTTTATTTAAAATGTCGCAATTTGAGTAATATTGCAATTATCGTATACTCATAAATATCTAGAAACATGTCTCCTTCACTGTTCTTTGACTGTTTAAGACGATTAAAATAAAAAACAGAGTATTTAAAACATTTAACAATGCGTTTTCTCGTGCACCGCAGCTATGACTTTTCGAGCATGCGCAGTGGGCCATAACAGGAACTCTGCTTTTTCAAGCGGCTCATTCTTTTTGTCGCTAAGTGTACATTACGAAAAATATTCATAACATAACATTTTGAATTGTAAAACATTCTGACGTAGTACGCGAAAACGGATTTCATCTTTGCAATCAGTGTGAACTTGTGATTCAGAAACGCTCATTTATTAAAAAAAAAAGCAAAATCCTTGCAGAACTGTATAATTTGTTACCCCAATCTGTCTATAAAACGTTAAACTAATATATATATATATATATATATATATAAGAAAAAATAAGTGTTTGAATTGGATTCGCCGCCTGGTGGTGTATGTGAATGGATATCACGCTGAGGTACAGACTCAGAGTTCCGGGTTCGAATCCCGTCCAGGCATTTATATTTCTTATCATTCCACTATATATATATATATATATATATATATATATATATATATAACATTTATTCTTCTAGTTATTTAGACGCGATCTCTTACTCAGTGGGGGAGATTACACATATTTCAGAATAAAGGCCTTAGGAAAATATTTTGTCTAAAAAGAAACCAACAGACAGGTGCATGAAGAAGACTGCATAAGCAGTATGCTATTCTTTTAATATGAAATAAGATACATTAAGAAATATTTGAGACTCGTGAACTGGGGAAAGGGGAATATAAAAAGTGCATGGAAGCTTCTTGTATAAAAACCAGACGGAAAGCACCCAGAAGGTAGATCAAGAATGATGTGGGAGAATAATTTTAACATTATTTGAGGAAGGTGAATTATACTGGGGATAATTGGAAAACATTAGCTTTTGATAGAGATGTACGGTGAGCTAAAGTCTGTGAGATCATGAAACTTCGGGTTCGATAGTACGTTGAGTTATTTATTCATAATGGAAGTTCATGTTAATGTAAAACTCACATAAACGAAGGAATTAATGAAAAAACTCTCAGGAAGTTTGTCCATCGAGAGTGACTAACAGTAATAGAATATACGAATAAAAACTATAAAATAGTCACCTTGTAGGTCCGTCACCTCAACTCAATAAGTTTTATTTATCACTCTGTCGGTCTTTCGGGACTATCCATCATCATCAGAACCAGTTAGGTCTGTACTTGTTGACCCTTGTTGAAGCACTGACTTAGTTGTAGTATTTTGTATAGAGGATTGTGTGAACTGGATATGTTCTCATTCAGAATCAGGGTGCTATCGGTTTCTCTTAGAATTGCAATTTCCTCCAGTATATTATCCTTGTTGGAATGTTTTGTCTATGTAATATTGTGAGGGCGTTTAATGAAAATTCTAATTATTGTTCATCGGATATGTTCCTGTAATGATACAGTAATTTGATGTATAAAATGCCATCTTTATGACTTCCCATCCGTACATCCATCCTCTGCTCTTGTAGGCTGCTGTCATCGTCTCTTGTCCTTTCTTCATTACTTCAAGACCAAGCAAGACTTCTGCATTAAAAGAAAAAAATAAAAAAGAAAACGAAAATGAACTAACAACCTAAATTAACAAAGATACTTTGTAAAAGCAAGGGTTAATGAAATCAAATGTTACAGTAGTGTTGATATCCAGCCAAGTTCAAGCAACGGATAGAATAACGAACCTCGGCTTCCGCTTAGAACTGGCCACTCGGTAAATGTTTTGGGGTCCGATCTGTGGAGAGGGAGGAAGAAAACGATTACGCAAGGAATTGCCAACGACGGCAGAAGATATATAAAGAAAGAGGGAGGGTTTGGGAAACAGAAGTTTTGTCACTGCCATAGAGTAGCAACAGCTGGCTCTTGCTTATCTTGTCGATTTCTATTAAACCTTTATCATAACACTGACAGTGTACTGCAGAAAGAGCTCTCATTGGCGCGATAACGTTATCACATGAAAAATGTACTTGATTCAATGATTCATTGCAATAATTTTCGGACATATTAAATGTCCAGCAAATTAACAATACTGTAACAAACACAAATGGACGTGTTTCAGGCAATTCACGAGGTCCCGATTCAAAGCCCCTGTCCTTCCAACATAGCTAATGACTTATTGTAGATTTCCGCAGTTGTCAGGATGAATGATGAGTTGGAATTTCAACTGAATATCAATCAACCAAAGAACACTAATTAGTAATAATCATCCTAGTAAACAACCATGATTATTAAATGAAAAATTACTGCCTAAAAATGCATTCTGTTCAATAACAGACCATCTGTAAACAAAAAAAATATTTTAGACACATATATTTTTTATTTTAATGTTGTTAATTGGCAGTAGTGATTGACTAAGTCATTTAATTTATTGTTGCATTAACATTCCAATGCCTTATTGCAAGATTATGCAATATTAATATCTTTAGCACAGATTACATTTATTTCTATTTTATCTCGAAAAAATTCTGCTTCATTACGAACTGGCTGGTAAATTAGAAGCATATTATTTAAATGTTTTCGTATCATTTTTAATCCATTGTAATATTACTGAAATATTTTTATTACATAAAACTTTCTCATTGCCACAATGACAAAGTGATACAGACAATTTTTTTAAATTGATGAAATACATTTTGTAAAAACATTTATAAATTTCAAATTGTAATTGAAGTATATTCTGTAAATCAGAAATGTTGTAAATATGGTTTCTTAAAATTGAAATTGATCCTCTAATGGCAGCGATGGCAGTTTTAGAAAGATGTAATCTGTCCAAATCTAACAAATTTCAAAATTTAACTAAGAATCCTGGTATAGTACCTCTTGCCCCGATCATCAATCCTGTGACAGTTATAATATCTAATTGGTATTTATTATAAGTAATGCCACGAGTGATTTCGAATTTATCTAGAGAATTTGGAAATCAAGAGTGGCATTTGTTAGGACTATTTAACGAATAAAATTAAGCTGTTTACTCACAAATCATTGCTTAACTATAGTTATTTTAAAATATTTATATATTTAATGTAAACGGCGATATTTGAAAAAAGTCAGAAATGTGAGATTGTGTTCATTCACTGCTGCTGAATCATATTATTTATTGCCAAATAATATCGCTATATAGTAAGGCACCCAAGTGGAGAAATAATGAAACACATCAAACGATATATCATAATCAACATTACGGGTTATTCATTAATTTTTTTAGTAAACAACTCCGTAAAATCAAGGAATCTTTTCATTATTTACTATATTCAACGTATATGTTGGAGAAAAATAATGTTTTGACCTGTTGAGGACATTAAAAAGGAGGAGTTTTCTTTATCACAAAAGCAGGAGCTGATAAAGAGAAATCGATAAAGAGCGAGGTGAAACACGACTGTCATTGGTTGTAAAACAACATTCATTGAAACGTGATTGGTTATTGACTAGCATTTGTGGCATGAGTTAAATAGTCTTTGTAATACTCAACTGTTGGCTCATACTAGTAACAGAGCGGGTTGAATGGGTAGGTGAATTTGAAGCCAATTTACGAATTCAAAGCCAGTTTACTTCCAACCTTGCTGGATTTTTTTCTGGTTTTCCTCACTTTTCTAGATAAATACTGTGTTGAAGTTTTACTAGAATATTAAAACGCTATGAAAATTAGTAATTGTTTGAAATGCAATTTATTTTTATAGCCACTTCCAGTGCTATAATTTGGCTGTAATTCCTTGTAAAATTTACGTCCCTCAAATTATATTTAACATTACATTCTCATCCTATTGTTGGGCTACATACTAGCCGCTTTCCTCCTAATTTTCGTTCTCCTCTTTCTTTCCATATTCGTGCCACATATTCTGTCCGCTGTTGTTTACGTTACCCACTGTCCTTATTTCCCATAAAGAGCACGAAGATCAGTATTATGAAACTTTCACCTGCCTCTTCATTTCTCTTTAGTCCAACATGTTTCGTTAACCTCATTACTCTCAAATACTCATACTATTTCCTCATCTCTTGAACTAAGAGACTATATTTAATATCCATGTTTTAATTTAACTGGAATAATCATAGTTTTATAAATTTTTAATTTGACAATTATTAGGAAAATTGGGATGGCAAGATATAATATACGGTAAATCATAATATCATGAGATTCCAGAGTTACGCCAATGCCTAATTTATTTTTGCACTTCTTTCCTGTTTCTTATTAAACCAGTCGTTCTTGTTTATTTGAATTCTGGAAGTATTTTAGAAGTTCATTTCCAAATTATGGCCGAAGGGCATCAGATCTAAGTTCATCGCATAACTCTTTTCAACACTTGTTAGTTGATTAACTACTTATCTTATATTTGTTAATCTAGTTTTCAAGTCCTTCTTAAAAGTTACATCTTCTTCTTGATCTCTTACATTTATATGTAGCTTACTTGTACCCCCGCCCGTGCCATTAAGTGCTACGACCTATGGGAAGAGGGATTCTAAACTTTCAATCACATACACATTTTTTAAGCTTCCAAGGACATGGAGAGTCTCCCTTAATAAGTGATCTAGGGCCTCCTCCGAGACACTTACATTTAGCCGAAACACAACATTCACTCACATGTTCAATCTAAATTTGGCGAATAAGATAATAATGATTATGATATCAAGATGATATTGAAGGACCTTATGTGGTCTAATGTTTCCTGACATTTTTCTTATAGGTGAGGAAACACTGAAAAAAAAACTCTATCACCTAGGAACATTTTGCGAACGGAGATCGAATTAGAGCCCTTTACGTGCAAAGAGCGATGCTACCACGAGACCACACTTGGGGCAAAATATAAGTAACATACGTAAAAGTGATTCCACTACATGCCTAGAGTTAGAATATGGTTATTCCCTGTATACATTTACCTCCTTCCTTTCTAGATAATCGGCACATGGTGTCAACCCTGCGATACAGATTCTTTACTCTCACAACATAATCTGATACTCATTTATGTTAGAAGCTCAGTCGACTCCAGTGATATGGTGCCGCCAGAAGGTATGTGCCTGTTTAAAATTCCTGATTATTTTGGAATTAGAACCCGCGAACTCCTAATTTGTATCATATTGCATTAACAAGCTACGCTATGGCGTGCATTTTGTACATTATAATTTAACATTAAGTTACGTCTCGGTCAAAATATACAGATACATTTGTTTTTATTTGTATAGTGTTATTTTAATTTGTACAATAGAGTTTGTAATAGTACGAATACAGACTGTATATCAAATGGCAGTCCTCTTTATTAGCAAATCAATCGAATGTTTTCATCTCATATGATATTCATGAGTTATTTGTTGACATTTTGCGAAATATGTTTCAATAGATATATTTTGATAAAACAATTTACATATTGGATCAGAGCTCACGGATCATATCAGAGATTATAATATATATACGTGCACTTAATTAACAGAAAGGGATTGACAAATCAGTAGCCTTGATTATATATGATAATGTAACTGTTGCAATTTTATTACACACTCTGTTTGCAATCATGATTTGAAATTAAAAATAACTTCCATGTTGCAATCATCTAGTTTTAAAAATTACTAAATCCACAGAAAATGTTTTGTTTTACATGTATTTATTATCTGAAACTTTGTAAGCACGTGGATGAAATAAGCATTGCAAATATTCATTTACTTAATAACCAGGCCTAGCGGATTCTAACACAAGACAAAACACTACCGGTTAAGTACTGCGCGGGAGTACAATATCGTCCGATTGCTATACAATTGTGTAATACGTTCAGGGAGTAATATTAAATTAAGTTCTGATACACGTATTATAGATATCCGTGTATTTATAAATAGTGTATTGTTTTATTTGTGTTTATTTTACTGTGTTTTCTAGCATCGACAATACTGCACAGTCTTTTAGTTATTTTATTTCACAATTGTAATTACCTGCTGTGTTATATAATTTTGCAGCACTTATCTAAACTTGACGTCGTGTTTCTGTTCTTTACATCAAGTCGTCCTGCAGTTGAAGGATTAGGTGTAGGATGCGCTATAGCTCTGCCAAGAACGTTGCTAAGTCAGGATGCTATTACAGTTATGAAAAGTCAGTATTTACATTATCCCTAAGTTAAAATACAACTAAAGGATCTTTGGTCTTCTCGAAGCTGCAAGTAGAGTCTACAGGAGGGTTACAATTTTTTTCGAGAATTAACGAGGGTAATGGAGGGAAAATGCCAGCATGTAGAAGTTTAAATATGACAAGGTAATATCTCTTCAGTAAATTCAAGTTTTATATTATTTTATATTTTACTTCAAACAAAGTGTTTTCGATTTACACATAATATTTTCTTAAGTTAATTACATTACTATAACCATACATATTTTATACAATCTCTATAAATTATTTTCCAATAATTAATGCATTTTACTTCTGTATTCTCATTTAGGTTTTACTTCTAACTAGTAATAGCCTATAATACATTTTACACAATATTTTCAGTAACAAACTCACTAGCACTACCGAACCCATAGGTTCACGGCAGCGGTACATCCTTATCCTGAGGTAAAGTTTTCCAATCACACCCTGTACAATTTATCTCCTTAAAATCATGGTTAATGTTTTTCCGATCTCATATTTTTAGTAGCACAAAATAATGTATAAATGTCTATGTTCATATATTATTGATTCTTGCTTAGCGTTAATACATAAAATACTTTAAATATTTTATTCCTTAGTTTATTTAAAGATGTAAAATATGTACCCAAATGTCCACATACTAACTAAACATTCATATATCGATCTCTAAAAGAAATACTAAATTCATTTAAATGTAAAATTACATAAAAAATCCTTACTCCATAATAATTTCTGAGACAGAAAATGAGAAAATTATTAATCAACTAATTTTCCTTGTTATTGATATACAGCATGGAACAGAACTGTGAAGACATATATTCATAAGCTATTTTGAGATGGTGAATGGGTGTTTTGATATAAGAAACTCTTGGATTCCGATCAGTTATTAAATAATAATGTGTTTTTTGATATATTAGACGTGTAGACGTTAGTAATATGTGTTACGATGTTTTTCACTGAAAATTGAATCAACTAATCTCAATTGAATTAAATACTGTAAGAACCATAAAATAAACATGAAATGAGCAATGAAGTAATCCAAGAACAAAACTTATTTGTTAAACGCAGTACACAATCTGCAGTCTCACCCCGCACTGACAGGGCGAGGCACGTTCAAGTCAAACTGACTGGTCATATTATGTCACACTTAAACGACTTAACGATGATCGCAAAACGGCCAAGTAAAATTTATCGCTACTGATCCAAACGATCAACGCTGCATTACATTATCTTAGACCTATTGTTTCCAACATGTAAGTTCGCAGAACATTAAGGGTCAATGGGGACAACGAATGTCGATAAATATCCATACAAAAATTAAAACTAAATGAGAAACAGAAGTTCTGCATAAAATCATTAAATATTATAAGGGAAAGAAATAAGCAAGAATCGGCGATCTTAAAAATCATACAAATTAAAAACTACAAAAGAAGCTGTCGATACCTTCGTATAGAACACTGGCCATGACTGCAAGCACATCTCTGCAAGATAGGATTCTACAACATTGTACAACATGCCAGGTTTACTTACGGGAAAGTACTCCTACATAAATGCACCAAACTGTACTAAATAAAACTTCTGTTCACTGTATTGGAAGCAAGATGTAAAATGGATTAAATTATCCCAAATGCAGTCATTAGAATATAACATGTTCCTATTCTGAGTTAATAATATAAACTCACATTCAAGTATTTCAGAAATATATTTTGTGAAGATCGTTCTCGAAGAGATGTTGCAAGAGCTGCTTTTTACTGGCTCTAGCATTCACAGTCGCATCTTTTATGCCATTTGTGCTCTTGATCAAGCTATAAACTTCAAACAAGTGGCGCTCCCTGTTCCTCGCATCTCACTACGCATGTAAAAAAAATGGAACTAATTACCAATATTTGTTGTTCATTGCAACGTGCGCTTGTGGTCTCGTTTTAAACCCGATAGTTTAATTTATTTGTTGAGATGAGGCTATTTTGACTAGAATCTAAATTTAACTTAACGGACTTTTCCTTCCTTTCCAACCTCGTACACTGTTTCTGACATATCTGTCTGTCTGTTTATACCCGTAAGTCCAAACATGTACAAAATTAAAAACAGAAAGGCGGTTATTTAAATACAACATGATTAAGAAAAATGGTAAATGGATATTCGATAAAGTAAGACTAGTAGTGGGGTATACAGATGAATTAATCTCATTCATTAATTCCATAAAATTAGACGAACTTTAGAACAAAATAAAGCTAATTCAACGAACAGAACAAATAAAAAAAATACAAGTGGCCATAGAAAATTAATTAAAAGACAAAAATTATATTTCTTTGTAAATAATTTTATGTAAATGTTGTAATTTAAAGAATGTAGTATTACATTTTTTGTTCTGGAACATGCTGAATAAACAAAAAAAATGGGGTAAGGGTGCTCCCTTCCGGGTTTTAATTAACCCATCTAATTAAGTTAAACTTATTTCCCCATACATATCAGCGAGTAAAAATTAAATCCATCGCCTCAAAAGTATATCTATTAGGAATTAAGAAATTATTTTGATAGTGTAGACCGATTAAATTTTGCTCAGAGAATATATATACTTTTTTCATTCGACGTTCATCTACGAGCCCGACAATCTCCAATCTACGACCAACTGATTAAAGTCACTCAGGGAGGACTTTCACTTGGATTCTTCCATTGTAAAAAAATTAATTGAATATCCTATTTGAACCCGCAACTCTCAAGGCCTAAAGAAAGGAATTTAATTCCACTGTCGAGTCAGATATTTAATATATTTAGCTTTTTATAAATCAACAAAATTTTAATATTCAGAGTAGAAATATGAAAGTATTGAATGCAAAATCTAGGCAAACATAATGCAGTGAAATGTATGGTCACGCCGAAATCCAAACCGAGCCTTTTCTTCCGTTCACTAGTTTCTTGGAACATAATAAATTGTGTCCGGCATTCTTGAGAATGTATAAGAGGTTCTCGATTTATTGGTTTCGAACTTAAAAGAATATTTTCCACCCTCTATTTAAGCGGTTAATATCGTGTAATTTTGGTTAAACTTCAATTCTATAGTTTTCACAAAAGGTAACAAAAAGCTAGTCATTTATACCGACACACTTGTGTGAATAAATATTTACAGTTCTCTTATTCATGACAAGTACAGAGAGCTACTTGATGTTGAGTCCAATCATCACAATGGCTTTGTCAAGTAAGTTTGATAATATTAAGGTAAGAGTTTCATGACATTTAAAGTATTACTTTCCAGGAATACATTGTAAGACATTAACGTAATATATCAATCATATTATCACATATAACATAATAAAAAACATATTTTATTAGGGGGTCTTCTGAAACATATAGCAATATTTCCTGATGACCATGACACTTTATAGGTTGGCAACCGCTGTGTTCTAGTTAATGTTAAAAAAAGAAAACATAAACTAATTATAATAATATAACTACTTAATTAATCTCTAGACAATATTTTAACCTAGATATACAATGTAATTAAAATTTAAACCCGAGGCAAACAAAACGTAATTTAATGTAAAAGACTGGTTGATTTGATATATTACGTTATTTTTGTTCATTTATAAATATGTGTTGGAATATGTTAATAACAGAATAGTATGATTTCATACGCTTGTATTTACGTGAAAGAGAAAACACAATAGTTTTTTTATTTACGTGAATAGATCGTTAGATATTATTCATGAGTTGACATAATTCAGTATAATTTTCAATTTTCGTAACGTAAAAAATTATAGTTCGCATTATGTTGAATTTGACTAATCTTATATATAAAAATTAATGTTTGTTGGTTTGTTGGTTTGTATGTATACTTGTTTGTTTGCTCGTAGTTTATGCGCGGCCATACCGTTGATCCGATTGTGATGGGGTTTTTGCAAAATGTTCAGGAGATTCCCGGGATGAACATAGGCTATAAGAGAGCATAAGAGAGTTGTGATACTTAAATCCTACACCCTTAAAAATTGTCCTTTGTAGTGGAATACGTGAAAAAAAGTAGCTCTTTAGACTCTTAAATGGCTTACGCTGCCTAAACCATAAGAAATACACACAATTAATGCACACAGAATGGCATATCTCAAAATGCTCTACAACAAAGACCGCGACAGCATATGTTTATCTCTTATGGATAACTCACAATAACCAATTTGTCTTTCATTGATACCAAGAGAATAATATCCATTCGGGTGAACCTTTTATCTTTGTTATTGATACCAAACGTCACGCGCTGTAGCCGAGTGGTTAAGGTAATAAGTCTTGGCGTATAATAACGGGACTTACGCTGGTTCGAGTCTCCATGGGGGGAAAAAAAATTCTCGTGGAATAAAGCCAGCATGGGTCCAGTGCACAGTGGGCCACAAGTGAAATCTAGCTGAAAGAAAACTATTTTCACTCGCCCTCACCAATTTATCTTTTTTTTTTCACTCAAACATAATTATTATATGACGGTTCGTAACTTATCTGTAAAGTAGGGTACAATTATAATGTGAAAAAATTAGCTCCCTGAAGGCTTATATGGCTTACGCTGCCTATGCCATAAGAAATACATAAAATTAATTTACAGAGAATTGGATATCTGAAAAAGCTCTACATATATTTATCTCTTATGGAAAACTCACAATTACCATTTATATATTTCGTTGAACGCAAGAGTCCAGGGCCTTAGCCGAGTGGTTAAGACAAGATGTCTTGCCGCAGAACAACGGGACCTACGCTGGTTCGAGTCTCCATGGGGGAACAAAATTTTCTCACGGAATTTCGGCAGTATGGGACCGGTGCACAGTGATCCAGAAATGAAATGTAGCTGACAAAAAAAAACAATTTTCACTCACCCTCATCAATGTTTTTATTGCCAGATGACTGTTCTTAACTTATCTAAAAAGGAGGGTACAATTCTAATCTTTAAGAAGATAATATAAAGTTTCGGAAGTTGCTGATGGCTAAGAATTAATTTGGTCTATATCTCAGTTGTGTTATTAGCGTTGTGTGTTCAAGTTCAATAACTATTCTTCTTATTATATATGAATACTTCACCTCAATGTTTGTAATTTTATTAATATATTTAATGTTTTTCTATATAACCATTTTTTATGTTAAATACAACGGAATCATACCTTCCATGCACTAAAAATTTACAAAAACATCTTATGTTAAATTGAGCTAAAAAGAAAACAGTTCTGAACAGTAGTACAAATTTTAGTTATAATATAGAGTGCGTTATGGACTTTAATTCCCTCCAACAACGTGTGTGCAAATTATTGCGATTTTTTAATTAGCTTTCTCAGTACAAGAGGTAGCCAGCAACTGAGGCCTACCGTTGCGTGCAGAGAATAATTGTTTGATTTAATATGGATACAAACATTTTAGATAGAGTTATCATTCAGTAAACACATTAGGGGTAGGGTGATGTTAGTAGAATGTTTTAAATTATATTAAAATCAACATTTTTTGAAAAGCGATTGTCTCAAACGTACAAAGTTGTGCGAGAGCAAAAAATATATAACTAAATATTCTGATTGACTAGGAGTGGATTTTAGCTTTCCTGTTATGAAGAATTAATTTAGAACAATGACAGTCGTTGGAAAATTCTGTTCCATCTGCTTATGTAATTGGAAGACCCAGAATAACTTTCGAAGAGGCTGGAATAAAATAAATGTTCTCTTAAGCAGGAATTCTCTCGCGATGAAATTGCTCTTGCAACCGAAATGTCACTTTGGTCATATGGTAAACGGGATACTGCTGATGGTTTAAAAACATTACTAAAAACACAAAAAATAGCTTCCAAATAATAATAAACATTACAAATCTCCCCACTCAACTCCCCTATATTCTATGTCTGACGAAGTATTGTTTTTTGACAAAAAAAATATCAATACATCGATATATTAACATGAGACTAGGTATCAAAAAGAGCGGTGTGATATTTTATCAAGCCTATAATGCTTCTGGGAAAGCAAATTCTTTTTGCTACCAAGACAGACAGTTCAGCAGAAATAAGATTTTGTTTTGTTTTTATTCCAGCCTCTTCGAAATATATTTTGGGGCTTACAATTCCATAAGCAGATGGAACAGGATTTTCAATCGACTAGCTAAATTGTTAATAACAGGAAAGTTTACATTTACTTTTAGCCAATCAGAATATTTCAGTAGAAATGTAACTTTTTTTTTCGCACAACTTCCTATGTTTTAGAAAATCGTTTTAAAAATGTTTTTTTATTTTTTTCAACATTCTACGAATATCCCGTGACTGTAATTAATTAATAGAGGATCACTTATTGCCTCTCACGATCACTTTTCTTCATATATATTAAATCAAACAATTTTCTGCGCGCGAAGATAGGCCTGAGCTGCCGGCCGCCTTCTATAATAAAAAAAGCTAATTACAAAGAAAACAGAATAGAAGTCCATCAATCACTATATTCTAACTAAAATCTGTACTACTGTTCAGAATTGTTTTTCGTTTCGTAGCTCAATTTAAATTGAAACGATTCTGTAATTTTTTTTAGTGTTTCGAAGGTATGATTCCACGTGTATTTAACAAATTATCTTGTTGTATAGAAACATGTTAAATATATCAATGAAAAGTACAAATCATGAGGTAAAGTATCCATATAGAATGAGAAGAATAACTCACTGAACTTTAATGCAAAAGTATTTATTTCTACAGCTCGGTACACAACTGGGATGCCGACCAGATGTGTTCTTAACTATCGGCAAATTCCGATGTTTATATTGTCTACATACATTTTAGAATTCTACCCTCCTTTGCAGATAAGTGAAGAACAGTCATCTGGCAATAAGTTTAGAGTGAAGAAAGATGAATTGGCGAGAGTTAGTAAAATACTTTTTTCCAGCTAGATTTCGTATCTGGCCCACTGTGCGTTGCCCACACAGCATCGTGAAGTATTTAGGTAGCTACAATAAGTAGCGACTCCAGGTTGAGAATACCAGCTATAACGGCTGGAGGATCCGACATGCTGACCACATGTCACCCTACACTGGCTAGATGATCGTTTGCCTTTGCGATTAACACATGTGGATGTGAGACCAACAGCCGGCTGGTCAGCCAAAACCTTCTAGGGCTATTGCGCTTTGAGTTTTTTTATACCAATAAGATCAGGATAGGTATATCCCCGTCAAGCGTGCTCTGCCATACCGTTCATCCGATTGAGATGGAGCTTTTTGAAAAATGTTCAGGAGATTGCGGGAATGAACACAGGCTATAAGAGAGTTGTAATATTCAAACACTTCACCCCTAAAAATGACCCTTTGTAGTTAAAAACGTGAAATAAAGTCCCTATTTTGACCCATAAATGGCCTATGCTGCCTAAATAGTACAAAATACACAAATTGATGTACACAGAATTGAACATCTAAAAAACCTCTATAAAAAAGTGGAGTACAACAGCGCACGGCTGGTGGTAAAAAAACTTTGACATTTATTTACAAGTAGCAGCGCATGCCGGGTATTAGCTAGTGTGTAATAGATAAATGTTAGAGGAAAACATATCCGACACGAACAAAGGATAAACAAAACCGCGTCCCAATGTCAGGTTTAAAATATGAACATAAAAATAAGACAGACAGGAGCCCTAACAAGAGACAAAAGTGATAGAGGACCCAAAGAGAATCTAGTTGATGATGGGTAAAAATTAATCCCAACACATAAGAGTAACTCCTGGAGGACAAGTGGTCATCGTGACTGACTCTGATTTCAACGATCGCGGCTTCAAATCCGTCTGGTTTGTTGATTTTTCAGAGTAAAATAATCCAGAGGTGCGTTTAACTTCGGATGTAAAGTCAACGACATGCATATCAAATATAAAATAAATCAATCATGAAGTAGAATTAGCATACTTTTATATCCCCACATTTTATTTGAGATATTAATGGCCTTATCTGTTTAAGAGAGTCGTTATATTATGTAATAAAACATTACTTATACAACTACCTATTCGACAACCGATTTTAAACAATGCCTCTAAAATATGCTCACAATTTATCGGTTTGTACATAATGTTGAAAAATGCAAGGAGCAAATTCTCCTGGAGGGACTTTAAGCCGTGGGTTCTGAGTCTGAAGATTTTCAGACTCGTAAAAGATCCTTAAGCCTGAATGAAAAGGCCTCTAAGCAACATTTACTGATTTTCCCCCTCCTAGTACTACCTTGGTTTCCTAGATGTCAGTATGAGGCGGAACGCTGACCACGGACCACTCAAAATGACATCTATACGAAAAGAAGTGTAATTAAATTAGTATGGTTCAAATTCATCCCTGTGGGGGGAGAGCGCCTAAATCTCTGTTAAGGTAAACATGGACTTAGAAGAAGGACATAATGTTCAGGATAAAGGACTGTTTGGACATGAAATACAAATAAAATAATTATATCAGAAGTATCTGTAAACAAAATATTAATCATTGCAGAAACTCAAAGTTATGAATGTATATTCAGCCTCAGTTATAGCAATGAAACAAATGAAAGCTGATTGAATCAATAACGAACAGAATTATCAAGTGGCAAAATAAAATGTAAATTATGTCATATTCTAAAAATGTATATTTAAGAACATGATATAATTAATTTTTTTACTTGGTAATTTAATAAAGTAAGTATCGATGATTTAAAACAATTAATATCAATACAATTTCTAATAGATATCCTTTTTATTTAGCGACAAAATATTTAATTAAATTGGCCGTTCTTATTCAAATATTGGTAAACGTTTTATGAGTATTAAGTAGGACCTTAAAGTAGCGAAATAAGTTACAGTGCAAAATAAAGTTTAGTGAGGAGAGAGGGAAGCGAAATAACTCCAACGCGTGAACCTCAACGTCTTCAGAAGCGGAACAAGAATATTGTTCTCATCGGTAAAGAAGGAGGAACAAGAAAATATCAAAAGAAAAAACAAAAATTGTGGCATTTTGAGGAAATGAACACATAAGGTCAAAAATCATAATAGAAAACAAAACTCTAGAACAAGTAACACATTTTAATTATTTGGGTTGTAATTTTACTATAAACACAATAGTTGAAAAAGACATATATATGAAACTGTCGAAATTTCAAATTATATGCGGAATTATGCATAAAACATTAAGGAACAAAACAAGAAGAGATACCAGATTGAAGTTCTATAAAACATTGGCAGTTTCTGCATTAATTTATGGGAGTGAAACTTTGGGTAATGAGCAAAAAATTACAAAGTAGAATACAATGCGTGGAAATGAATTTCGTTAGAAGAACAAAAGGTTGCACAAGGTTGGATCGGATAAAGAATGAAGATAAAAGAACAGAGTTAAATATACACCCATTGAATGATAGAATTAAAGAATATAGAGATAAGTGGTTTAGACACGTAGAAAGAATGAATGTAACAAGGTTAAAGCAGCATTTAACTACAAGCCAAGAGGCTCAAGGAATGTAGGAAGGCCAGTAAAATATGGACAGAAAATCTGTGAGGCGGAACAGGCAATTTGCCTAGCCCGTGAAGTGAAGAAGAAGTTTAGTTTTAAAAACCATAAAGTGATATGCTGAAGTAGTATCGTCATTACCAAATATTCTTGTACATATCTTCTTTAAGTCAAGATGATGGGAACATCCAGCTTAACAACTTGGAAAATAGTAAAAAATTAGATCTTATTCTTACTAATACCTTAAAAATTCTTTTGATTTCTATTACTTTTTAATTTGAACTGCTGTGTCAAAAACATACACAATCAAATTACATTTTTCAAATGTCCGTGTTCATAAACATACCTAATTATAAATAAATCATCGAATTATTAATTAAAGTGCTGAAACGTTCCTTATTACAGTCTTTTATATGAAGAAACTGCAGCACATTTCCAATTGCGTTAAAAATATTTTGGCATTACACAGTGAAGGATGTCAACGACCCATAGATCGGTCTCCAATAGTGAATGCGGCTGGTAACATTGTATCGATAGAATCAAAATTGTACTCTATTGCAAAGAAAGACCGCATCATTTGCATTTTTTTTGGTAAAGGAAAATAAAATCAATGTATAAATACGCGTTACATGAATAGAAAAACACATAACTTTGATTTTGTTAAGTGTATGTATATATATGTGTGTGTGTGTGTGTGTGTGTATATCATCATCATCATCATCACCATCATCCGGTATCATGGCAGCTGCCGCCGTCTTCCGGAAACCAAACGCCATTCCTCTCTATTCATCCATTGATCTTCCTCCATTCCTCTGATATTCATAGCTGCTTGTACCCCTTCTATCCATGTTTTCTTCGGTCTTCCTCTCTTCCTCATTTCCATTGGGATCCATTCCATAATAATGTTTGACAATCTTTGCTCTGGCATTCGTTTTACATGACCATACCACTGCAATCTTTTATTTTCTATGATGTCTATGATGTCCGGCTCCTCTTGTACACCCATAATTTCTCTTATTTCTTTATTATATATTCTATCCATTCTAGATTTTCCAGCTGATCTTCTTAAAACATCCATTTCTGTACTTAAAATTCTTTTCATTTCCGTGTTAGGAATTTGCCAGACTTCAGCACCATATGTTAAAATGCTCTGAATTATGGTTTGAATATATATATATAAGGACTTTTAAAAATTGATTATACAAAATATAGGGATGAGAATAATAACCAAGTGCGAAGAGAAACAGCCACTAAATCGCAGATAAATATAATTACTGTATATGTCCATGAGTGTTAAAGGGATCCACCATTTTACTAGAGATACCAACTAACAAGGGAAGTACTTATGTTGGACCAGTTGGATTATAACAAAAATTGGAGGATATGTTGAATGAAGGATACTGAACACCGTGATATTAGTCATTTCACTGCAAATTCAATAGTTTGCATAATATTTAATAGGAAATAAGAAACAAGAAAAAACGAAATAGAGGATTAACATCCATATATGACAGAATAAATAAGTAAAACGTTAAAAAAAAAAATATATATATATATATATATACAAATAAAAATAGAAAATGATAGTTTGGTGAACGAGGGAAGAACAAAAAGAGGGCAGGTAGAGAGAGATAAACTAACGAAATAAATACTGCAACGGAACGGCACGGTTACTTGAACAGCGCACCGGAGTGTGGATGTTTTTTCCACTCCCGCGGTCGAGTATTTGTACAGTATGTACGAATTGTTTCTATTTGAACATAAAAACGCAATAAATTGAAAGTACAATAGAATATTTGTTTTATTATTTTTTATTAGCACATTTATGGCGTAAATTAATACTTCTTTTTAGGACAAAACAGTATATTTACACGTAAAAGTGTACCTTTACAGTGAGTCTGTAAAACATTTCATCAAAAGAATAAAATGAGCATAATAAAGTCATTTTACGTCTTAACTACGTTAGAGTCTATAGTTCAGGCAACATTAGAAAAAATACGAAGAACCTGGATTGGATGATGACCAGTTTGCGTATTTTCTGGCAGAACTTATAGAACAAAAAATATTGGAATGGGTTAGAGGACTTCAGCGAAAGTACTTTAGATTTCGAAGACTATACCACTTGGAGTCAGAAGCTCACACAGGCCGGATGTTATGAAGACTTTCAAATTGCCAACGAATCCAGTGAGGAACATGAGAGTTCAAGTAGCTTTGAGCCGTCTCCTGTTAAAAAAAACCTAAACGTCCTAACATACTGTCTGCCTATTCTGAAGAAACTTTGGAAAACATTTATGAATATAGAATATAGGGAAATCTGGCCCGAAGTCCTATTCACAAATAATAAAAAAATTGCCATCACTAATTAATAACCGAAATGTAAGAACAGTTTTGAATTATATAGAAAATAAAACATCTTATCTAGCTTCACAATTAAAAAACAGGGACCCCTACAAAATCGCTCAAATTAAAGACTACATCCTTAATAAGTTTCGACATTCTCGAGATCGGGGATTGACAGTGCACTATTGGAATTACAAACGTGGGCTGTTTTTCGAGCGAAGGAATTGGGTTGAATGAATTAAAACTTCAGAGACATTAATTTCAAATTTCAAAAAAGAAAACAATGATTCTTCAAGAAAAATTACCAACTTTGTCACTGTCAGGGGTATTGAAAAGGAAACTCAAACTATTTAAAATGCAAATAAGTTTGTAAGAGACGATAATCAGGCCATTCTAGAAAACTGTATACCATCAAGGAATGGGTTGGAACTGTGACCAAAGTCAATTTAATTATGAAATGACAGAAAACAGAACATTGGCATTCAAAGGGAAATAAATATCATAGTTGCTACAGTTCACAACCTACACATTCTTACACGATAGATGTTCTTATTTCAATGTGTGGGCTAATTGGGAAGATATTATAACCCTGTTTTCAAGAACCTACTGGAAACAAATTCGGGACCAAAGTTCAGAAGAAGATAGAAGAGAATACACTTCCAAATGTGTATGTCGACTGTAGTACCAGTAGAAAAATGACAAAAGAACATTCGACAATATTCTTAAAACATGTGTTTAGTGAAAACATTGAAATGGATTCACCTTTAATATACGATTCGTAGTCCGGGTATAAGGACGAACAATTGCTACAGGACTGCTTACCCGATAAAAATGTAAGGCTGAAAATGATCCCTGCAGGAGCCACCAAATATATACAACCACTTGATGCTTTTTCTCGCCGTCAATATTAGATATATGTGCGACGACTTGAAGAATATGTGCGTCTAAAATCAGATAGTGACGTGAAAATGTTTGATATATTCTTTATTATGAAACTGCATTTCCTTCTACTGTCAGTAGAAATTTACAAAGATATGCGTATTTATGGTTGAACGAAGTCTGGCTATAACGTGGACGAAAGTATAACGCGATTCACAAATGTGATTGAAAATGTATTTGGCATTGGTTTTAGTGAATGAGCCACATTTAACTGCTCCAGAATTGCCATCACCAGATGCCCATGGTGTTCGCAAAAACTTTGTTACAACCATTTCATCGAAGACCCTCATTATTACCATTGATGCTATAGTAAATGATATTTTGTTACTTCAGTACACGAAATTATAAACGATTCTGAATTTCAAGTAAACAGAAGTAGTAGTAGTAGTAATAGGAATTTATTAGACCAAAAGTAAGATATATACAATGTTATTTACAAATATGTGTCCCACGGGCATTAAGCCATACGTACTGTTGACAGTCCGTTACAATAAAGTAATATTTGGTAATAGTATAAAGAATAACAAAAGGAAAACAATAATATTACAATTACATAAAGAAAACACAATAATATTACAACTACATAATAATAAAATAACATCATACATTAATTGTCCACCGCAGTGATCTCGATGTAG
The DNA here is from genome assembly GCA_030220185.1 of Diploptera punctata. Lineage (NCBI taxonomy): Eukaryota > Metazoa > Arthropoda > Insecta > Blattodea > Blaberidae > Diploptera > Diploptera punctata. The sequence goes on along the minus strand of JASPKZ010007288.1, from coordinate 1,891,514 downwards.
CTTGCTACCTTGTCGCGCAGCGGGCCCGGGTTCGATCCCCGGTCGGGCATTTTCTCTGGGTGAGGTTTTTATCCGGGTTTTCCCTCACCTTTAACACAAGAGTCAGGAACATTTTAAGGCCCAAACGGTCCCCGAAATCATATGGTCATCATCATTATTATCATCATCATCATTATTCTTCACCGGTGTGGAAAGCAACGGGAAGCTATCACACCTACAAATCCTTAGTAAAGCTGCTAACATAGCATGAAAATGCTATGATTGCAGTGAAGGACCTACTTTCGGGCAGAATTACTATGGATGAATACATTAATTATGTTATGTAGAATTATTAAGAATTGATGGTATTGCATTTTGATAACATGTATTTATTCATGAATGAGTGTTCTTCTTATTTTCCTTGTTTTGTCCAGAAATTTACCCAAGTTTAACAAATTTTCTGAATTTACCAGGGCCACCTGTGAGACAAAACGAACACTTAAGATAAGACGCATAATTCACTCGCACATTCAAACTAAACATTGCATTTGATAATTAAAATGGCCAAATGCGTTCGGGAAGTTTTTATTTATTTTATTTTTTTTATTTATAATGATAAATTACTGCATGCTCCATTGCATGGTGCAATACTACATGCATGTTGTAGCAGTATCATCTTATGTCTGCACTATTTTAGTCTATATTATGTTTGTATTTTATTAGAGAGTCAAAGTCTAAACAATTTACAAATTTCTGAATATGTTTTAAGAATTTGGTGACTATTTCACTTTTATTTGTTGGCAACGTTCCGCCTGCCCTAGTAATATTTGTTTCTAGCACTTTCATATCACTGTTTAGCCCTTCGCATTCGTACAAAATGTGGATCGACTGTCTGTGCGTTTCTGTTGCAGATGCAGGTAGGATCTTCTGTTATCTTGAATCTTTGTAGATATGCACCGGTTATGTCGTGTCCTGTGGTTAAAACTGTGATGTTGTGTGTAAGGGTGATGTTAGACTTTAATCTATGCTGTACACTAGGGAAGAATGATTTTGTAATAGCACCTTTTGTTGTAGTTTGCCACTCTGTTGCCCATTTCTCTACACTATTGTCCATTAGAGCTCTTTTGACCGCACTCAGTGGTGTTCTGCTGAATGCGATTTCTTCTTCGCTGCTGCTTGCTGCTTGTTTGGCCAGACTGTCCGCCATTTAATTGCCTTCGTTTCCGTCGCGGGCTTTCGCCCAAGTGAAGTGAAGTTCCCAATCTTGCTGCTGTAGATGCGTCGGAATCTTTCTGATTCCGTCAATCAGGTTGTTGTGCTTCTTGTTGTTACTTAGTAGGTCGAGGGTTATCTTACTGTCAGTGTGAATAGCGGCTGATTTTGATATTCGGCTGGTGTCAATTTCTTCTAATTTTTCCAAAGCTTTAAGAATGGCAAATAGCTCTGCTTGATTGTTTGAGCACTTGTTGTGTAGTATCTATCGGAGCTGGTGGGCTGGTTCATTGTTTGCGTATATTATAACTCCTGATCCCACGCTGTTGTCACTCTTGCTGCCATCTGTGAAAATATTTATTTGGTATTGGCGTTCTTCATCCATTGTTGCTATGCGTCAGGAAGTATTTGGATCTTAACATCATTTGACATTTGTCATACAGTAGAGCAAATAGCCGGAAAATTACCCCGACCAAGGATCAAAACCGGGCCTGCTGCGTACGAAGGAACCATGTTACCTCTAAACAAGAAACAATTGATGCTTATAAATATTATGTTAACAAAACTAATTCACATGTATATTGCTACAGAGTACAATAACTATATATATATATATATATGTGTGTGTGTGAGTGTGTGCGCGTGCGTGCGTGAGTGTGTTTGTGTGTGTGTATGTGTAGCGTGGATTTAAGATCTTCTATCAGTTATTTTATTTCAGTCTTTTACATAATTTACATTTATTTTAATTAGATTTTATTCGTTTAGTTTTGCTTCGAACTAGTTGCAACATGTAACTTATCAATTATTTTTCTCTTTTTTTATTATGTCAGACTTATTTTCGTAAATATTTTAATTAACTGTGCTGTAATTCAAAGCTGACATTCGTCAATGTCTTGAAGGTTTCAATATATCTATTTAACGGGACAGAAAGAATTGTAACTGCTGAAGACATATATTCTAGCGCCAAATTGAACAAATTTCTGTCCCTAGCACGAGTAGGATTATAATAGATAGTAGTGAAGAAATGAAAGGAAGAGAAAAAATCATTTGAAATTTTGCCAACATGTAACGTTCCTAGGGACACAGTATGCCAGCTTGCGATTCGACTCGTGAAAGAAAGTATGAAGAGAGTGATGGTGGTGAGAAGACGGAGAAAAAAGACGAATGAATGAGATGGCTAGAGAGCAAGCGCCTGTGTAAGGCAGTAAGAGGTCGCCATTGATTTGTTCACTTTGCAAGCCCAAAACTCGCCAACTAAAAGCGAAAATTCAGCGAATCAAGAAAAAAAAATATCTGCAGTGTACCATAGTCATTAAGGAAAAACGAGGCTTACCTCCCCCACTTTTTGGACAAAACAATACAGAATACTGAACTCATTAGGATCTCTGTCTGTTTCTATAAATATTGTATTGGCCATGTATACATAATTTATATTAATTATTATTAGTTAGAATTGCATTTGCTGACCCTCTTTAACAACTAAGCCATTAGTGCTCCATTCAAATCAGGCCTTTGAAAGCATGACATAGAGAGATCTTATTTCAGGTGTCTGTGTTTTGTCATGTGACATAGATCAACAAATTTACTTCCGTTTCCAGAGAAGCCACATTAATGATTGTTACAATTCCTTTAACCTCAAACGGAGTGTTACCCGCGTACATTGGAACCAGAAGCGAGCATGGTATTCACTAGCCCCTCAGGACCGATGATATGTACGAGTATTATTTATTTGAATATTTTTTGTGTGTATCTGTGTGCCTGTGTGTATATTTGTGTGTGTTTTTGTCCTTACGGGTCTAGCGCCCGCATTTCGTCGGAATTAAACTCGACATGTAAAAGATAATTTAATAATTGTAAGCTTGATAAACAGCTTTTTTAGTCCAATACGGATAGGAGTTCTTCTGAAACGAAAAATTGAAAATCACAATATAGACATTTCGCAAGAAAACTCATCTTATGTTATTGAAGTAAAATTACGGAGGTATTTTCAGAAAATCAACGAAATACAATTACAGTTGTGGTTTACCTGAAACCTGAAATTACAAAATCGATCTTTTTCACTGCGGACCGTCGCAAGAAGTGTTTCGACAAATGTAGGGTTAACATTAGAAATATATTCCGCAAAAGAGCAAAGTCGAACCTTAAATCCGCAATTCGCTTAGATTAAGCAGTTCGTATGTGACGTACTTTTTATGTTATTAAAGGAATGTATTTATACAAATTCGTTGGTAACGTCATGCATTATTTTATATCTATATCGGCTTTCGTTCGAACGTTATCCTACTCTCCTTCTTTCCTCTGTTTTATATTTCTCTTCGGATAGATCTACTGCCATCAGTAATTTCTTTGTGAATGGTTATCTATATTGCATTCCTCCATTGTCTTGTATTGCCCATAGTTCATCAGTATTTATCTTTTATTGAAAGGAGAAGTTTTGAACAAGTACAGATTTTTAGGATGTCACTTATCTTACAATTGGCAAAATGATATACATGAAAAAATTATAAATTTCAAAGTATGTGTGGGACTATTAAAAGAACACTACAAATGAAAACAACAGAAGAAATAATGCTAAAGTTTTATAAGGTAAAGGCAGTTCCTATTGTGACATATGGATCAGAGAATTGGGCCACGAATAGATCAGACAGAAGATTACTAGAAACGTCAGAGATGAAGATCCTCAGATACGTTGCGGGATATACTCTAAGAGACCTCATTCCTAGTGAAACAATTAGGCAAGAACTCAAAATTTTTTATCTAAATGAAAAATACAAAACTATAAACAAAAATATCATGAACATATTTTAGACTCTTCTACGCTAACAAAACAAGCACTGTTGTACTAGCCTCAAGGCTATAGAGATGTGGAACGTCCTAGAAGACGATGGGAAGATGAATTCTGAAAGCGGAACAGGCCGACGGCCTACCATTAAGATGATGATGATGATGATGATGATGATGATAAAAGGAGAGGATATGTTTAGCAGTCGTTACAGATCCCATACATTCGTAAGAGGAATAATGATTGTGTTGAAAGAGACAGTAGATGTTATGAATGAAAAGAAGAAAATATGTTGGTAAGACCAGTAAGAGCATACAGAAGGACATTAATGATAGAAGATTAGAAAAGAAGGAGACACTTTGGCCACTATATCGAACAAAGAGAGTACAAAGACGAACTGAGAATTAAATGGATGGAGAGAAAAAATAAATTGGACTTGAAGCTTAATATAATTTCTTGATAAGTATATTGTATAATTATTTGTATTGATTTATTAACTTAAATATAAATGTATATGCATGTATTTATATATACTTTTGAGATAAATAAACTTTTTGGGAACATAGATTCGAAGTTCTTTGGTAGATTATTAATTTGATATCACATTTTGAACAAATGGGGGATCAAACTGAAGAGGTGAATTCAGAAAAAAGCGCAATAATTGAATATACAACAGTATTGTGACTGCAGAATTATAACTTGAACAGTTTTCATATTTTTGTGATATTAATTGTGACTAGAGACATATGTTGAATCTGAGAAATGTATGAAATTTTTTTCTTGATTTCCAATCAAATTTAAATTATCTATATGAGATTACAATCAATTAAGTTCCATATATTTTATAAGCTTATGTTTACGTACTTACTTACTCACTGGCACTATCGAACATTTAGGTTCATGGCTTTCCATACATATCTATCCTGAGCTAATGCTTTCCAATCATTCCCTGTATATTCTACTTCCCTCAAATCATAGTTAATATTATTCTCCCACCTCATTCTTGGTCTACCAACTGGGCGTTTTCCCTCTGACTTTCCGACAAGAAGCTTCCATGCAAGTCTTTCATTCCCCATACGTGCAAAATATCCTGCCCATCGCACTCTACGAGACTTAACTGTTCATGTTATATCTGGCTTCCTATAAAGGCCATGTAGTTCATAGTTCATTGTTATGTAGTCTTCTCCATTCACCTGTTTGTTCATCTCTCTTTGGTCCTAAAATGTTCCTAAGTACTTCATTCTCAAATACTTGTAATCTCCTTTCCTCCCTTAAAGTAAAAGTCCATGTTTCGCATCCATATAATATAACTGGGGGAATAATAGTTTTATATATTTTCAGTTTAATGTTTTTTTAAAAGGGGTTGGGACATCAAGAGTCTCTGTAATGCATAATAGCACGCATTTCCAGAGTTGAGCCTATGTTTAATTTCTTTGTGCATCTCATTCCTATTTGTGATTATTGTTTCTAGGTATTTCTCGAAATTTCGTTCATTTGTCATTAGCTGTCCACTTCCATTATTTAATGAATTTCTACATGTGACCATATATTTAGTTTTATTGATATTTACTTCCTGTCCCAATTTCTTAGTGTTGCTCAATAGTGTGTGCGTGTTGTCCTTTAGTATCTCCTCGCTATCGGCCAATAGTACCACATCGTCAGCATAAACTAACAGCTTATTAATACCCTTCAGTTTTAGGCCTTCCTCATTCTCTAAAGATTTAATGGCATGCTCTAGTACAAAATTAAATAGTAGAGGAGATAGTGCATCTCCTTGCTTCAACCCATTCTGGATTTCAAAAGTGTCTGAAAACTGTTTGCCTACACGCACCCTACTCTTTGTGCCATTTAGACACATTCGTATAAGTCTAACTAACTTTTTAGGAATTCCGTACTCCAGCAGGATACTATATAACTTCTCCCTCTTATTTGAATCATATGCTTTTTTTAATCTTCTCTCTCAAATATTCCCTCTTTTTACTTTTTAGTAACTTGGTGGTTTCCCGTCTAATACTAACCAATTGCTCTAAATTTACCTCATTTGGCTCGTGTAACCATTTCATTTTTGCTAGCTTCCTTTTCTTTAGAAAGTCGGCACATGCCTCATCAAACCATTTCTTGTTTTGCCTCTATTTTAAACAACCAATGCTTTCTGATGCTGACAATTTAATAGTATCTCTTATAGCCTGCCATTCTTTATTTATATCAATTTCGTCTTCCTTTGCCACATTGTCATCTGAAGATTCAAGTATTTCAAATCTATTAGCAATTTTGATTTGATATTCTTCCCGCATTTCATCATTTTTCAAGTTTTTTTTAATTCGAATTTTACAGAATCATCTGTAGCGTTTGTTTATGTTTACTGGAACTAAAAACTTTGTGACAATATGCAACACGATTAGTCGCTTAAGTCTCGCATATTTAGCGGCATGATTATATATATAATTATTTTTTATCTTTAAATTGAGGAAGTACTAAAATTAGATTTGAACTAAACACTTAATTAACACTACCCAATACAACACTTACAGTCATGATATGGACAACGGATACTGGGGTATAGCTACTTTTTAATAATAATATGGAACAAATACCTTCAATTCAAATCAAAATTCTACTTTAATTCCAACATGGAAACATAATCTACTCTGTACCCAGCCACATTTAACAGGACACCAGCATTCATATGATATACAATTTTTTCTTAACAATATTTACAGCAGCTTGACCCATTACATTGTTATATTACGTGCTGTCGGTTACATATTATACAGTTTTAAAATCCTGTGCTTATATAAATTATGAATCATCTATTGTTTTCTTATGTTGTTACTCTCCTACTGAGATAATATTAAGATATTATTTCAGTTATTTTTTTAATTTAGTCCTCTTATAATTTTATTGATTGTGTAAACTGAGAAAACGTCTGACTAAATACCAATATGATTGAATATTCAAATCCTTTCACATTCATATTAAAGCAAAGTTGAGGTTATGTTATGGGATGTTGATTATATATTTATTTTTCCTGGTAAATCAATCGTCCTCAATTAAATTATTAAAGTTCTTCAAGTTATTCTAATATGGAAGCATTTCGAAAACAATGTTTCATCTTCTGCGTTTTAACGGGAACTGATGGTGTTATATAGGTTGTATAACGGACTTATGTCTGCGGTTATGTTCTAGTTGAGTACGCCTTTATTCATTGCTTCTTTTATAATCTCTATATCTTCAAGGATGCTGATTCTGTTAGTGTTATACTCTCTGTGTAGCCTTGACATAGAGTTATTAATTTGTTTTTCAAATTGATGACTTGTTTCTAGTATATGTTTGGCAAAACTTGTTTTTTCATCATTATTAATATAATTTTTTTTAATGTTCCGAATATCATGTGTTAAAGTTTCTTATTATTTTGCCTATGTACAATTTTTTTACAACTATTGTATTTTAGTTTATAGACGCCTTTATTTTCGTACTTATTTGTTGTTTCTGTTTTGTTAGAAATTTTGTTATTGAGTTTATTATTAGCTTTAAAGGCGATTTTAATGTTTTTATCTTGTTTCTTAATCGAATTAGCTAATTTGGTCATTTCATTTCCTGTATAAGTTAGTGCAATCCATTTGTTTGTATTTGTGTTACATTCTTTCTCCAGTTTTGTTATATTTCTTAAATTGATTCTTCTTTTTTGTTTTCTGACTCATTTGTTGATAATTTATTCTTTTTATCCATTGTTATGTGCTAGGGATTTTATATAGTTTAGTTCTTTTCTCTAGATTAGTTTTGTTTAGTGGTAGCTTTAACATTCTGTTCATTAGGCTGATGAAGGTACTCATTTTCTGTTGTATTGGGTGTCTTGATTTTTTGGTGTATAGCTATTGTGTTGTTTGTTAGTTTTCTGCATATGTCTAGAATGTTCTTAGTAAAATTTTTGGAAAATGTTAAGTCCAAATAGTTTATGGAGTTATTATTTTCAGTTTATTCTGTGAATTGAATTTTGTTGTGCATTTGATTAATTCATCTGCGATTTCTTTTTCTATGTGGATGTCATTTTCAAATATTACTAGAAGGTCATCGAGATATCTTACTAATAATTGGATTTTGAATTTTTCTTTTAGTTTTTCAAAATGTTTGTTTTCTAGGTGTTGTAGGAATACGAGTATTTCAGAAATGATGCCTCATGTTGGACTGCCCTTTGGTAGTCCGTCGTCCTATGTGTATATATCGTTGTTGAACTTAAAGTAGTTTTGTTTTAAAAATTATTTTAATCATTTTGTTTAGTTATTCAGTGTACTTCCTGTCCGTCTTTTCTTCTTGTAGTTTCTGTTCTATTATATTTATTGTTTCATTGATTGGGATGTTTGTATATAGATTTTGTATATCGAATGATACTAATTTGGTGTTTTTTGTTTATTTTTAGTTTTATTATTTGGTTGGCTAAATCAAATGAGTTTTTAACTATATATTTGTTTTCTAGTGCAATGTCTTCTTTGAGTTTTGTGGCTATTAGTATAGATAGTTTATAATTAGGTGCGTTTATGCAGTTGATAACCAGTTTAATGGGAATATTTTTGTTTATGTAACTCTTGGTAGGGCTTTCATCACTGGTGCGGTGGGATTGTTGTTATTCCATTTGTAGTTAATAGCTCTACTGTTTCTTTTTTTAGTTGTTTATGTTTTCTACTTTGTGTTAATTTTTATGATGGTATCGACATTTTATGAGGATTTATTTGATTTTGATTTGGTATTTATTAGTAGGGTCTTTGCATATTTATTGAAATAGTTTTCTTCAATGAATTGTTGTGTTTTATCCAAGTTTTCTTCTTTATTTATTAACACTATGTTTGATTTGTTTAATGATTTTAGCGGTATTGTATTTTACATGTACTTTGTTGTCTATGTTTAACAGAAATGTGAATTGACTTAGTCTCGCGTTTTAATTATTTGTGGTTTAAAAAATGTAGTACATTTTATTATTTCAATTTAAATTAAACCCTGTCTAATCTTCGTTTCAGTAATTTCAATAATTTTTTTATATTTTGATATTCGCGCCTACTTCCATTATGCCTCGACTTAGAAAATTGATGGGTCGGAGTGAGAGAAAAAGAAGAAGGGAATATATTCCCGTATATATAATAATAGGTCAAATGCAAATTTAAATATTATAAATAGTATGCAAATCTCAAATGACGCGTTATTGTTCTTTTTTTTAATATGGTTTAGCCAAACTATACCACATATTTAATATCGTTTGTATTTTTAAAATAAATCGAAAATTAATGCATAATGACATATTTGTGGCAAACGTAAACATTTAATGGAATTTCAACCGCTGGGCGACCACTAGTATAAGTAGAAAGCTTACAATATGTATTAAGGAATTCCTACTCATTCGTTCTTATATTTCATTATTAAAGTGTGAATTAAATGAAACAAACGTAGCTTGTAGTGCACATTGCAATGTAATGGTAAGTACTTATAACACACTCTAGAAAGTAATAAAAAACTGGAATTGAGTTTATTTATCGCTTTGTCACTTTGGGTCTTGGAGAATCATGCAACCATTGTTGTTATTGTTGTCTATTAACAATACATAATTTAGAGAATATCGTAGAATATTGATGATCAGTTCTTCAGTAATATAGGAACACGCATGCAGTCTTTAATTCGGCAACGTAGTTTGATCGTGAAAATATATTGGCAGACAAATTTGTTGACTGAAAAACAATGTGCATTTCGTAGAAAATTTTCAATGAATCCAACTAGAACAACATATTTATTATGGTAGGAAAACTGGAGTCAAGAGAGATTTTTCCCGAGTAAGACTGAAAAAAAAAATGGTATGATTTAAGATCCTGATGGTGATGTTTAAAAAAGTTTTGTGAGTTCAACAAGGAATCCATGGAGATAAAATAACCCCAAAGAAAACAAGCAGCTTTTTATAGGACCTTGCAGGTTTAAGAAACCACCACATTTCATATGTTAATGTAGAAAATACCAAAGTAGGATCAGGGTGTTTTCGAAGTACAACTTGTGACATCAGGACTCCGTCCCAAGTACTTACATGTTTTTCTACAGTACATTTATTTCAGTCGAGTATCAAATGCGTTTGCTTCAGCTACATGTCGTGAGTGAAGTGGAAAGTACTGCATAGTCAAGCTAGGCAGATTATATATAATGTGACTCATTTTATGAGTAAAAGTGTTAAATTTATTTCGCGTATTATGCTATAGTTTTCATGTTTTGCGGACAGCACGCTATGTGTCTGGTCTAATTTTTTCCCCCGCACGATATACTTGCGACACCCTTCTATCCAATTCCTAATTTATAGACTTATGACTTATTGCTTCCTTATTAATATTTTTAAATTATGTTATTTTTTTGTCAAAATATAGAGACAGCCGTGAAATGGACTCGTTGCAAATTATAGATGCACGGTGATGAAAATCTCTAATTCTGCAATTTTGAGAGAACAATTATGTTCTTTGTTGGTTTTCCATGCGCGCGCTTTCTCCTACTCTTCGTAATACCTTGCTGTAAGCACAGAGTTATATTGTAGTAAACCTGCTAAAGCGAGACTGTTTAGTGTATTACTGCTATCTCTAAGAATATAGAAAAATGTAATCTCCCATGGCCTGGAATTTAGGTTAAATTTAAAGACTCTCTATGCTGATTCATTAGGATTTAATACCTATCATATCATCTGGTTGCCAGGTGTAATAGCCCAGCGATGCCTTGGTCCAGAGCTGAGGGTCTTGCGCCGATTAGAATGTTCATGAAATAAATGTTGTCTTGGAATTGCGGCCAGTATGAGACCGGAAGGAATTTAGATAGCTATATTACGTTGCAGCTCCAGTTTTTGATCACCAGCTTAACTGCTGGGGGACCCGACATGCTGGGAATGAGCCACCCCCATACTTTCTGAATGTTGGTTCACCTCTATGATGAGCACATATGGATATGAGGCCAGAACCCGGCTGATAGCAAAGAGCCTCCTAGTTGAGTTTTTTCAAGGCGCCCAAACCTCAGAATTAGGTTAAATTCCGACCGCCCTATTGCAATAAATGTCGTATTGCAACCTTGTGACATTACGAAAAAATAATAGAGTACATATTATTACAAAATAATAAGTAGTTATCAAACATATTATATTTATTCTTCGCGCACTATTATCTGGCGGTTGTGGGTCATTAATTATTTGTCATCTTATAACATATGTGCTACAAAAGAAGAGAAGAAGGAAACGGCTAGAAGTGAATATTTTGAAATTGAGTTCGTGATAGTAAATCTGCTTCCTCAAAATTTCTTGAACTCAATGTATAAGTTACCTGCAATAAGCGCCTGAAATAATCTACACAAATGTGACTTTCTCAGTAATTTTGTTGGTTCACGCTGCTCATGCAAGTCGGATTAATAAAAACGTAACTCAATTTCTCCGAAGCAAATATAGGCTGAGGAACCATCTATAGGTTCCATATTTTAGTGAAGAGGAGTGTAGAATCTCAGAGCTACTGCAGAAATTTTTGCAATAAATTCAGCTGTCGGCGACGTCCATATTGAATTATCACTCTAGGGAAACATAAGGCTTAGCAAATAAATTCAACAGATCGATAACAACCGTATCAGATATATTTCCTGGATCCCCAAACACTACTGCATATCGCGATTGATCTAATCATGAGTTATTAGTGGTTTCCAGCTTCGCTCGAAACGGAATTTCAAATATTCAGCACACAGTGACATTTCAGGATATCTTGATTTTTTCCCTATGATTTATTACTTGTTAACATACAAGTTGAGGATGAAGTAAAAACAAACCAGACTCATTATAATACCTGTGAAGTTCCCAATTTATATATATCCTTGCACTTGAATTTTTTGCCTTACTTAAATATTTAATCAGCTCGCTTTTATTTTAAAAATATATTACATCACGCACCATCTCCTGTGACCAAGGGATAACATCGTTTCCTCGGAAGCAGCAGGTCTATATTAAATCTTCGTTCTGACTGTGTTTCCTTGGCTGAGTTTTACGAGGATTTTTTTTATTTCTTCATCTGTAAGACGGATTTTGGAACCCTTAATGCTCGACGACCATTTATCCTTCAAAATTATACAATCACATTCACCTTCTTTAGTTTGAATATAGGAGTGGGTGGTGTATCTTTTCTTAAATGTTCGTGTTATCTAGGAGATAACGTTGGACTTAATCTGGTAACTCAACCCTGGAGGTTCCTCATGCCCTTGCATGTGATTGAGAATTAAGAACCGCTGTAAGGTCCGGAAGCGTGAGGCATCTAGAAGTGTTTACAAATGGAGAGTTAAACAAATGGATAGAATGAAATAATATGAAGCATTTAATCATAAGTAAATAAAAAAGTATATTTATTAAAACTTGTAATTCATTTGTCAAATTATTTTTGCCTCGTGGCGCTCATCGTTAGAGGAATCTGAGTTTTAGAAAGCAGAATTCACCAACATACACCGAGATTGAATTCACTTGGAAGAAGTATTTTCAATTAATATTATTATGTTGAGTAGTGTTAAGTGTATGTATGCTCAGCTATAGTAGTTTTTTTAATAACGCTATTCAACAATACACGTAAAACCGCAGCAATGCAAAACTTCGTGAAACGGCTTAATAATTCAGTTCAGTTTTGATATTATATTACATGACCGTATATAGGATTTCCTTGGTGGAGATTATGACTCTGGTTTCGATAATACAGTATTATATTAAATAAAGGCTAATGTTAGAATTAAAAACCGCCGACAAATTTTGATAGCGATTATCATTTTCAAGATTTTCAAAATAGTAAAACCTGAGATAGGTTTCATTTCAAAGAATCGAAACGTCGTTGGACAGAATGTAAAATAATCTCAACTCCGAAATACGAAGCCACTGTGCAAAGGTTTCAGTATTTTCACGCCCATATTTGGATTTCCACGATAATTAACTGAATCACTAAATGATGCATTTGAATAAAAATGTACAATATATTTTCATAAGTAACGCCGCGAGTGATTTCCAATTTATCCAGAGGATTTTGAAATCAAGAATGGCATTTGGTACGAATATTTTTAACGAATAAACTTAAGCTGTTTACTCACAAATCGTTATTTAAATACAGTTCATTTAACATATGTTATATATTTAATATAAACGGCGATGTTCGAAAACAAATGAGAAATGATTGGTTATGTTTAATTTTTTCATCCACTGCAACTTGATCATATTATTTATTGCCAAATAGGATCGCAATATTGTAATAATGCACCTTAGAGGAGAATAAATTAAACACATCAAACTATATATTACAACCAACAATATAAGTTATTCCTTATTTTTTAGGAAACAATTCAGTAAAACCATTATTTAAAACACCATTGTTTAATACACAATTATCAATTTGTAGTACGAAAGAATCTTTTCAGAATTCGCTATTATTGAAAGTACTTGGAGAGTCAGATGTCACTGCAAAATAATGATCTGACCTGTTCATAATATTAAAAAAGGAGGAGCTATCTATAATTTGATAAACAGAATTAGATAAATATGGAGGTGAAACACAACTCTCATAGGTTGTAAAACCAAATTCATTGAAACGTGATTGGCCATTCACTCCTATTTGGAGAATTAGTTAAATAGTCATTATAATTATTTCTGTGTTTCAGTTTTAGTAGTTAAAGGCACAAGAAAACACAGCTGAAATATTAAATTTAGGAGATCAGTTTAGGAGACGTAAAAATTGTAATCGATAACTTCATAATAAGAACAATATTGAAATTGATATACTATGTAATGTACTTCCTCATGCAATGTGAGACTATACCAGGATCCGCGCATTTCACCTCCCAGGCATCCACGTATAGACATGCATTTTCTCACTTCAAAATCCGGTGACTCTTTGTAGTGAACAATATTCAGGTTACAGCAAGAAGATATTCTGATGGTTCTGATATAATTGTTTCTCTTTAATTGTCTTAACCATTGCATGTGGTTAGCAAGTCTGAGTATATAAATTTCAATATTAGATCATAATTAACAGACATGGTACGGGGGAAAAAATTCATCGTCATGTCTTCTTGGACGAGTAGTCTTTTCTGTAATGTGACTAGTGCTCACTACAAAGGGTAACGGGGTTTTAAAGAGAGAAACTTTCCTGTCTCTACTTGGATCCCTGGGTAATACAAGGGTACAGTTGGAGCACATAAGGCTGGAGATCCTGTGTCCAAATGCCGGTTCTGTCATAAATGTTTATCTTCAGTTACTTTCGTAAGGGAATTAAAGCTGTGGGTCCCGTGTCAATCTCAATTCCGAGTGCCGATTTCGCATCTAGGTCTCTTCTTGTGGGGTTCACGATGCACAATCGGAGCCCGGGCAGGTTTCATTTTTCAGGATTTCTTCTTTTTCCCCTGTTAATTACATAGAGGCTTCATCTTATATCATCTCTCGACTTCCGCTGGATACAAGTGTACAGATTACTTTACTACAAAAACTATGATTATAATTTTAATAAAACTATATTTTATTAAAAGTTAAAATTTCAAAATCTCAGCTAAAAAAATAATTTTGGGGTAAACTGTTGGTCAGTTCAGAACTAGTGGCTAAGATAAACAAATGGGACAAGTCTCATATGTTAAGTATTTTTGTTGCGAAATGAATGTTTAAAATGAATGAGAATATATTTTAGTATAATATTAAATACATCTTCAAACGTATATGGCATTATTCACAGAACTGTAAAACAAAACCAGGAATAAACAAGAATGAAGTGTTATAAAACCATGTCTATATATGTACTATTATACGGAAGTGGAGTGTGTGGTCATACAAACAAAAAGAAAACTGTATACATCTTGTACGAAATCAAGAGATGCGATCAGATTTGAATGCTGATTCCACAAGTAAATACATAGAAGAATATCGTTTCAAATGGAACACACGTGTTGGAACAATGGGAGTAAATTGACTCAAAAAATTGATTTAGAATTATAACCGAAGAGGTACAAGACATGTAGGAAGACTCTTCAAAAGAAGAAAGCATTTTGATAGCATGGAACATTATTAGAGCCTAAACCTGAGACGAAAAAAAAAATAGGTAAGAGTATTATGGTATGCTGTCATTTATCATCAATTTATTTTATTATTATTGTTATTAATATTATTGGGCACTAATGGTGAATATGAAAAAAATACCAAGTAGGCCTATATGGCCATAGGAAATATTCACCATGATTTGATACTGGAATATGAAATGGGGGTAATTAAACACATAGAGGAATTCAAATATTTGGGATAAAAAATTACGGAAGATTGAAAGCAGGAAAAGGAAATAAGATCAAAGATAAATTCAGAAAAATGTGTAATATGTGCCATGAATGGAACATTATGGGATAAACATATCAAAAAAGAAACTAAAGTTACAATTTTTAAAACAATGGTTAGACTTATGATTCAGAGGTTTGGACTATAAATTATCAGATGAAAAGAAAACTAATGGTAGCAGAAATTAACTACTGGAGACGATCCTTTGAGATATCAAGAAGAGAGAAAATTAGAAATGATGTTATAAAAGAGAACATGAATGTAACAATTTCGATTTTAGAATTTATCCAGGAAAAATAACTAAAATAGTACAGCCATATTAAGGAAATGGAGGATGAAAGAATACAAAAAATAATGGAATGGACACCATCAGGAACGAGAAGGAAAGGGCAACCAAATCCCACGTGGATCCAAGGGATTGGAGAAACTTTGAGGGGAATAGAGGAAGAACTGTATTATAATTGAGACGAATAGAGGAAAATTATAAAATGAAATCGAAGACAAATCATTGGTGCCGGAAAAATTGTGTCAACTTTGTTAAAACCGGAAATATACTATTATTATATTATTATTATTATTAATATCATTATCATTATTGTTATTATTATTATTATTATTATTATTATTATTATATCATCTATTTGTATGCCGATGATCAAATAGAGGTTTAGACATAGACGACACTTCATATGAATGAAGGGCATAGGAAAAGAACCAAGTAACTGACATTCTGTCGAAATGAGATTAGAGAAGTCATTTGAATATCCATGGAAAGCCTTATAATTTCCAAGTATGGAACAGTAAAAAAAATACAGTTTCTTTCATGGTTTTATTAATCTCCAAAATGTATCATATAGGTTAGGAAGTACGGCTCTTGTACAAGAAAAACTTAGCTCAAGGAAAAATCAACAGTAATAAAATTCATAACAAAATTCCGTTTAGGTATTAGCCAAGAATAAAAATTATAATATAAATATAAACTCAGATTCCACGTAAGCCCGTCCATTAAACTTATAAATTTATATTTCACGTTAGGTCTCGGACCTGTCCCGTCTTCCCGGCAAGATAGGTTTGGTATGGACCATAGATGACCAAAATTATGCTGAAGAAGGGACTAGTCTCGAAAGGCCTTCAGTGATGTAATAACTTAATCTGTTGGTTAATGAGAGAGTATTTACAAGATACCTGGTTTTATAATTATGCATTATAATTTGTATGTCCTCTACTTCAACTAGAAATGAACTCCAATTTCTTACATCTTCAGCTAGCAAAGGTAAGCTGTCCATTTTTACCAACATCCAATCTGAAGAGTCACAGGTTAGTAGTTAATACACATTTGTACATAAATTATTTGGAGTGAAATTTGTAAAGGAATGAGGTATGCCGAGTGTGGAACTGAACATTTGTATATTGGAACGTAACAGATGATGGGCTACACTGAAAATTGATAGGAAGTGTGAAAACTATAAAGTACAGTTTTAATTTTTTACCAGCCCTCGAATTCAGTGTGATTCTTCATTTCTACTCCGTTTTCAAATCAATCGGAGAATGATAGATGGGTTTTTAGCCAAAGGAAAAGGACATTCTGCAATGGAACAGTTTTCAATGGTAATGGGATTGCCAATCTTGAGTTCCAGCAATTACAGTGGCTACATAAATAAATTAACTGAGGAAAGCAAAATAATAAAATAAAAAGTCATGAAGGAGGCACATGAAGCAATGCGACAAGCCCATATCAATGTAAATCCTCATCACATTGGACAAGAAATAATTGAAATCGGCAGCTCCTATGGTGACACATGGCATAAACGTAGCCATACTTCCCTCTATGGTATAAGAATTGTAATAGATATAATAACTGGTATTATAATAAACATTGAAATCCTTTCGAAGTACTGTGGAATGTGTACGCAAAAATGTAAATCACTCCTCAAAAAAAGTAAAGAGTTTATAGAGTGGTTGACAAAACATAAGTTAGATGGTGAATGTAACTGCAATTTCACTGGTTCTTCCAATGCCATGGAGGTAGTAGCAACTGAATTTCTATGGAAGTGATCAGTGGCAACGTGTAGGATGCGTTACACCAATGTACTATCCGATGGAGATGCAAAACCTACAAACATCTTCAAGATATGTCTGTATTTTATCCAGTTGTGTAAATAGAGAAAGATGAATGTATTAATCATGTTGCTAAACGACTGCGCACTTCACAAAAAATACAGTTGCTGAGTGGTGAACAAAAGGTGTCACACAAGGAGGAAAAAAAACTGTCATTCTAAAAGGAGATACGATTATAAAGGGACGAAACTACTACCGTATGGCTATAAAAGTCGATGCTCCAAATGTAGAAAACATGAAAAGTACAACATATGCAACTATCTACCATTACATGTCTACTGATGAAACTACCCTACACTTTCAGTGTCCCGGCGGCGCGCGGTGTGAATTCTTAGTGTTGCTGCTAAAGGGGAAACAAAACCGAAGCACGACAGCTAGACCATGAAAACAAGGCTGACAAAGGACATTACTAATAACTCTTGCCTGTGTACCAACATTTAGCTTCAAATGAGTTGCTAAATAGGTGTTTTTCTAAGAAACGCAGAATACTAATTAATATTTGCAATCTGTAATCTGGTCAAATGCCCTAAAGAAACCTTCATTTCGAAGAAGAAGCTAGAAGTTGCTGTGACTTCTGTCATAAGTATGGGATGCGAAGCAACTAGAAAACTGAAATATAGTGTAACTGGTATTGTTTTAAATAACTCAGGCAAGAAACCCATTATTCTTAGCAACAAGTGTAGAATAGAATCGGGACGGAGAGGTGTTAAAACAGCTCGCAGGAAGCTACAATTAGGAAAACCGTTGGGATAACAAACGAAGATTCTGGTTGAAAATCCAATATATGCAGCTGGACAGCTTTAAGATAACTGATTGTTGAACAGTTCAATAGGATACTCACTTAATATTTAAAGCTTGTTTTCTCAAAAATAACTTTTTAAGCATATAAAATGTTTTCAACCAATTCCTTTCAAATTTTAGAGTATGTGTAAAGAGATATTTAAAATAGCCCCACAGTCCTTTTTGCATATTCAGTGACATCCATGTGTTAAAAAAATACTAAATGAAAAAAGTAATAAAAAATTAAGAATTGTATTTTGCATAACAAAAAATAGAAACACTGTCTGAAATAAGCTAGAAACTTAGATGTCAGTGTATTTATATTAATGCAAGTAAACTTAAGTTAACGTTTGAGTGAAATATGTCAAAGTGATCATCGCGTGAAGAATTTTATATACCGGCATGTTTAACAAATATTAAATGTTGTCTGGAAAATAATTTGTATCTCTCAATCGAAGGGGGCTACATTCACCAAATTAACTATATTATATGCAAGTATACAATGATAAAAATATCAGATATATAGTATGATAATGACAAATTTATTGTATTTCATAAATGCATTACTTTAAATAACAATTTTTAATAATAGTAGCTGATGAAACGGGACCGTAATATCGCAAATGAATAACAGAATACTTGCTTATAAAATGTACTTACTTGAATAAAGTATAGACCTAAATGTAAAGAAAAGTGATGAGAAGATAAAATGTTTTGTAAAAATATTCATTCAAATGTGCGAGATGGAAGTAAACTTCCTGCTCTTATTTTTACAGAATGAGATAAGTCTCTATCTCCATCTCACAATTATGCAGGTTGCTTTTTTAACACAGAGTTGAAGAAGCAATACAAAATCCGGAACGGAAGCCGAGAAGACTGCTTAATTATTCCGGGCGATAAAGTATGTTCAGTTCGCACGAACTGCCGCACGTACCTTCAATTTGTATCCACACAAACACTAGGCTTTGTGAATTACCTCCTCCTTCTTACGAAGCAGTTCTTATGAAGCAGTTATATGGTTTATTATCTCTATCACTTCTTGGTGAGACCACCTAGCAAATGCGTCTACATCCGCACATGTGTGAGTTACTTAACCACTAACCTAATTATATTCATTTGTATACAAGTGTCAGCGAGTAACAAGGGTTAGCTCATAATAATAATAATAATAATAATAATAATAATACTTACTTACTCACTGGCATTATCGAACCCGTAGGTTCATGGCCGCGCGGACGTAAGCACTTCATACATCCCTATCCAGAGCTAATGCTTTCCAATCATTCCCTGTATAATCTACTTCCCACAAATCATAGTTAATGTTATTCTCCCACCCCATTCTTGGTCTACGAAGTGGGCGTTTTCTCGCTGACTTTCCTATAAGAAGCTTCCATGCAAGTCTTTCATTCCCCATACGTCCAACATGTTCTGCCCATCGCAATCTACGAGACTTAACTGTTATTATATCTGGCTTCCTATAAAGACCATGTAGTTCATTGTTATGTAGTCTTCTCCATTCACCTCTCTGTTCATCTCTCTTTGGTCCAAAAATTTTCCTAAGTACTTTTTATTATAATGATTACTATTATTAATATTTATATGAGCTGGCATAATTAAGACCATAATGCCCTCTCTTCCGCCTAACTAGCTATATTTAATCAATATAGGCCCTAAAGATTCATAAAGTTAAAATAATTGAAAATATTAAAATGTAACCGAAACAATTAACAATATTAATATCGTATATTCTCATTAATAAAAAATAGAAAATAAAATAAAGTAGGAGAGGCTATTTTAAAATTGTAAGATTATGCAAGTTGTAATTTTCAGCTGAGATTAATTGTTAGGCTTACATATACAAAATGCCGACCGATTACCGTTGTTATCCAGATATAATTTTTATTGTAGCCTATATTCCTTAGAGTGCTGTTAATTCATATTTCAAGTGTTGGTGATCGGACGTCCCTGGCATGGCTAGGAACTGAGTTCCATGCTCTAGTCAGAGAAACTATAAAATAATCTGAGTACAGATATCTAAGTGCAAAGTATATATGAGGTTTTGTAAAAAAACACACAAATATCTAAAACTTTGATGAGAAATTGAGACATAAAAGTAGTTTAAGTTACACTCCATTATTTTAGGAACATATATGTTATCATTGTTAAGACAGAATAGCCAGTATATAAGATATTAAAAAATAAGGTCACCGAGTAATATATAATTTAAACGTATCTGCTTAACCTAATCTGAATGAAAATGTTGGCAAATAGCTAGAGTGGAATCATGAATCATGTTGCCAACACGAACGTCATCCGCTAAACGTGGTATTAGTCAATCAAAATATCTCTGCAGGTGGAAGAATTACGAAGCTCTGTTTGTTGCTACGCGTGACGTGATATAAGGCAGTGTATACTGTCAGCGTCCCACGTCCCATTCCCCTCTGCACTCATAGGTAGCAGTGTCACGTGGTCTATTCCTGCATAAACACGACTGCAGTGCCCTCCATCAAAAACTGCACTTACTCCTTGAACGGATAATAAGTAACTAGTGGTTGGAATCATAGACAGGAATCGCATAGAGAATGGCCTCAGACAGCGCTATGAAAACAGTACAATCCGCTGATATTCAATGTAAAAAAACGAATTTTTCCGTCAGTTTAATATTGGTAATAGGGTGGAACATGGTGGCTTACTCTTACTTATAATAAGTAAGTGGGCCGCCATATTTAATTTTCCATCCAACGGACGAACTGCTATCAGCGATACAATCATATATATATATATATATATATACACTGCAGAGTTTAATGTTATTTAATTCACACATGTGACGGACAATATACTGATTAAACAATTTACAACTCCGCCTCTTCCAGCCGGACATTTAAAACATAGCAATTAACTACAGCGGGGATCAAACTAGATGCGCTAGTGAGAAGAGAGATATAGCAGTTTTCAATAATCGGTTTAAACAAGTCTGGATAAGGAATTGTTTATCTGTGAGGTAGAGTCTTGAAATATGATAATATATATAATTAATGTAAACTCCCCGTAAGTTTTAAAAACTTGAATTACAGCTTCCAAGAGAATAAGCAAGACGTCTTTAAAATGTCTGTATGCGAGTCGGAAATATCAAATATCTGTGTAATCTTTACGATACACCTCTATTTTAATGACTTGAGAGCCATTTTCTGATTTAATGGCTTGTTTTCACTGCCATGACTATAACTCAAGTACCATAATTAAATCGTTTCAGTGTTTTACACAGCTAACGTTATTTACCACGTATTTACAATAACGTTTCAGCTCGTTTGCTCTGTATTCCTAGCTGCTTTTCCTGTTTTTTTTCTTTTGTGTATATATTTTACTTTTCTATTTAATTTCGTATACCCTCTTTTTTCATTCGTTGTAAGAAGTGATTTAAAGTCAATTTTGATTAGAATAAGATGACGAATCCGTGCCGCAATGAGGTAGAACAGGCGCGACATTGAAAGAAAACATCGATAAAACGATAATGATTTTGACAATTAATTTTAGTAAAACTGGTGGATTTGAAGATATACACTGATTTATCTTGTGTAGGAGAATAGAAAAATAAATATTCAGTAGGCCTACTCTTGGTTAAGTAATTTTCTTGAATATTTATAAATTTAGGTCCAGTGCGGCACGGGTTAATGTTAATTTATTCTAAGGAAATTTGATACACCATCAAATTAGGGCAAAAGGAAAAATATTGAAGGGCGTGCATTAAAATCAGACGACATTTAAATCATCATCATCATCATGATGAACAAATTCGTTTTAGGTCATGTAGCCTGTACGGTAAACCTAGCGAAGATCGTCTTGATTTTTCCACCGATATTTTGGTCTTTCTTGGTCCAGTTGGGGTATATTGGAATGCCAATTTTGGAAGTATATTTCTTGCCAGTCTCCTCAGATGATTTTTCCATTCTTGTTGGTATCTTTGTATATCTTCATTTAAGCTTGTTACTCCAGACATTTAAATACATCCCTCTAAATAAGGACCACCATAATTTACATACATATAAACAAGGGTGATCAATTAGAAGGGTGGAATTTAAATGCCGCCTGATTTCAACACACGCTCCCTATTTTTAAGCTCAATTTAATAGAGTATAAAATTTCATTACAATAAGTGCCGCAATTGACTTAAATTTATAAATATTCAGAAAAAATATTATTTCAGCAAAAATATTGTATTTTCTATTGATTTGTAATAACATTAACAAATCGAAAAGTAAATTTAAATACAGCAATTTTAATGATATTAAGATAATCTCCCACATTCTGCTTTGGCAATGAAATCAATGGTCGGAATACCGACCAAGTGTAACGTCGTGAAAATAAATTCACAACAGTGTTAACTCTACGGAAACATCCAGTGAATTGTCTAATCTTTTATATTACTTTAACTTTCCCCTCGTGTACCTTTGATTAGAATCCAGCTCTACCGGACCTTAACCTGAGTAGTCCGGCGCACCAACATCCATATCCTTGGACACCAAACAACTCTGTATTAAGACCATCTCCCCTCA
This sequence comes from Diploptera punctata, assembly GCA_030220185.1. NCBI lineage: Eukaryota > Metazoa > Arthropoda > Insecta > Blattodea > Blaberidae > Diploptera > Diploptera punctata. Next base: position 1,868,761 of record JASPKZ010007288.1, on the reverse strand, counting down.
ATTGTTATTAAGAGCTATCCCTAAAAGGAAGACATATGCTGTCACACGTTTGTTATAGATTTCTTTGAGATATTCAATTTTGTGCACATCAATGTGACGTATATCGTATGGTTTAGGCAGCGTATGCCATTTAATCATCCACGATGTTCCGAAAAACAAGCTTTTCACTACAATGAATGATTTTTCAGGGTGAAGGGTTTGAATGTTACAAGTCACGTATAGCCTGAAACCTTCCAGGGATACTCCTGAACATTTTTCAAAACGCCCCATCACAATCCGATTAACAGAGTGGAAGCGCATAAAGGACAAACAGACAGACATACATTCATTTCTATGTATATAAATTAAATCTGTAGAATGAAACAAAAATTTGATGGACCAAAGCCCAGATCCTGCATATCCATCCATCCATAGTAATTCTGCCTGTGGGCAGGTCCTTCACTACAATCAGAGCATTTCCATGCTCTACTTTGCAGCTTAGCGGCCGCGGTGGACTAGTGGTTATGCTCTTTGCCTCTGGTCCTGAGTTTCGCGGGTTCAAACCCAACCGGTGTCGATGGATTTTTAGGACGGAAAAATCCAAGGAGCAAGTCCTCCGGGAGGGACTTTAAGCCGTGGGTCCCGAGTCTGAAGATTTTAAGGCTCGTAAAAAATCCTTAAGCCTGAATGAAAATTCACCGAATTTTTCCGTCCTAGTACTACCTTGGTTTCCTAGATGTCAGTATGAGGCGGAACGCTGACCACGGACTACTCGAAAATGACATCTGTACAAAAACAAGTGTAACTAAATTAGTATCATATTTGAAGAGAAAAATTATACGCTCAGACCGGTCTGAGCGTATAATTTTTCTCTTCAAATATGATTTATCCATCATTGAGATGTACGAAATCAATAATAATAAATTAGTATGGTTCAAATTCTTCCCTGTAGGGGAAGAGCGCCTAAATCTCTATAAAGTGAAAACATAGGCTTACAATACAATACAAATACTTTGAAGCTTTACTAGGGAATTATAGGTGTGGTAGCTTCCCGTTCCTTTCCACAATCCTGCATATAAAATAGTATTGTCTTATATATAATGAAAGTTGACAAATATTTAAAATGTATAACCTGACGTAAACAAATAATAAAAAAATAAGTTGTTTGACATAATGAAACTTACATTAAATTGAGATGGTTTAAAATCAAGTTATTTATTTTGGACTGTGAGTAATACCTTATTGAAATATTTTTCTCTGACTTTTCCAGTTTGTTGGTGACATTTATAAGTGTTTTTTGTCAGTGTGGTGTGCAATCGATTGAATGTGTTCTATTTCGTGTGCAGGTGACGTGGATACGTCGGAAAGACTACCATTTGCTGACTGTCGGGTTGGCAACTTACAGTAGCGACGATCGCTTTCTTGTGGAGCACGCGAGACACCTTCAGGTACTGCACATATTCTTCCTTACGTAATTTTAAATAACAGGCTAACATTTTCAACTCTTAAGTTAGATGCAAGTAGACTATTTCACACGAATTGTCATAATTACATGGAGAATCAACAAAGTCTCTTGTTGATCAGACAATTTCAGGGTTGATGATTTTATTCACCATCCATCCACAGTAATTTTGCCCGAAGGCACGTCCTACACTGCAATCATAGCATTTTCATGCTATGATTGCAGCTTTACTAGGGAATTGTAGGTGTGGTAGCTTCCCGTTACTTTCCACACCGGCGAAGGATGATGATGATGATGATGATGATGGCCATATGATTTCGGGAACCGTTTGGGCCTTAAAGTTTTTCCTGACATTTGTCTTACAGGTGGGGAGAGACCCTGATAAAAACCTCACCCAGAAAAACTGCCCCGACCGGTGATCGAACCCGGGCCCGCTGCGTGACAAGGCAGCACGCTACCTCGAGACCACAGCGGTGGACTTATTCACCATAGAGCTTTCAAATTGGAAAGTTATATACAACTCTCAGTATTTATGCATGATTAGTCTTATGTGAATTTAAGTCTCTGATGTAATACGTTCCAATTAATTCGTTCAATTTTCGATAATTTGTTTCATCCCATAACGCACTTCGTCTTATTAAATAGGTGATAATAATATAATTCAATAATATATTTTATTTCTATCATATATTATGGTTGATGGTATAATAATATCCATCTATCCATAGCAAATCTGCACGAGGCAGGTCTTTCAATGCAATCATAACACTACCGTGCTATGCTTTGCAGTTTTACTAGGGGATTATAGGTATGCTAGCTTGGCGTTGCTCTCCATACCGGTGAAGGATGATGACGATAATGATAAGGACGATGATTATGGCCGGATGTTTTTTCGGGGACCGCTGGCTCTAAGCTTCCTAACATTTCTCATACAGGTGAGGAAAAAACCCCGAAAAGAACCTCCCCCAGGATCCTGTCCCGACCGGGAATTGAACCCGGGTCCGCTGCGTGACAAGGCAGCACGCTTCATCGAGACCACAGCAGTGGACTATAATAATATAATATGTTCCTTGCCTCTGGTCCCGATGGTCGCGGGTTGAAACCCGGCCGCAGTCGATGGATTTTTTTAGGACAGAAAAATGCAAGGAACAAGTCCTCTGGGACTGTTCTTACAGTTATAGAGTTATTTTTACAGTTCTATATTGATGCAAAACATCCTATCTTAAAACATTTTGAGTACTTGAGAATACAATTCCTAGGATTTTCTTTGCACCAAACGGATGACCATGTAGGTGAATGGAGAGGATTACATAAGAGTGAGTCACAATCTTAGGAATCCATATGCAACAACAACAGTTTACGTATCGCACACTAAGATGGGCAAGACATTTTGCACGAATGGGGAATGAAACAGGGGCATGAAATGTTACTCTAGAAAACTCAAAGGGTAAGTGCCCAGTAAATAGCAGAATAATGATATACAGAGATTAATTGGAAAACATTAGCTCTTAACAGAGTTTTATGGAAAACTTATGTTAGGGTGTCCACGAACTCTGAAGTGCCAGTGAGTTAGTATTGTTAGATTTGGTCTGATTTTAAAGATTATTATTATTGTTATTATTACGATAAATCTAGATATATGACAATAGGGGATCTTCCTCAAGATTTAGTACTAGAAGAAGATTTAAGGACAATTAAACACGCTGAAGAATATAAGTATTTGGGAATTAAAATTACTAAAGATGGAAAACAAGAAACAGAGATAAGAAACAGGATCAACATAGGAAAGTATGCTATATCTGCCCTAAATGGAATAGTATTGGACAAACGTATCTTCAAAGAAACAAAAAAAACTACTTTTAATACAATAATCAGAAGCATTATTACCTATGGAGCTGATGTGTGGGCTTTAAATGCACAAATGAAAAAAAAATTGCTCGCCACTGAAATGGACTACTGGAGACGAGCTGCAAGATTATCCAGGAAGGATAATATCAGAAATTCATATATAAAAGAATAAATACAGGTACAATATTCAATATTAGATTTTATAAAGAAGGAACAATTAAATTGGTACGGACACATTAGAAGAATGGAAGAAGGTAGACTACCTAAGATTATCATGGATTGGGAACCACAGGGAAGGAAAAAGAAGGGTAGACCAACTATTACGTGGATTCATGGAATCAATGAAGCTAAGAGGGATTGGGAAATAGAAGAAGATATATGGATGAACAGAGAAGAATGGAAAAAAAGGTGTTGAAACAAATGTGTAGTTAACTGTGAACATGGGTACCGGAAAAATGTATATTCATTGTAAAAGCTGGAATAATAAAAAAAATATTATTATTATTATTATTACTATTATTATTATTACTATTATTATTATGCTTATTTATACTAGTATTTACAAATAAGTATTTGCATTCGCTGAAATGATTATAAGTTATGTATGACTAATTATTTTTAGTAAACGATCCAGTATATTGCTGTTGTATATGTCCATTGCCATTTCGTTTTAATAACTGACTTTTGACTGAATTATTATTTGTCTTAATAATATAAAATATCAAAATACATGAGTAACATTTCAGTGACTATAAATATTCACTAAATCGTGAAATAAATGTATTAATTTTTTTATCGATTTTCTACGAAGTAAGATTTGGTTTTTAACCACCAATTATTACACGCCTTCAATTGCAAAGAGAGTAATTGACTTTTATATTTCCTAATAGAATCTCACTACACTCCGAGTTGCTTAGTCCAAAGTTTAACCAGCGGGAAAGGTCGGTCAACACATTCATTCTAAGTTCACCAATGATGAAGAATTTTTTTTCAGCATATATTACTTTTCATGAGTTTCGGAATTTCCTTTTACTGCTGGGAGTTAATTTAATAGGGCGTTAATTAGTGTTCGTTATAAACTGGAAAGTCGCCAGACTTTTACCACCGAAATAAAAGTTTACTGAGGCATATAAAAGATGAGGAGAGAACTTGACTGTTTGGCAAAAGATCCACACTGCGGCAACCATCTTATAATTTACAACATTTAGATTTATTAAACTCATATTTTTTTCTAAAAACAAAAGGTTAGACAAAATGCCATTTAAATTTTTAAAGTTATACATGGCAACACAATAAATACGCAGCGTAATTACACAAGTATAGAATTGACTTCAAACAAACAATTATTTACAAAAAGTCATTAATTTACTTCGTTGAATACCTTTAGTATCAGAGCTTTAGAATATGTCAATGGGCTCTGTGGAACTATCTATATTTTTACATGTTTAATGGATCTTAGTAGGCACAGGGTGGAAGTAATTTAACTCCCAAATATTTTAAGTGGCAAATGCCATCAGCCTTAAGGTCTAGTGGATATAGCTTCTGATTACAGTTTATAAGGTCATGTGTTCGATTACCGCTCAGACCACAGATTTTTTTTTTCATAGAGGAAATTATTCCAGTGCTCTCCCATTGTCTAGATCTTAGGTTTTGTTTAGGTTTAAGAATTCTACTTGTGTTTCGTTATAATTTATTATACATCATATCATCAGTGTAATATAACTCCGCTTTTCTGTCGCCCATACCTCAGAACTGGGTTACAATTTCGCCAGTGCTGGCAGAGAATGTCATAAATTTCGTATGGCAATCTTGTGGCATTGGACAACTAATAATAATAATAATAATAATATAATAATAATAATAATAATAATAATAATAATAATAATAATAATAATATAATAATAATAATATATAATAATAATAATAATAATAATAATAATCAATATACTAATAATAATAATATAATAATAATAAAATACTAATAATAATAATACTAATAATAATATAATAATAATATAATAAATATAATAATAATAATAATAAAATAATATAAACCAATAATAAACTCCTCCTCCTCCTCTCCTCCTCCTCCCCACTCCTCCTCTCCTCCTCTCCTCTACTCTCCTCCTATCCTCCTCATCATCCCTACTCCTCCGACTAATATAATCCTCCAATCCTCCTCCTCCTACTCCTACTCCTCCTCCTCCTCCTTCCTACTCCTCCTCCTAATCACCTCCTCTCCTCATCCTCTCCCCTCCTACTCCTCCTCCTCCTCCCCTCCTCCTCCCCTATCCTCCTCCTCCCTCCTCCTCCTCCTCCGCCTCATCCTCCTCCTCCTCCTCCTCCTCCTCTCCTCCCCTCCTCCTCCTACTCCTCCTCACTCATCCTCCCCTCCTACCTCCTCATACTCCTACTCGCTCCTCCTATCCCTCCTCCTCATCCGCCTATCCTCCTCCTCCTCTCCCTCCTCCGCCGCCTCCTCCTCCTCAGCTCCTCCTCCCTCATCCTCCTCATCATCCTCCTCCTCCTCTCCTCCCTCCTCCTCCTCTCCTCCTCCTCCTCCACCTCCTCCTCCGCCTCCTCCTCCTCCTCCTCCTCCTACGCCTCCTCCTCCTCCTCCTCCTCCTCCTCCACTCCTCCTCCTCCTCCTCCTACTCCTCCTCCTCCCCTCCTCCTCCTCCCTCCTCCTCCTCCTCCTCCCCTCCTCCTCCTCCTCCCTCCTCCTCCTCCTCCTCCCCTCCCCTCCTCCTCTCCTCCTCTCCTCCTCCTCCTCCGCCTCCTCCCCTCCTCCTCCTCCTCCTCCTCCTCCTCCTCCTCCTCCTCCTCACTCCCATCCTCCTCTCCTCCTCCTCCTCCTCCTCCTCCTCCTAACCTCTCCTCCTCCTCCTCCTCCTCCTCCTCATCCTCCTCCTCCCTCCTCCTCCTCCTCTCCTCCTCCTCCTCCTCCTCCTCCTCCTCCGCTCACTCCTCCTCCTCCGCCTCCTCCTCCTCCTCCTCCTCTCCTCCTCCCCATCCTCCTCCTCCTCCTCCTCCTCCTCCTCCTCCTCCTCCTCCTCCTCCTCCTCCTCCTCCACCTCCTCCTCCTCCTCCTCACTCCTCCTCCTACCTCCTCCTCCTCCTCCTCCTCCTCCCTCCCCCTCCTCCTCCTCCTCACTCCTCCCTCCTCCTCCTCCTCCTCCTCCTCCTCCGCCGTCTTACTTCTTCTTCTTGTTTCTTTCTTCTATCCAAGCCGGCCGCTCCACCCCCCCCCTCCTTTTCTTTCCCTCAGCCAGCGCACAATAAACTAACATAAAACTTCTATTCTTCATACAAATTTAAAAGTAATTAAAGTTTACGTGTCCACCGCTGTGGTCTCGAGGTGGCGTGCTGCCTTATCACGCAGCCGGCCCGGGTTCGATCTTCGGTCGGGGCAGTTTTTCTGGGTGAGGTTTTTATCGGGGTTTTTCCTCACCTGTAAGATAAATGTCAGGAAAACTTTAAGGTCCAAACGGTCCCCGAAACCTTATGAACATCATCATCACCTTCACCGATGTGGAACGTAACGGGAAGCTACCACACCTACAATTCCCTAGTAAAGCTGCAAGCATAGCATGAAAATGCTATGATTGCAGTGAAGGACCTGCCTTCGGGCATATTTACTATGGATGGAAAGTGTACGTGTACTAAAGATTGTACAATGCGAATAGATATGAAGCGATAAAACACAGGACAAAAGAAAATGAAGTAAGGTAAGCTTCCTAAATGAATTATATTATAGGTAAATACAAAATGCTGAATGTAATTGTTATGCTGATAGTATTTTCATTATGTGGAACTTACCGGTTAAAATAGATTTAAGTGATGATAGTGGTGATGTGACTGGGAAGTGAGTTTCATGCACACACACACACCACACACACACACATATATATATATATATTATCGAAAGTACAGTAGTCTCTTGTGATATTGTGTCTAAATTGTGAAGAGTTGATACATTTTGAAAACGTCGAAAAATAAATTGGTAAATGTGTGTGCAAATTTGGAACAGCAAAACATGTGGATGTTTTCGGTCATTTAGACGTAGCCGTGTTAAGACCTGAAATGAAAGAGACACTTGGTCGTATAAGTATTTGTTTTAATTTTGTAGGAAGTAAGTTTCTGAATCTACTCAGGAAGTGAAGAAATGAGAACACTATTTTGCACGTATTACGGTATTCAGTTGGATTTTTCAATCGAGGTGCAGATCCTTCTAGATACCCTGATTTCTTATTATTGAGCTCTAGGGGATGTTTTTGTCATTTAGGTGAATGGTTGGAATATCTTCGTAACTTTAATGGTTTTCATTTTTCGTTTGTCTATAATTATGCATTGGATCCTGCCAACATTTAAGTCGTTGCTTTGTCGACCATTGACGATTGAGACTCAGTTACTTTTTAGATTTTCTAGTGTGTCATGGTACATCGTTGGGATTAGAATGAATATAAATTTGCAAATCTTTAGCGTACATCATCTGTTACGTCATCTAACCCTCTGTAACCTCTATTAAATATCTGTGCGTGATTATATTTCTGTGAAGGATATAATCTGATCGTAATTGTATAGCATTTGTTATGTTTTTTGTTATATGTAAGCTTCTTTAATTTATTTTATTCTCCGTGTTATATCACTGAAAGTATATCGACCAAAAACCTTGACTAATGCATTAATTGAATTTAAAAATATTAAAAATAGTAAAGTATTGTCACAAAATATTTATTTCTTTGATTCCTTCTTCTGTTGTATAATTACCAACGACGATTGACAGACAATAATTAAATCGTCTGTTCAAACAATACAAAATGTTACGTCAAACGTTTATTGCAATTTAATTATTTTTATGGAATATGAACTCATAAATAAGTGAGTGGTTTTGAAAATCCAAGTCAGCATTTTTGCCTTGGCGGGTATTTCACGCAGAACTGGATAAAATAAGTGAATCCCTGAGCAAGTCAAAGTTGTGAAGATTATTAGAGAGCGCTAGGGGAGAGAAGTTACATAGACTTTTTCTTTTGATAATTAAATGGTACATAATTTAAGATTTCAGGTTTCTAATGATCGATATTTCTGATTAAGGAACGCAATGTAACTTTTCTATATTACTGTTAAATGTATTATTTTCAACGCTTCCTTATTCATCCCAGATGTCATTCTGTTAATTTATAGTCACAAGCTTGAATGTGGAATGTTGGCCACCTCCATACATGGGAATTTCATTTAATTATATAATGCAACATTTTTTTCATGCAGGTGAAAGAAGTTGAGGTCGTTGCGAATACCTTCGTTCCTTATTTTATCTAATTTAAAAACAGGACTTAATGGAGCTTCTTCAAAGGAGATTCCCTAAAACCTTCAAATGATTATGAAGATGATACTTTCCTTATGCAAATGTTGCATTCCAAATTCCGTTGGAGTAATGGGACAGCTAAAGCTATTCATTAATTTTCGGCTTCAGTCAAACTACCACTCCTATTGATACGATTTCACTGATTTTCTGAAAACAACTTTATAAATTTATTGCAACGGCCAATATCATATCGTGTTTCGTTGCGAAAACAAAAATGTATGCATAAATGACAAAAACATCCCCTGCAGCTCAGTAGTAAAAAATCTGGATATCTACATGGACCAACACCTAGACTGGAAAATCCAGGTGAATAATACCTGCAAGAAAGTGTTCTCAATTCATCATACCCTAAATAATTTTAAAAACTTCCTTCCTACAAAATTAAAACAAGTCTGTACAAGTTTTGTTTCAGGTTAATTCCTTTTAAAGTTCAAGTGTCAGACTCTTATGGTTTACCAACTAGATACTACATTCCTTTAATTTATTATTATATTATTGCGAGAAAAAAAATATTTCAGCCGCCGGAACGTTCAAACGGATACATACATACATACTCATACATATGTGTATGTATAACTTTTGTCAACTTTTTGAAGCTTGGTGCGTAGTAAGAATGATCCACGAATAGAGTCTCGATAATACAACCATGTTTCTTCACAATTCGCTGAACAATAGCCCTGATGGTCTCGGGATTTAAACTCCTATCCTAGGGAATACCAAAAAAAATGCTATAATTTATTTAGATGATTATTCTTCTTCTTGTTCTTCGTCCCGGTTTAGGCTTATTTACTAGTCTGTTTCGGCTCCAAATTGCTGCTGTTTCCATCTTTTCTTTGGTCTTCCCAGACTTCTTCTTCCTCGTGATGAATAGCTGTATGCTGCTTTTGGTATTCTATTCTCTGTCATTATTGCCAAGTGTTCTTTCCAGTTTGTTCTGTATTTCACTATTGCTGTGTTTAATTCCTCTACTTTAATTTGTTCTCTTATTTCTGTGTTGTGTTTTTGTATGTTCTTTGATATCTTGAATTGGTCTGAGGAATTTCATTTGAGCAGCTTGTATTCTGGCAGATTGTTGTGTTGTCACTGTCCATGTGTCTGATCCATAAGTAATGATAGGCATTGCCATTTTCTTGTATAATTTACTTATAGAGTCTTTAGTGGCTTTATTCTACAAGGTTATTTTTAATACTCCTGTTATATAATTAAACTTATTTAGTTTGTTATTTATATCTGTTTCCGCTGTGTATAATATTTCGCAACCCAGGAAGTTATATCTTACCAATTGTTCTATTTGTTTATTTTCTAATATTATCTTTGTCCGAACTGGATGAGCGCCTTTGAAAGGCCATTGTTTTTGGTTTTGTGAGGTTATTTCCATGTTATATTATTTTGATATTTCATTTAGTTTATATATCATTATATAGGGGCACGCCGTAGCGTAGTGGTTAAGGCACTGAGCTACAAGCCGGAGGGTCAAGGGTTCAAGTCCCGTTGGGGTCAGGATTTTTAAACTGACCCAAACCCTCTGGCGGCACTATGGCCCTGGGGTCGACTCAGCCTCTAACTGAAATGAGTACCAGACGCTTGTTCTGGGGTAAAGGCGGCCGTCACGCAGGGCTGACAACCCGGCTGACATAAAGTGCCGATTGTCTAGAAAAAGTGGGAGCCTTAACCTCCTACTACCCTAAGGGCCTCCTGAGGCCTGTTGTGGGATCACTTTACCTTATATATCATTATTTGTAGTTCGTCTTCTGTTTTTGCTATTAAACTCCGGTCATCTGCAAAGGCTACAGTTTTTATTACTATATTTCCCAAGTTAATTCCCCATGTCGTCATTTGCTTTCATGATCTTATCATGTCAAAATAAATGTTAGAAAGAGTGGTTGATAGTGGAAAACCTTGTCTAACTCCTCCTGTTATATGTATTGATTTCCTTGATTTATTTTTATTTTGGTTTTCCCATACATTTTCTTAATTACTGCTATCAAGTATAGTGGAATTCCTTTTTCACTTAATATGTTCCATACTTTTGGTCTAGACACTTTATCAAAGGCGTTCTTATAATCTATAAAGAGGATTTGCGTCTCTAAGTAGAATTCTCTTCGCTTCTCTATTATTTGTTTTAAAATGAATACGTTGTCTGTGCAGCTTCTTCCTTTCCTAAAACGTGTCTGATCTTCTGATATTATTGCATCTACTATAGTTGTTAATCTTTGGTTGATTATTTTTGCATATATTTTGTATGCTGCACATAGTGAGCTTATGTCTTTATAGTTTTCTGGCATTGTTTAACGCCTTTTTTTAAATGTTCAGATTATTTTTCCAATTTTCCATTCTTCTGGTATTGTATTTTGTTTCCAGCACTTGTTATAGAATTTTAATAAACTTTCTTGAAAATTCTTTTGGGCATTTTTTATTAATGCTATGTTTATATTGTCTATCCCGCATGATTTATTATTTTTACATTTCTCTAATATTTCTATAATTTCTAGCACCTCTAATTCATCTACTTCTGCATATTGTTTGCTTTTTTCTACGGGTGTTATTTCTTCATTTTGTTTGTCCGTCCACAGTTCTTCATAATAATTTTCTAATTCTTCATCTTGTATTGTTAGCAGATTTGTTTTGTCTTTTACTTCAGAATTAAGGATTCTTATAAATTTATGTACTTTGTCTTGTCTTCCGTGTAAATTGTTTTCCATTTCTGTTATGTATCCATCCCAATGCTCTCTATTTAATTTTCTGGTGTATATTTTTTACTAATGCTCTTGTTCTATTATATTCTATTCTATTGTGGTCATTCTTGTTGTTTACGTATTAGGTCTCCTTTTTGTCTCTTACCAGTTTCTGGATTTCGGGATCCCATTTTTTTAGTCCTTTGTTTCTTCCTCCTACTTTCTTTGTTCCTAATACTTATTTTGCTGTTTTATGTATGAGTCCTTTTATATTATTCCATTCTTCTTCAACGTCCGTTTTGGCTCTTCCGCAATTGTAAAATTTTTAGCCTTCTTTTTTATAAATCTTGTATAGATTCTTCTTCTAACAATTTTATTTTATAAATTTCTTGTTTGTTTTCTTCCTTCTTCTGTAATTCTTTATTCCAGTTTATATAGCATTTATTATGTATATGTATTTTACTAATCAATAGGTGATGGTCACTGTGGATATTGCTTCCTCTGAAGACTCTTGTGTCTCTGACCAGATTTTTCATTTTTGATTAACCATAATGTAATCTGTTATAGAGCATGAGCCTCTCTTACTTCTCGTATGTATGGAATGTCAGAGGAATGCATCATAAAGAAACCGAACTGGAAAGAGAATTAAAAGAAAGGGGTATATATATATATATATATATATATATATATATATATATATATATATATAAAGCAGTGATAACAGAAACAAAAAATAAACAAAGAGGAAGTCAAGATCTAAATAATTATATCATGTTTTATAGTGGAGTTGAAATAACAGAAAGAGCTCAAGCAGGATTAGCAATATTAGTAAGCAAAAGATTAAGGAAAACAATAACTGCATAAGAATGGATAAATCAGAGAATAAAGAAAATAAGGTGCAAAATACCAAAGGGAAACCTTACTGTAATAGAAATGTAGGCACCAGAGGAAGGCAGAAAACAAGAAACAACAGCTAGATGATTATTCATTGTTAATATTTTAAAATGCGAAACAGTGCTATTAATACAAACCTGGATATGATATGTGGCAGTAGATATTCTCTATAAATTAGTGCATTTTTTATACTGTGAGGATACGTGTCCTGTGCTCGGGTGTAATGTTATGCTCGGCTAAATCAACAACAAATCACCACCACAAACTTTTTTAATTAAACGCTCCAATAAACAATATCAACAACTTTCAACGTTATAAACAAACACAATAGTGTTGGTTTTATTTATCTGTAAAAATAAAGCGGAAGAGTATCTGGCGAGGGGTAAAATATATTTTAATCAAACAGAATAATAGGGCTATGCTGTAACTATGGTTCATTAGGTTAGGATAAAACCTCACTTGCTTCTGTTTATGTGTGACTTTACTTGCATTACAATCGCACTCTAAAAAGTTAATCATTTCATTTAATTAACTTAAACGTTTTTAAAATTCAATAAGTCAAATGAGGGTTGAGATATCGTTTTACTAAAGTGCTATATAAATTAGTATACTTGGAATATATATATATATATAGTAATGTTCCGTACACTCATTTCATCTTTAATTTTGGGTAAATAAACATTTTAGCGAGATACATTATTGACAAATGTCACATAGTACAAGTTTTATTCACATTATGCAGTGATTGTATTGATATTTACATAACTTTTAGGTTGTTTAGTTAGCACAACGTGGAACATATGTTGCTGCTATATTAACTACACTAAAAAGCAATGAACCGGTTGCACGTACAAATTACTTATTCCCCGGGACTGCACATGCCCGTCCTCAACAAGCGTTAGTTCGACAGTGGTGCGAAATTGAATTATCGTCGTACCCTATGGTGAATTCTCTTCACAACATTAGAAAAAAGAAAAACTCAACAAAAATAATTAAATATATGTAGAGCATGAAATAACGAAACTTAAAATGTATTATATAAAATTATCTATCCAATTATTTAATTATCTTTTTGACATGTATTAAACGCATACCAAGAAAAAAATGAAAGTGCTAACTTTTCCATCACCTTAATCAACAGGATGATGACTTACCAAGGAAAATTATAACAAATAACTAAATTATATAAAACTTCTGGCTTATAAAAATGGGTATAGTGAAGAAATAATTAATAAATTAATAATGAAACAAAAGAGATGAGAAGAACTAACAAATATAACACAACTAAGTAGAAAAATTGATAAAAGATATAAGTGGGTATCATTAACATACACAGCCATAGAAACACAAATTCTGTCAAAAATCCTCACTCACAAAACACGTGATAAAAACATAAAAATTGTCTACAGAACAAATAACAAACTTAAAAATATAATTTCAAATAAAATAGAATAAACGAACACATATAAAAATAAAGGAGTTTATAAATTAAATTGCAATATGTGTAAGAAATGTTACTTAGGAAGAACTACCAGAAACTTCACGTAAAGATTTAATTAACATTTCAGAGATTTCCTGAGTAATGAGGGTAAATCCAGTTTTTCAAAATACATAGTAGACGCAGCACATAAATTCAATACATTATACATTGTACTATCGATTATGCATAGAGAACACGATACATCAAAAATCAACGTTCTCGAAGAGCTAGAAATTATGAAGGAAACTACAAATAAACACCTGCTGAAAGAGAACGTACTTAGCAATCAAATCCCTCTGTACAAGATAATTGCTAACAACAGTCAGTACCAAAATGAAAGCAGAAGATGATACTTAAGTTATAGAAAGGGCTCCTATAAAACAACACTGCAAATTATACAGAACGACTGGGATATCAGGTTCTGTTTTACAATTGTTAAAACGTTAACACAGTAACCTCAACAGAGTTTCGTAATGTATTTTAAATATCTTGGTTCAAGCAAACCAGTCTTAATGGTTGCGGAATCCGATATGCTGACCAAATTTCACACCTATATTGACTAGACGATTGTTCACGTGTGTGATTGATATATTTTGACGTGAGGTCTGCAAGCGGCTGGAGGACCAAGGACCTTCTAGGACTTTGCCTCCATGGAGCTTTTTTTTACACAATAAACATGTGAAATATTCGCGCTGATTTTTTTTGTTTAAATATTAGAATTATAAACGTCGTACCTCTTGTATCAGTCTTCCTCAACTAAAATAAACGTTTGTTTATAAAACATGGTCCAACATAAATGTAGTCCTTTCAGATGACAGTCTTCTATCATTAGCATCTACAATGGTACTGAATGCTTTAGTAGATTTTATACAGCGGGTTCAGGTTCTTGGGTGTGTTCTCTTTTATCATGTTTGTGTTCACATTAATTTCCATTTATTTACGCGTAGCAGCGCACGCTGGGTATTAGCTTGTTAGATATACAAATTCGCTTGCTTGAATCATTGATGTCCAAGAAAACCTTCAGTAACATTTGCTGCAAAGACGAGGAGGATAAAGTTGCACTACCCGAAGTAAGAAGAGGCTAACATTATTATTATTATTATTATTATTATTATTATTATTATTATTATTATTATTATTATTATTATTATTATTATTATTATTATTATATTATTATTATTATTATTATTATAACTCCGCCATGGCCGGTCCCGAGCCCGAATGAGAAAGGAGGATTGGGAGAAGTAACAACCTGGTTTAAAAAAACAGGATTGAGTTGGCTCCGACTGGTAGTATTCTGTAAGGGCCCCTAGCAAGAGTTACGGTGAAGGCCGTCGGCGCAGAAGGAGTCCTTCAATACGGCGGATCTGTCGGAAGAGGCAACCCTATCTCTAAGGAAAATAGAGAAACGCTGCCTTGCGGTGAAGAGGCATATTCAAAGGCTATGGGGAAAAACCCCAGACAGAAATTTCCCTGTCCTTCAGGTTGGGGGTTTATGATGTGGGCCAGCTTCCCACACATTAGAAAAAGCACAAAATGCTAAAATACCAAGTCAGTCAAAGCCGGACAGAAAAAAGTACGAAAGACTAAACAACAAAAACGGACCCAATATTAGCATGTCTAATGTACGAGGATTAAGAAACGAAGTTTATGAAGTAGCAGGGGAATTATTTCAGAACCATGTAGACATTACAGCAGTAACAAAACCAAAAACGAAAGGATCAGGAAATTCATATTTAGGAAATTACATACATTTTTGGTCAAGTGTAAATAAATCCAAAAGAGCTAAAACAGGAGTATCTATGTTTATAAAAAAGAAATACACCAAAACCATAATAGATTACGAATATATTATTGAAAGATGCGTAAAGATTAAAATGAAGCTTATGGTGTTCTTAGAAGCCTAAGCACTAACAGATGATGCTGCACATAGTCAGAAAGTAAAGTACTGTTCAATGATAATGGAACAAATTGAGAACATACGAATTAATGAAGAATTAGTACTAATGGGAGACAAATAGGAAAGTGGGTAGAGGAAACTGATGAAGTAGTAGGAAAATACGGGGAACAAGAAGTCATCGATAATGGAAATAGAATCAAAGAGATGTGCAAACAACATAAATTAAAGATAGTAAACACATCTTTTGATCATAAGGATATACATAAATTTACTTGGAAACGACCTATTCTCAATCCGAGATCAATAATTGACTAGATAATTGTAAAGGGGTTTCCTGTCCCTTAATAAATTCTATCTTCAAGCCACAGTTAGTCCAAAAGCATTCAAGACTGAAAGTGTATAAAACACTGGCTCTTCCAACTCTTTTGTATGGTAGCGAAGTATGGACGTTGAAACAGAAGGATATACAGAGACTTAGATCTGCTGAAATGAGATATCTTCGGAGGACTGCAGGATACACACTACTAGATCACAAAAAAAATGAAGACATCTTAGAAGAATTACACATGGAATCTTTAGAAAACAAAATTTCTGATTATAAGTCAAGATGGATACAACATGTTCATCGAATGGAAGATCACAGAATACCCAAACTAATGTTAAGATATCAACCTGCAGGAAGAAGAAGACCAGGACGTCCACTCAAAAGACTTCTGGATGGTGTTTCTCTTGAGGCCGAAACAGGTCAACAAATGGCCTAAATTCGTGTATGTACTATGATGATGATGATGATAATTGTAAAGGAAAATACTTCCTTATTTATTAAGGACTCAAGGGTGAAAAGAGGAGCAAATTTCGGTTCCGACCACTAATCTACTCACAGCATAGATCATCTCCAAATTACTTACAGGAAATAAAGTGCATGATGACGTAAGAGAATCAATAATGCAACTGAAGCAGGAAGAAGAAATTAAATTATATTTGATTAATCAGGATTGTATCAAAAACCTATAGCCTATATAGATAGACTGAACGTTAAGGAATAATACATTCGGCTGCAAAAGAAGCATTAGGCCTAATAAATAAAAAAAACAAAATACACAAGATTGGTGGAATGATGATATTGAAGAGTTAACAAAAAACAAGAAAAAAATGTGCTACATAGAATGGTTGGCAAATAAAACAACAGAGAACTGGATAGAAAACAAGAGAACGGACGCCAAAGTTTAAAGGAAAGTGATAGAAAAAAAAAAAAACAAATTATGAAAAAGCAAATGTCCAGAAATATAAAGTTATATAGGAGGATCACAATCATCAGAAGTATGGAGGCCCGTAAGCACACGCGCCAGGGTAAAAAAATACCCAGACGTTATTCTTTTTGTTGGCAACACTTTCTTTGAATTTAAATTTATCTGCGGTTTTCAGTACCTTTCTTTCAGATATTTTTGCATTGTTTCATGTAAGATTTAGTTAGTTTTTCTGTGACTGCAGAAGTTTATGCATGCATATATCAAGATTGGGTAAGAATTACCCAGCGCGTGTGAATAAGTAACATAAATAGTGAATCATTTTATTTATGCACCATTTCTATTTTCCATTACAAAATGGACTTACAATATAGACAAAGTGCACAAATAGTAAACTGGCTAAATGAAGAAGATAATTAAGATGTTATTGAACATGAATCAGGAGTTGAAGCGGATCATGTCTCCGAAAGTGAACATAATTCTGATACAGAACAGGAAGCAACTATGAGTGATGAAGACTATGAGGATGATGCTCCACTCTCTCAGTGTTAGTTACAAAGGTAAAGATGGAACTTCTTGGAGAAAAAATGTGCCACATCAAAATGTTTAGGACCGGAGCATGCAATATAGTTACTCATCTTCCGGGCTGTAAGGGAGACGCTCGCCATGCAAAATTACCTATAGAAACCTGGTCATGTCTAATAGATGACGGTATCTTTGGTGATATTGTAAAATATATAAATATTTACATTAGGTCCATCCAGAATAATTTTGTTCGCGAGCGTGATGCTTTGCCAACTAATATAGCTGAGATAAAGACACTGTTTTGTTTGTTATATTTCGCTGGTGCACTGAGATCAGCTAAACTCAATGCTACAGATCTATGGTCAACTAGCGGAACAGGAATCCCTCTGTTTTCAGCAACAATGGGAATAAATAGATTCTTTTTTCTTTTGCGGTGCCTCCGATTTGACATCACCACAAGGGAAATAAGAAGGGTGACAGATAGGCTTGTTCCAATAAGAGATGTTTTCGAAGCCATCATAAAGAACTTTCAGAAAAGTTATACAATTTCTGAATATTGTACGATAGATGAGAAAATTGGAGCCTTTCCGACGAGGAAACTGTTTATTCAGACAGTATATCAAAAGCAAACCAGCCAAGTATGGTATCAAAATATTTGGTCTGGCTGATTCCCGCACCTTCTATGTGTTGAACCTGGAAATATACTGTGGTATGCAACCAGAAGGTGCATACCAGCAATCAAATTACCCAGCTGATGTTGCCAAACGATTGATTATATACTTATTAGTGGCACTGGAAGAAACGTCACGTTTGATAATTGGTTCATGAATATACCGCTTGCCAAAACACTTCTCAACAATCACAACTTAACTTGTGTTGGAACTGTGAGGGTAAGGAAACGTGAGATTCCGCCTGAATTTGTGCACAAAAAGTCAGAAATTTTCTAGTATTTTTGGATACCACGATAGACTGACTCTCACTTCCTATGTACCAAAGCCGGGAAAAATCGTTCTAGTGGCATCCACTATGCATTATGATAATGTAATTGATCCAGACACCGGAGATCAAAAGAAGCCCGAACTAGTAACATTTTATAAGGCTACTAAAGGAAGAATTGATACAGTCGATGAACTATGCGGTACATACAGCGTGTCCAGGAAATCCCGACGCTGGCAATTTACAGTGTTTTTTGGGCTTCTCAACATCACAACAATTAACTCTCTTGTTATTTATAAAAGCAACAATTATGATTCACAAGGACATGTCATCCGCCGATCTTTTCTAAAAGAACTTGCTCTCGCCTTGGTGAAAGATCATTTGGCTTACCGGTTGACATTGAAGTATTTACCATTGGACCTCAGATCCACTATTCGAAGATTGGCTGGTGTGGAGGAACAAACCCAATCAACACAGAAACGTATGAAGATGTCTTCAGTTCGATGTGAAGTATGTCTGAAGAAGAAAGATCGTAAAACAACTACTTCATGCCACAGCTGTGCCAAGTTGATCTGTAAAGAACATTCTGTGCCTTTCTGCGATGAGTGTGCCAATTCTGATGCTGGAAGTGACAATAGTGTTTGAGTGAGTGGCTCCCAAATGCTATAATCATTATTTATTTCTAATTAGTGTTAGCACTGAACAAAAAACATAATATTGCAGTATTTTTCTGAAGAACATTATTGCGTAGTTAATGCTCATGTGCATTGTTAATTTTTAGGGGGGGCAAATCCCGATTCAGGAAGTGAACATAGCGTGTGAGTGGCTGCTAAATATATACGACTTTTTCATAATTTTTGTTGGCACTGAACTAATACATTATACTACAGTATTTTTGTGAAGAAAATGTAGTACATACTTAGATCGTATTTTATGTATTGTTAAATTAAACAATAAATAATTTAGACATGGTCAAATGAAGGATAGACATGGTCAAAATAAAGATATAATTATAGAATATTCATAAAAATTACATTTTGCTGTTAATATCACTTAATAAAGTTTCGGGTAAAAAATACCCAGCGCGTGTGGTAACGGTGCAAAATGATGCGCGTGTTCTGACGGGTTAAGGAAATAATACATTCGGCAGCAATAGAAGCATTAGGCCTAATAAATAAAAAAACAAAATACACAAGATTGGTGGAATGATGATATTGAAGAGTTAACCAAAAACAAGAAAATGTGCTACATAGAATGGTTGTCAAATAAAACAACAGAGAACTGGATAGACAACAAGAGAACGGACGCCAAAGTTCAAAGGAAAGTGATAGAAAAAAAAACAAATTATGAAAAAGCAAATGTCCAGAAATATAAAGTTATATAGGAGGATCACAATCATCAGAAATATGGAGATTTTTAAAAACATTGCAAACCAATCAAGTATTCAGCAAGATAAATTTGTTAATATAATCTGACGCAGAAAAACATTACAGAGCTTTACTATCATAAAGTAGAAAAGAGTTTATGGAAACAATAGAAAATCCAACTACACAAATGAACGCACTGGAATTTGATACAATAGATATAGAATTACATTCAATTCCTTCTGGATTTTTTCATGTTGAGACTTGAAAGTAAGTTTGAAATTTTGAAGGATACACACTACTAGAACACAAAAAAATAAATAAAGATATCTTAGACGAATTACATATGGAAACTTTAGAAAACAAAATAGATTATGAGTCAAGATTTATGCAACGTGTTCATCGAATGGAAGATCACAGGATACCCAAACAAATGTTAAGATATGAACCTGCAGGAAGAAGAAGACCAGGACGTCTACTCAACATACGTTTGGATGGTGTTTCTCTTGAGGCCGAAACAGGTCAACAAATGGCCTACATTCGTGAATGTACTATGATAATGATGAGATATAGAAGTAGTAATTCAAACCCTGAAGAATAAATAGGCACCAGTGCCAGGAAATATACCTAATGGGTTAATTAAATATGGTTACAAATTTTAATAGGTAGATTGAGAGACTTGTTTAATAAGTGCATTGTTAATCAACACTTTTGAAATTCATATTGAAGCACCTTTGAGGTTATGTAATAAGATGCTAATTATATAATTTTTATCATCATCATCATCATCATCATGAACAAATTCGTTTTAGGCCGTGTGGCCTGTACGGTAAACCTAGCGAAGATGGTCTTGATCTTTCCACCGATGTTTTGGTCTTCCTTGGTCCCTATGTCCAGTTGGGGTATATTGGAATGCCAATTTTGGAAGTCTATTTCTTGCCATTCTTCTCAAATGATTTTTCCATTCTTGTTGGTATCTTTGTATATCTTCATTTAAACTTGTTACTCCAAGTTTTCCTCTGATAAATATATAATATAAATATAATTTTTATTAATTAAATAAAAATTATATTATAATTCAGTGACAGCTGTTTCGGTACACTGTACCTTCTTCAGACATATTAACAAATTATGAATTGTGTTCCAACTGATCTATGCAACAATACAACAATATTTATTTAATTTTTTTAATTTAACAAAGGGGATTAATTCAAATCAAGTTGAGAATTTAACAGTTTGTTACTACTTTTAAATTTATTAATTTCTACAGCCTCCAAAAGATCTAACTTCTTATCCTTATCACAAACATGTAAAATTTCAAAATTTGGATTGAAACAATGATTAAATTGGAATAGGTGGTTAGCATATTTTGAATATTCTAAATTTCTGTTATATGCTCTCATGTGTTCCTTTATCTGAGAGATAAAAGATCTAACAGTTTGTCCTACATAGACATTGTCACATGTGCCACACTTCAATTTATATACACCTGATAATTTTTCTTTTTTTATTTTGGTTTTATTGTTTTTTATTATATTTTGTAAAGTTTTATTAGTTTTAAATGCCACGTTAATGTTCAACATTTTAAAGTGTTTAGATATTTTATTTGAAAGTGGACCTATGTATGATATTACGACATATTTCTTTATGTTGTATTTGGGGAAAGCACAAACTTTGGTAATTGCTTTTTTGTAATGAACTTTCTTAATTAAATACTCTATAATTTTAAGGTCGCAGTTATTATTAATAGCTAATTGTTTAATAATATTCAATTCATTATTATATTCCAAGGGTGAAAGAGGGATATTTAAAAGTCTATGAATGTAATTATTAAAGGCTGCCATTTTATGAGTATATGGGTGAAGAGAAGAACTATGGATAGTGGTATCAGTATGAGATGGATTGTGAAAGATACCAAACTCAAACTTATTATCAATGTGTTTTATTGATAAATCCAAGAAATGTATACTATTATTTGTTTATAATTCCATTGTGAAATTCATAATTATGTGAATGTTATTAACAAAATTTAAAAAGGAATTCAATTGTCTTTTCTTTCCTGTGAAGCCTGCTATGACATCATCTACATAAACGATACCAAAATAGAACATTTATTATTTAAATAATAATAAAACGTAAGTTATATTTGATGTTCATATTTATTATATAATTCAGTGAAGCTGTTTCGGTACACTGTACCTTCTTCACACATGTTAACAAATTATGAATTGTGTTCCAACTGATCTAATTTATAAGTATGGATTTTCATCAAATAAACACCAACTCAATTGATTATAGAACATTTATAGCTAATACATTCTTATGTATGGTTTGTTCTAAGTCATCCATAAAAATCTCTGCCAAAAGAGGGCTCAACGTATCACCCATAATGAAACATTGTTTCATCTCTCTAATTAAGAATAACTTGAAGAAATTTAATAATTTAGTTGAGGGCGAGAGATTTACCAGGTAAAAAGCATATAATTAACATCTTAAGTGCATTGCAATATAGAAGAATCCTGATTAATTGAAAATAAGCTACTATGTACCAAATATACAAGGAGGGGATAGAAGAAAGGCAAAACATTATCGTGGACTAAGTATAAATAACACATTATATAGAATATTTACGAAGTTTTTAAAACAAATTTACAAAAAGGTATTAAAGACAAAATAGAAGATGATCAAAATGGATTCAGGCCGGAAAGGTCATGTGTTGATAACATATTTGCAATCTAACAGTTAATTGAAAAACGGACCGTAGTTGAGAATGAAACCCATTTGACAATGATAGATTTAGAAAATGCTTATGACTCAATTCCGAGTAACAAATTATGGGAAGTACTAGAGAAATACCTCGTGGAACAAGAGATGTTGGCCGACCACGTAGAAGATGGACTCCACTCTTAACTTCGCCGGAACAGGCTGCATAGCCTAAACTTTGTAGTAGAAGAAGAAGAAGACTAGAGAAATACAATATTGATAGAGACCTAATAGAAATTATTACACAAATTCATAAAGATAACACGGTTTATGTTAAAAGTGGAAATGCAATGTCTAATCCTATAAAAACCACAAAGGGATTGAAACAAGGGTGCAGTCTGTCACCAATTTTATTTAATATTTATGTAGAATTTATATTAATGAAATGGAAACAAAGCTGCAAAGGTATGGGTATCTCAATAGGCAACGGAGGTTTGCTGACATTACAATTTGCTGATGATCAATTGGGTTTAGCACAATACAAGAAAAAACCTAGAAACACATTTGTTATTTATAGACTTAGGTAAAGCATTTGATCGAGTAAATAGGGAAATATTGTGGAATATCCTAAAAGAAAAGGCCTCCCTATTCAGATTATAGAAACTGTTAAGAGTTTGTACTATGGAACAAATATTTGTATTGACCCACAGCTGACTAAAATTAAGACATTTTTTTCAAATAAACCAAGGAGTACGACAAGGGTGTTCACTCTCACCTATATTATTTAATATTTATATGGACGATATCCTAAAAGAATGGAAGAAGTTTTTAACTAATGAAGGAATATTAATTGATAATAAAGATAAAATAAGTGCTTTATTATTCGCTGACGATGTTGTACTTTTAGCAGAATCTGAAAATGAGCTCCCAATGTTAGCATATAAATTTAAATTAATAGCCAATAAATATAATTGTAAAATATCAATAAATAGGTCAAACATAATGGCATGTATTGTTAAATATGGAATTAGATCAAACATTGTACTGGAAAAGAAAATAATAGAACAAATATCACATTTCCAATATTTAGGATGTGATATAACTTATAGAGGAAACAAAGATATAGAAAATAAAGTAAAATACATTTCAGGCTATTTGTGGAACCATAAAAGAATCTTAGACCGGAAAACAAGGAAAGATACGAAGCTTAAATTATATAAAACAATGGCTGTTCCTTTGTAGTTGTATGGAAGTGAAAATGGATTATGATATCAAGGGATAAAGCAGGATACAAAATGCGGAAATGCTATTTTTACGCAATGAATGTAAGGATGCACAAAAGCGGATAGAATAAGGAATGAAACTATACGAGAAGAATTAAATAAATATAAAATTGAAGATAAAATCAGCGAAAATAATAAGAAATGGATAGAACATTTAATGAGAATGAACAACGAAAGAATACCAAAAAGAACCTTCCTGTATAATCCCAGAGGAACAAGAGTGTTGGCCGACCACGTAGAAGATGGACTCCACTTTTAACTTCGCCGGAACAGGCTTCATAGCCTACACCTTGTTATAGAAGAAGACAAGACAATATATATTTGATATAGAATTCATGACAAAAAGGTTGAAAAACACATATGAATCATGGGGTCTCACAGTAGATTATTAACGAAACAGATATTTGGCAATAAATAGCAATGAAAGAGGTAATTTAACATTGGAAGAAGGAATTCAAGTTAAGCAAGTGAAATATACTAAATATTTGGAAATAATTATGGATATCATTGAATGTATAGGCAAAGAGAAATAAAACATAGAATTGAATTGAGTAGCAAAATAATATCATCGTTAAATTCTATATGGTGGGATAAGCATATCTGGAAAGACAAAAAATATATTAGTAAAGCATTGGTGGAATATGTTGCAATGTATGGAAGTGAGGTATAGACAATCAATAAGTACTACAAGAATAGACTAATAGCTCTAGAAATAGTGTATTTACGCAGAAGAGCCAGAAATTCAAAAGTAGAACATGCCGCAAATAGGGAAATTAGAAACATAATGGAGGCAGAAGAAAGCATAATTGAATGAATTGAGAGAAGGAATTAATGTGGTTAGGACATATTCTAAGAATGGAAGATGAGGGATGGCCGAAGAAACTATATCAATGGCAACCGATCTGAAAGAAAAAAGAGGAAGAACATAGTTAACATGGAAGGAAAACATGAAGACAGTAATGCAAGCAAGAGGTCTAAGCATTGAAGATGCCCAAGATCGTAGGCTTTGGAGGTTTGACACGGGAAGACGGCAGCAGCTGTAAAAACCCGACGATAGATAGATTAATAATAATAATAATAAATAATAATATTAATAATAATAATAATAATTATTATTATCATATAGTAGTAGTAGTAGTAGTACTAGTAGTAGTAGTAGTAGTATTTTACTAGTACTGGTAGTAGTTAATAATAGTTGTAATAATTGTAGTTATGACCAGCCTCATGGGGTCGTGGTCAGCGTTTGTCACTACTGTTCATGAGGTCTCGGGTTCGATTCCCGGTCAAACTATACGACTATTTCCTTAAAGGAAATCATTCCAGTGGTTGCACATGGTCTGGAATTTAGGTTAAGTTTAGGTTAAGAACTCTCCTGGCGCTTCATTATCATTTATCATACATCAAATCATCGGCGTAATGTAACTCCGCCTTCTAGACGCCCCAGCTCCAGAAGTGGTTTACAATTAAGTCAATGCCAGGAGAGAACACCTGAAGTGCCCAAATGACAACCTGGGGCATTGAACAAAAAATAATAATTATAGTTACTATGAGAGTAATAATAATTGTACTAGGGTCGGTTTCACCAACAGAGGCATCTGTATTACGCGAGTTTCCCCCATGTATAATGCATAAACTGGCGTAATAAAGTTACCTCTGTTGGTGAAACCGACCCCTAGCGGTATTGATGTTCTACGGTTGCGCTTCCTCGAACGTAGAAGCCACGCTACGCCACTGGTAATAACTTTAATTTTATACGTTTTTAAAATACACGTACTGCTGAGCAACACTTTTCATGACTATGCAACATAATAAATCTTATTTGGACGGAATATCCTATTTTTAATAGATGATGAGTTTTTCAGTAACTATATAATATCCTGAATCTGAAATATAGGTGGTTTTATAAAACCAATGATCCAAAATTACAGGAAATAGGCTTTCACCTCTTCCACAGAAGTATCCAGGAAATACCAATCTTTTTCCTTGATAGGGAGATAATATCAATATTTTCTGAACTGGTATGCAACCGCATAACATTCCAAAAATTGATGAATGAACAAAATGGAAGTCTTAACATTTAAATAAAATCTAGATGCTTTTTACACGCCTTTCGTATTAGTTTGACCTGTATCTGTCTATGTGACAGAATATTTCAACACGATTTTCACCCACTTCTTAACATTGGATCGACTTGAAACTTTGTATACTTGTAAAGGACCAAATTTCATAAATGTTTTCTAAGATCCTGGCCAAGATCATCAGGACGTCAAGAAATAAAGATCGGTATAATATGTTTGCGGACTTATCGACTTTTTAGTCCATCGTTGTAATAAATTAATATTAAATCCACTGGTAGCTCAGTTGGTAGAGCGGTGGACTGTAGTGGCATGTAATTTCACTAATCCATAGGTCGCTAGTTCAAATCCGGCCCGGATATTTTTTTATGAAGAGTATTACTTTTAGCTCATACTACAATAGTATCGAATTTAAAGATATTTACATTTTTACCTTATTCTGTAAAATATTAATGACAATTTTCTAAAATTGCCACATTTTAATGTATTAAAAATGTGAGAAGGATACGATTAACTGCAACTATTTATCTGTATTAAAATATTCAAAAATATTATAATAATATTAGACAATAATAATTTTAAAAATATATAATTATAATCCTGCCCAGACAGTACAAATATCGAAATTAATTAAATTTTCGTGGTATTTCGGTTTATAACTATCAGTTAAACAAAAAAATAAAGTATATATATATTAGTTTAAAAAAACTAAAACAACACGCTTCATTAGAAAACCATACTATAAAATAAAAAAAATATGTAATAGTTTAAAAACTAAAACAATCCGATTTATTAGAGTCAAATTAAAAAATGAAAAATAATTTTAATTTCCAACCACGCTTGGGATAAAATTAAAGTGGTCAACAAAAAAATCATCACCAATACAGAATAAAACTAGAGTTATCTACAAAAATTATAATTTTACCATCAAAAGTGTGGGGTGCTTTTTATGGTTTTTACATTTTCTTCTTATAGACTTTACCTTTACCAATATATGTTTATTGTCAAATATATTAGTTGATTAGACAACCCCACGCTTTTGATGGTAAAATTAGTTTTGTAGATAATAGAGTCAAAAGAGTTATATCCATTTTCATAAAAAATAAGTTGGTTAAAAATATTGTGTCTTGGGAAGAAATTGATGAAAGAATTACTAAATTAAATCTCAAACTTTTTGGGATAGAGCTTATAATAATAAAGGAGTATACACCATAAATGAGGATGCAACATCCATAGACAAAAATGAATTTTTTGACAAAATGTCAGAAATGTTGGACATCATAAAACAAATCAAGAAGTAATAATAACAGGAGATTTTAATAGTAGAGTAGGAAGTAGAATGAAAGATGAAGTGATTGAACCATGTGGGAAAAAATTGGAAAACAACAATGGAAATAGATTGATAAGTTTATGTAAACAACATGGCTGTATGATAATGAATAGTTTCTTCCAACATCGGGAAATACATAAATACACATGGGAACAGCCAACAAAAAGTATCAAATCAATAATTGATTATGTAATTGTGAAACAAGAACGTGATATGATAGTGAATGGTGTTAGTTTGTGTAGAAAACAGATTGCGAAGTGATAATTATATGCTTTGGGAAAATTCATATTAACAATTAGGAACAAACAAAATATTGAAGTAACGGAAGAAGACGAAAAAATATAACCCTCTTGAATTAACAAAGATATAAAGTAGGTTTACTCTATGATGAGAGTATAAAATATATTTTTCAATCAAGATTAAAACAAAAACATGAATTACATTTATATAATTCTGCAGTGGAAATGTATGATAACTGAAAGAATGTATACATTCAGCAGCTTTAGAAGCACTTGGGAGAGAAAATGTAGAATTAAAAATAAATAATGAATGGTTTAGGGTCATGCATTATATACATGGGGAAAACTCGCGTAATACAGTTACCTCTGTTGGTGAAACCAACACTAAATCACGAAAAACAGAAAGCACGGATCAAATGGTTATCAGATCACTCAACAACATCTCGAAATGAACATATCACTTTAAGACATTAAACAAAGGTGGAAGTGAGAAGAACAAAAAATGAGTACTGGGACAATATATGCTCGAATATAGATCATTCGATTGAACATGCTAGATCCAAAGAAGCTTGGAAAACATTACAAAATATCAGGAAATCAGAAAGAAAGAAGATAAATATTCAGTTGATAAGACCATCAGAATGGATGCAACATTATAAAGGTTTACTTCAAGAAAATAGAAATAATGAGTTTCAACTTAAAGATACGGATATATAAATTTGACACTCCAGAGATAACATAAGATGATGTAAAAAGAGCTTTGAAAGAGGCAAAAAATGGGAGAGCACCAGGACCAGGAAATATTCAGACGGAACTCCTAAAACATGGAGGAGATATTTTAGTAATATTTTTAACAAAACTTTTTAATATAATACAAATTGGAGACGATATCCCAGAAGACTGGAATGTATCGTATATTACTCCTATTTTTAAAAACGGTGATAACAAACTGTGTTCCAATTATAGAGTTATAAGCGTTTACCTTCAACAGCTAGGATTTTGAGTAATATTATATAAACTTTAAACTTAAGGAGATAAAAGATAACTTAAGAGAAGAACAATGTGGATTCCGGAGTGGAAGATCATGTATTGAAATATTTTCTGTATTAGACAATTACAAGAGAAAATCCTAGCAAAAAATAAAGAACTACATATGACCTTTATTGATTTAGAGATGACATATGATAGTGTACCTCGACAATTGTTAAGGACGACAATGAGAAATCTGAATATCTGTGATAAAATGGATTAATATTGTTAGGAGGATCTATAGTAATACAAAAGCTAAAATAAAAATACAGAATAATTTAACAGAGGGATTCACAGTGAATAAAGGCCTTAATCAGGGATGCAGTTTATCACCAATTCTTTTTAACATTTATATAGGCCAGGCTCTTAACTTGTGGTATAAAACATGTTCTGAAATGGGTATTCCTATAGGAGGAAAAATACTTCATTCATTGTTGTTTGCAGATGATCAAATAATTTTTGCAGGGGTGAAGATGATGTGAAATATATAATACATAAACTAATTGAATAATATGAAAAATGGGGACTGAATATAAATTTACAGGAAACAGAATATATGTGTTTGGGAAAGGATGTGGATGACCTCATACTTAAAACAGGGAAAATAAAAAATTGTGTTTTTTTTAAATATCTTGGGTCAATAATTACAAGTTTAGGTACCTGTGAGAGAGATGTACAAACTAAAATTGCAATGGCAAAATATGCAACTAAGACATTACATGGAATAATTTGGAATAAAAATATTACAAAGAAAACTAAAATGAAAATTTATAAGAGCATAATGCAGAATATTTTGTCATATGGAAGTGAAACTTGGTCATTGACGGAATTGCAAAAGAATAAAATTAGAAGAGTTGAATTTGATTATTTTAGAAAAAGCCTCCAAAAAACAAGACAGGAAAAAATAAAAAATGAATTCCTTTGGAGAGAAATGAATGTCACCACATCTGTTGTTAAGAGGATTGGAAATCAAACACTTAAATGGCATGGAAAATATATATCAATGGTCACCCTATGGAAGATATAAATGTGGCAGACCAAGATGGAAATGGAAAACCTACGTCAGAACCATAATGCATGATAGGAATTTGGAAGAGGGAGATTATAATGATAGAGATAAACGGAAACAGAAGAAGGCAAACCTATAAGTGAAGGAAAGCCGAACAAGAAGAAAGAAGACAATTCTAGTTTTATTCTAGATGTGTTGGAGATGAGTTTTCTGTTGACCACTTTAATTTTATCGCAGGCGTGTTGGAGATTGAAATTATTTTTCATTGTTTAGTTCGGTTTTCTAATAAATCGTGTTGTTTCAGTTTGTTTAAACTATTATTTATTATTAACACAGTTATGAAATTATTTATAAATAACAAAGGTAAAATAAAAAGTATCATAGTAATTTGTAAAGAAAAACATTGAATAGTTTGAAAATGGCACATTGGCTCCTTGGTTTCAAACAGAATAACCTTAAACTTCAATACACATTCATGTAAATTTTAAACCATACTTAGAATTAAATATTGCATAACATAGCAGCAAACTTCATCAAATTAAAATAAAAAATACATATATGAAGGGTGACGACTATAAACAATCAAGAATCACATCATAATAATTTTTGGAACATAAATTCTAAGGTGGTAAAATGTATATTCTAATCTTAGATGAATGGAAAATATTAATTATTAAATGCAATAAATACATGAACTCATTTTAATACATATAAAATAATGCGAACATTTTTGTAAACTCATTTTCATATTTGTACAAAATCAGTAACTTTTATACTTTTATATAGAAATATCTAGATGCATTTATGAATACAATTACTATTTTTTTTCCTCCAGAGGAGCTAATTTAGACATATGAATAGTAATTGATAATAGGATCATACTCATTTTTCAAGAAAAAACTAGTGTATTTTCCTTAAATGTACAAACATTAGTCATCATCATCATCATCACCATCCTGCCAGGTATTAGTTAATTATATATATATATATATATATATACTGTATATATATATATATATATGCATGGCCTAGGCCCTAGATGCTTTTATCAATATATTTATGAAATTATAATATATCATTTTTTTCATCAACTGGAGCTAATTTATACGTAGGCCTATACAAGTTAATACTCGGCGTGCGGTGCTACTCCTAAATAAATGTTATTGTGTTTTTTCCACCAGCCGTGCGCTTTTCTCTCTAATTTTTGTAGAGTTTTTTTTAGATGTTCAATTCTGTGTACATCAATTTGTGTATTTCTTATGGTTTAGGCAGCTAAGTCATTTATTCGTCAAAATAGTAACTTTAATTCACGTTTTCCACTACAAAGTGTGATTTTTAGGGATGAAGTGTTTGGGTATTACAACTCTCTTAAAGCTTATGTTGATTCCCGGAATATCCTGAACATTTTTCAAAAAGTTCCATCTCAATCGGATGAACGGTATGGCAGAGCACGCTTGCCCGGGAATCTACTTATCCCGATCTTCTTGGTATATAAAAAACTCAAAACGCGACAGGCCTAGAAGGATTTGGCTAACCTCCGGCTGTTGCCTCACATTGACATGTGTTAATCAAACAGGTAGACGATCATCTAGCCAGTGTAGAGTGACATGTGGTAAGCATGTCGGATCCTCCAGCCGTTATAGCTGGTATTGTCAGCCTGGAGTCGCTACATATTATAGCTACCCAAATACCTCACGATGCTACGTGGGCACCGCACAGTGGGCCAAATACGAAATCTAGCTGGAAAAAAGTATTTTACTAACTCTCGCCAATTCACCTTTCCTCGCTCTAAAATAATTGCCAGATGATTGTTCTTCACTTATCTGCAAAGGAGGATAGAATTCTAAAATATATGTAGACAATATAAATATCGGAATTTGCCGATAGTTAGGAAGTCTTCTGGTCCGCCTCCCTGTTGTGTACCGAGCTGTAGAAATAATTACGTTTTGCATTAAAGTTCAGTGAGTTATATTCTTATTTGATATGGATACTTTACCTCAAGGTTAGAACTTTTCATTGATATATTTAATATGTTTCTATAGAACCAGACATTGTGTTAAAAACACGTGGAATCATACCTACGAAACACTAAAAAATTTACACAATCGTTTTACTTTAAATTGAGCTACCAAAAAAAAACATTTCTGAACAGTTGTACAAATGTTATTTGCAATATAGAGTGATTTATAGATTTCATTTCACGCACAAACACATGTGCGCAAATTATTGCGTTTTTTTGTAATTAGCCCTTTTTATTAGAGGATGCGGCAGAGAATTGTTTGATTTAATATATGAAGAAAAGTAATCGATAGAGGCAATAATTGATCGTCTATTAATAAATTAGAGTTAGGGGATGTTCGGAGAATGTCTTAAAAATATTTTTAAAAACATTCTTATGAAAGCGATTTTCTAAAACAATGCAAGTTGTGCGAGAAAAAAAAGTTCAATTTCTACTTAATTATTCTGATTGGCTAAAGTAAATGCTACTTTCACGTTATTAAGAATTTAGAATATTGATAGTCGTTGGAAAATACTGTTCCATCTGCTTATGGAATTGTAAGACCCAAAATTTATTTTGAAGAGTCTGGAATAAAAACAAAAAAGTGTTATATCTGCTGAAATGTCTCTCTTGGGAAAGGTAGCATAACAGATTTTCATCCCAAAATGCATTATAGGGAGCATAAAATATCACAACCTCCCTTTTTGACACATAGTCTCATGTTAATATATCGACATATTGATATTTTATTGTCAAAAAAGGCAATGCTTCGTCCGACCTAGAGGATAGGGGAGTTGAGCGGGGTGATTTGTAATGTTTATTATAATTTTGAAGCAATTTTTGTGTTTTTTAGTAATGTATTTAAAATTATAATCAGTATCTCGTTTACCATATGACCATAGTGACATTTCTGTTGCAAGAGCAAGATCATCGCGAGAGAATCCCTACTTAAGTTAAAATTTCTTTTATTCAAGCCTATTCGAAAGTTATTTTGGGTCTTCCAATTCCATAAGCAGATGGAACAGAATTTTCCAACGACTGCCATTGTTCTAAATCAATTCTTCATAACGTGAAAATTAACATCCACTCCTAGGCAAACAGAATATTTCGTTAGAATGTTTTTCTCGCACACAACTTCACACGTTTGAGAAAATCGCTTTTAAAACAAATATTGATTTTTATTATCATTTCAAACATTCTACTTACATTCCCCTACCCCTAATTTGTTTGAAAAATGACAACTTATTGCCTCTATCTAACTTTTTTTTTAATATTATTGATTCTTAATATCATTTAAAATATTCTGCTGACATCCCCCTGCCCCTAATTTGTTTACTAAATAATAACTTATTGACTCTATCTAACATTCTTTCTATATTAAATCAAACAATTATTCTCTGCGCGCAACGGTAGGCCTCAGCTGCTGGCTACCTCCTGTTATGAGAAAGCTAATTTAAAAAACAATAATTTGCACACATGTTATTGTGCGAGAATTAAACTCCATAAATCACTCTATATTTTAACTAAAATTTGTACTACTGTTCAGAACTGTTTTATTTGTATCTGTATTTAAAATACGATGATCGTGTAATTTTTTTTGCATTGAAAGTTTGATTCCACATGTATTTAACATAATATCTGGTTATATAGAAAAACATTAACTATATCAACAAAATTATAATATTTGAAGTGAAGTATCCATATGGAATAAGAATAATAGCTCACTGAACTTGAACATACAACGCTAATAACACAACTGGGATATAGACCAGATGAGTTCTCAACCATCGGCAACTTCAGGTGTTTATATTGTCTTCATAAACATTACAATTGTACCCTGCTTTGCAGATAAGTACCATCATGTTACAATTATATTAGAGTGAAACAAAATATAAATTGGTGTGGTTGAGTGAGTAACTTACTTTTCCAGCTACAATTCATATCTGGCCCACTGTGCACCGGCCCCATACTGGTCGAAGTTCCATGAGAAAAAAAAACTTCCCCAATGGAGACGTGAACAAGCGCAAGTCCCGTAGTTCGCGCCAAGACATCTTGCCTTAACCACTCGGCTACGGCGCGGGACTCTTGATATTAATAATAAAGATGAAAGGTTCACCCGAATGGGTATTATTCTCCTGGTATCAATGAAAGACAAAAATGGTTATTATGAGTTATCCGTAAGGGATAAACATACGCTGCCGCGGACTGTTTTTGTTGGGCCTCTTGAGATATTGAATTGTGTGTATATTAATTTTGTGTATTTCTTATGGTTTAGGCAGCGTAAGCTATTTAAGAGCCCAAAGAGCTAATTTTTCACGTTTTTCACTACAAAGAGCGATTTTTAAGGGTGTAGGAGTTGAGTATTACAACTCCCTTGTAGCCTATGTTCATACCGGGAATCTCCTGAACATTTTGCTAAAATCCCCATCACAACCGGGTCAACGGTATGGCCGCGCTTATGGTACGAACAAACAAACATTAATTTTTATATATAAGATAAGGGGGCGGATAAAGACGACGGTAGTCAGTTTAAAAGAAAAATAAATGCTAGTGCAATTTTCACATATGTATAAAATTATAATTTATAGATACTAGCTAATACACGGTCTGCGCTGCTACACCTAAATATATGTTAATGTGTTTTATCACTAGCCGTGCACTGTTGTACTCTACTTTTTTGTAGAGTTTTTTTAGATGTTCAATTCGGTCTACATCAATTTGTGTATTTGTTATGGTTTAGGCAGCGTAAGCCATTTATGCGTCAAAATAGGGACTTCTTTTTCACATTTTTCACAATAAAGTGTGATTTTTAGGGATGAAGTGGTTGAGTATTACAACTCTCTTGTGGCCTATGTTCATTCCCGGAATCTCCTGAACATTTTTAAAAAAGTTACATCTGAATCGGATGAACGGTATGGCAGAGCACGCTTGAACGGGAATCTACTTATCCCGATCGTCTTGATTAAAAAAAAACTCAAAGCGCGATAGGCCTACAAGGCTTTTGGCTGACCAGCCGACTGTTGGCCACACGTCCACATGTGTTAATCGCAGAGGTAGACGATAATCTAGCCAGTGCAGGGTAACATTTGGTCAGCATGTTGGATCCTCCAGCCGTTAGGGTAACTGGTATTCTCAACCTGGACTCGCTACCTATTGTAGCTACCTATATGCCTCACGATGCTAGGTGGGCACCGTACAGTGAACCAGGTTCGAAATTTAGCTGGAAAAATGTATATTACTAACTCTCGCCAACTCATCTTTCTTCAGTCTAAAATAATTACCAGATGACTATTCTTCACTTATGTGTAAAAGAGGGCAAATTTCTAAAATGTATGTAGAAAATATAAAGATCGGAAGTTGCCGATAGTTAAGAACTCATCTGGTCCGCATCTCAGTTGTGTACCGAGCTGTAGAAATGAATACGTTTTGCATTAAAGTTGAGTGAGTTATTGTTATTCTATATGGATAATTAACCTCAAGGTTTGTACTTTCCATTGATGTAATTAACATGTTTCCATACAACCACGTGGAATTATACCTTCGAAACACTAAAAAAAATACACAATCGTTTTACTTTAAACTGAGCTACGAAAAAAACAGTTCTGAACAGTAGTACATATTTTAGAATGAATATAGAGTAAATTATGGACTTCAATTCCCACACAATAACATGTGTGCAAATTATTGCGTTTTTTGTAATTGGCTTTTTTGTTTTAGGAGGCGGTCGGCAGCTGAGGCCTATCTTCGCGCACAGAGAATTATTTGATTTAATATATAGAGAAAAGTGATCGATAGCGGCAATAATTGATCCTCTATTAATCAAGTAGACTTAGGGGATGTTCGGAGAATGTTTTAAAAAAATACTTTTTTTAAGAAGCGATTTTTTAAAATATAACAAGTTGTGATACAGAAAAACAAGTTAGATTTCTACTTAAAAATTCTGATTGACTAAAAGTAAATATAAGCTTTCCAGTTATTAAGCATTTAGAACACTGATAGTCGCTGGAAAATCCTGCTCCATCTGCTTATTGAATTGTAAGACCCAAAATATCTTTCGAAGAGTCTGGAATAAACAAAAAGTCTTATTTCTGCTGAAATGTCTGTCCTGGGAAAGATAGCATAAAACATTTGCTCCCAAGAAACATGATAGGATGGATAAAATATCACAACCTCTCTTTTTGACATCTAGTCTCATGTTAATATATCGACATATTGACATTTTATTGTCAAAAAAGACAAAGCTTCAACTGACATAGTAGTTAGGGGAGTTGAGTGGGGTGATTTGTAATGTTTATTATTATTTTGAAGCTATTTGTTGCGTTTTTTAGTTATATCTTTAAAATATCAGCAGTATCCCGATTACCATAATACCAAAGTGATATTTCTGTTGCAAGAGCAATTTCATTTCAAGAGTATTCCTACTTAAGTGAACATTTCTTTTATTCCAGCCTCTCTTCGAAAGTTATTTTAGCTCTTCCAATTCCCTAAGCAGATGGAACAGAATTTGCCAACGACTGTCATTGTTCTAAATTAATTCTTCATAACGGGGAAGATAACATTCACTCCTAGCCAATCAGAATATTTCATTAAAATTTTTATTTTTCGCGCACAACTTCTTACGTTAGAGAAAATTGCTTTTCAAAAAATATTTAATATAATTTAAAACATTCTGCTAACATCCCCCTACCCCTAATTTGTTTACTTATTGCCTCTATTTAACATTTTTATCCATGTGAAATAAAACAATTATTCTCTGCGCGCAACGGTTGGCCTCAGCTGCTGGCTACCTCCTGCAATGAGAAAGCTAATTAAAAAAACGCAATAATTTGCACACATGTATTTGTGCGGGAATTTATGTCCATATATCACTCTACATTATAACTAAAATTTGTACTACTATTCAGAACTATTTTCTTTGTAGCTCAATTAAAATAAGATGATTGTGTAAATTTTTTAGTGCATGGAAGGTACGATTCCACATGTATATAACAGAATATCTGGTTATATAGAAAAACATTAAATATATAAATAAAATTACAAACCTTTAGGTGTAGTATCCGTATAGAATAAGAAGAATAGCTCACTGAACTTGAACACACAACGCTAATAACACAACTGGGATATAGACCAGATGAGTTCTCAACCATCGGCAACTTCCGATGTTTATATTGTCTACATAAACATTAGAATTGTACCCTCATTTCCAGATAAGTTACGAACCGTCATATAACAAATATATTAGAGTGAAAAAATGGTAATTTAATGAGCGTGAGTGAAAATAGTCTTTTTCCAGCTAGATTTGATTTCCTGACCATGCTGCCCGAAATTCCATGAGAAAATTTTGTTCCTCCATGGACACTCG
Organism: Diploptera punctata; assembly: GCA_030220185.1. Lineage (NCBI taxonomy): Eukaryota > Metazoa > Arthropoda > Insecta > Blattodea > Blaberidae > Diploptera > Diploptera punctata. Next base: position 1,832,057 of record JASPKZ010007288.1, on the reverse strand, counting down.
AATCAGCGTAGGTACCGTAGTTCTGATCATGACTTCTCGCCTCATCCACTCAGCTACGGCGCGGAACTCTCGGTGTCAATGAAAGATAAGAATGGTTATTGTGAGTTATTAGTAAGAGGACTGTAGGGGACTTTTTTGTAGAGCCATTTGAGATATTCTATTCTCTGTACATTAATTTTGTGCATTTCTTATGGTTTAGGCAGCATAAGCCATTTCAGCGTCCAAGGAGCTACTTTTTTCACATTAGAATTAATACTCTCGTTTGCAGATAAGTCAAGAACCGTCATATAATAATTATATTAGAGTGAAAAAAAAGATAAATTGATGAGGGTGAGCGAAAATTCTATTTATCCAGCTAGATTTCATTTCTGTCCCACTGTGCACCGGTCCCATACTGGCCGAAGTTCCATGAGAAAAGAGTTTCTCCCATGGGGATTCGAACCAGCATTAAGTCATACGCCAAGACTTCTGGCCTTAACCACTCGGCTTACGGCGCGGGACTCTTGGTGTCAATAATAAAGATGAAGGTTTACCCGAATGGGTATTATTCTCTTGGTATCAATGAAATACAAAAATTGTCATTGTGAGTTATCCATAAGAGACAAACATATGCTGTCGCGAAATTTGTTGTAGAGCTGTTTGAGATATTCAATTCTGTGTACATTAATTTTGTGTATTTCTTATGGTTAAGCAGCATAAGCCATTTAAGAGTCCAAAGAACTATTTTTTTTCACGTTTCCAACTACAAAGGGCGATTTTTAAGGGTGTAGGATTTGAGTACTACAACTCTCTTATAGCCTATGTTCATCCCGGAAATCTCCTAAACATTTTGCAAAAAACCCATCTCAATCATATCAACGGTATGGCCGCACATAAAGTACGAAGAAACAAACAAACATACTAACAAAGAAACAAACAAACATTAATTTTTATATATAAGAATATATATATATATATATGGCATTTAAAAAACAAACATATGTTTGAAATAGCTCCTACGAATGGGGAATGAAATACGTGCATGGAGGCTTTTAGTAGGCAAACCGGAGGGAAAACGCCCAGTTGATAGACCAAGAATGTAATGGGAGAATAACATTTACTATGATTTGAGGGAAGTGGATCATACAGGGAATGATTTGGAAAACATTAGCTGAGGATAGGGATGTGCGGAGAGTTTATTTCCGCGCGGCCATTAACCTGCGGGTTCGATAATGTCCGTGCTTTAGTTAGTTAGTATAAAATAGTTTCAGTGGAGGAAAAAATGATAAACAAATTATGATTTGATAAGTGTACTGATGTCTACAGCTGTGGTCTCGATATAGCGTGCTGCCTTGTGACGCAGTGGATCCGGGTTCAATTCCCGGTCGGGACAGGCTCCTGGGCCTGGTTTCTTTCGGGGATTTTCCTCACCTTTAAGACAGATGTCAGGAAGCTTAGGGCCTAACGCTCCCCGAAAATCATCTGGCCATTATCATCATCATCCATTCGTTTTGTGGTAATTTCTTAGCATTGCTGTTAAATTATTCTTGCGTTTATAATTCACTATATTGAACTGTATGTATGACAATCGGTTTGTTATTGAGTTTTGATATGTCCAAGATGAATAGATTAATGTTAATGGATTGTTATTTTCAAGATGGATGCTTCATTACACATATACACATAACTAACTCACTGGCGTTATCGAACCGTACGTTCATGGCCGCGCGGATATAAGCTCTCCATATATCCCTATCCTTAGCCATTCATCCCTGTGTTCATTATAAATTACAGTTAATGTTATTCTCCCTCCTCAATTTTGGTTTACCAACTGGGCGTTTTCCCCCTGATTTTCCTACAAGAAGCTTCCACGCAACTCTTTCATTCCCCATTCGTGCCACATATCCTGCCCTCGCTCTCCGAGACATAACTGTTCATATTAGGCCTATATCCGGCTTTCTATAAGGAGCATGTAGCTCACTGTTAATAGTATTCTCCATTCACCTGTCTGTTCATCTCTCATTCGTCCATATAGGCCTATTTTCCTAAGAACTTTATTTTCAAATACTCCTAATATTCGTTTCTTTCTTAAAGTAACAGTCTATGTTTTGCGTCCATGTAATGTAACTGGGAGAATAACAGGTTTACATATTTTCAGTTTAGTGCTTTTTGAGAGCAGGTGGGACGACAAGAGTCTCTGTAAGCCTACTAGCACACACTTCTACAATTGAACCTACGTTAATTTCTTTGTGCACATCATGCTTGTTTGCAATTATCGTTCCTACGTATTTGAATTCCGCCACTTCTTCAAAAGTTCCCTTATTTGTTAAGTGTTCATTTGCATTATATAATGATCTTGTATGCGTGACCATGTACAATATATTTAATTTAATTGATGTTTACATCCAGTCCCAACTGAATAGATTGTGAGTATTGACCTTTAGTATCTCCTCGCTATCACCTAGTAATACATCATTAGCATCAAATATCTTATTATATTATAATAATATCGGACTTAACCCTTTATAAATCACACGGATTTTAAGTTCGTCCTTTTTTTCCTGGTAGTATATTTTTTTAGGTCACATTTTCGTTTTGTTTTTAATATTAGTCAGTCTTGCATTTAATAACGGTAAACAAACCATAGTCGTTATTGTTTTGCTGCTTTCAAGATAAATGCTTCTCTTCATGTTTACAATCATTGCTCTTAAATTTAAAATCACATTAACCATTTATTTGCATTTTTGGGAATTTTTAAATATTGCTTGTTTAATCTTAAACTTAAAAAAAATAACACAGATCTAATCTTATTTTATTTTGTCCTTTTTTATCAAGTGTACATTATTAGGTTGAATTTAGGTCCGTTCGGTTTGAAATGCTTTACATTGGATAAATAATGACTATCATCTATTATTGTAACTTATATCACTTGTTAGGGGCACGCCGTAGCGTAGTGGTTAAGGCACTGAGCTACAAGCCGGACGGTCGAGGGTTCAAGTCCCGTTGGAGTCAGGATTTTTAAACTGACCCAAACCCTCTGGCGGCACTATGGCCCTGGGGTCGACTCAGCCTCTAACTGAAATGAGTACCAGACGCTTGTTCTGTGGTAAAGGCGGCCGTCACGCAGGGCTGACAACCCGGCTGACATAAAGTGCCGATTGTCTAGAAAAAGTGGGAGCCTTAACCTCCTACTACCCCAAGGGCCTCCTGAGGCCTGTTGTGGGATCACTTTACTTTATATCACTTGTTACAATGGGTAACCGCCAGAAAATGACTAGAAACGCTATAACGTAGTTGTTTATGGCAAAATGTTACAAGAGGAAGCTCGAGTGTTTGAGTGGCCATGAGGGGATTTTTAAATAGGCCTAAACCTTCTGGCGGCATCATGGTCTTTGAATCAGCTCAGCCTCCAACGTAAATGAGTACCACATACTTGTTCTGGGGAAAAAGTGGCAATTATATTTACAACTATTTGAGAAATTAATATGCGTTCTATTTCGTTGTGTGTAATGCAAGGAAAAATAATTTCGCGTGACAAGTAGTGCGGTAAATGCTGTAAATATAACAAAGCAAAATAAATAAAATTAATTGATATAAGGACGAGGGAGGGAGAGAGAAAGAGAGAGGGAGAGAGAATAGAAAACATGACAGCGGGATCGAACGCGGACCTCATGCATGGAAAAAAGACGTTCCCTCAACCAGATCACAACCGTCCTTGCTAGAAACTGTATGATGTGATGCAATACTACAGGTTGTAGAAGGAATAATTAGGTTCTTTGGTATAATGGTAAAGAGGTGAAGATTGGATTTAGTGGGCGCCAGGATTATGAAAGGAATTCTCCATGTGTGAGAACTTGGGTTGCTCAGATTGGAAGATAGGTAGAGTTGAGTTCCTTTATCTTCAGGGATAGCAAAGGAGCTGGCCGGCGCAAGACTACGCTAGATGAATTTTAATAAATATGATTTATTAATCGAAGTTGACACTGGTTACACTTGTAATAAAAAATAACTTCTTTTATTACGAGTTTGTTATCAAACAGACACATTTCAATTTGAGACACGCTACAAAAATGTTATCCTGTTCTTGGCGAAGATCTCAAGACTTGTTGCTGATTATATTTGTAATTGATTGTTGACCGAAAATTATATTTATATTTAATCTTATGTTTCGCGTCAATATTCACGAGTACACAAATTTGCAATATCATAAATAAGTCTAAGTCCAAAATTCAATTATATGGTTGCGCAGCTGATTTTTAGTACACGTCCATGTCGACAAGCTTGTTAGCGACGGCGAGGCATAGTGAATTGTTAGCGGTGTTCGGGCTCCCAGAGAACAACTACGACTACAGAACGATTCGCAACTGATTTGGGTTTATCTTTCCAGCTTTAAGGAAAACTCCGTTCCTCCCAATATCCGACTACAACGTCATGAGAACATTACCTTGTTAATTTAATACAGTCTTTTAGATTGGCTGATCACCATTTCCTGTACATGAGGAAGGGATCGCCGTCTCGTGATAGGACATGAATCCACCAAGTTTACGCCTTTCGGATCGTACCGTTTTACCGCAAGTTAGTACTCTGGGGAATTCCGATCTAAGTTTGTTATATAATTTTGTTTAGGTCACTGGGCTCTTTCTCGCTTGTTTGCTAGCTTGGTGTTCTAGTAGCTTGTCTGGTACCTCATAAGGTGTTGTTTACTTCACTCTGTAGTTTCCAAATTCTATATCAATTCTTTGGTCTTTATCTGTCACCGAAGCTCGGTTTAAGATCTTAGATTGCTGGTCTACAAAACAACGTCTGGTAATCAGCTAGTACAATGAATTTCCTCAAATTTAGCTCTTATGTCATCTTTTCAGTTATCTGACTGATAATTTATTCGGGATACTATCAACGTCTTTCATTTTATTTATTTATACTTAATTATATAGAAATCGAATCCCTCGTGTTCCCGCGATTCGATTGCGTGTGCATATCGCATATATCTAATGATTATTTCGTCCTACAGTGATTTAACATAAGTATAATAATAATAATAATAATAATAATAATAATAATAATAATAATAATAATACTCGTCGTGGTTAATTAATTATTTTAATGTCTCAACTTAAGAAAGGCAGAGTGAAAGATTATACTTGAAGGTCTTGCCTGTATATTGAAATTATATATTAACTTAGTTTATATTAATCAGACACGTTTTGCATTAGTTGTGGAAATATAAAATCGTGTTATGCCTTGTGTTTTGTAAACGAAGTAATGAGGCGTTAAGCCATTATTACATTTACATATATATGACTTGTTTCCTTTAATTAATTTATTTCCCTATATATAGGAGAGGAGGGGGCAAGTAGCAACAGGGGTATATTGCAACACCGTAATTTCTCATATGAAGAAACCTAGCAAGTACTATCGTGCTAAAAACTGTTGAGCTACTTCATCCCGTAAATGTGATGGCAATAGTTACTGCGATCAAAGTTATTCCATATATTCTAACGATTTGTTCGAAATCTTCAATGGTAAAAACTTTCAACAACTCTTTTACTTCACGATATATGCTATACTTTTTGAGAATATAGTCAATATTCACAACCGATCTCTAGAGTGATCTTTACGTTTAATAGTGTAATAACTAGTAAGTGTTAGGAATAATACAAAGAATTGAAACTTGCCCCGTGACGTTTTTTATGTGTTTTAATAGCAATTGTTTAGTGCTTAAGTCTCATAATTACTTTATTTAAATATTGTAATGTTTCTATCCAGTTACTAAATATCAGGAATTATAAAGGGAAGACAGAAGAAGGCACTACACCTTCAGATGTAATGGATCTAGGAGCCAATCTTGTCGTCGAAGATAGCGGGTTGGATGGACTAATGCCAATTATGACCCACTTTACAAGTGTGTAGAATGTGTACCTAAATAATAGTTTAAAAAATAAAACAACACGCTTTATTAGAAAACCGAACTCTAGAAATAAAAACTAATTTTAATTTCCAACACGCTTGGAATGAAATTAATGTGGTCAACAAAAAAATCATCTCCAACACATATAGAATAAAAACTACAGTTATCAACAAAAAGAAAAATAATTTTACCATCAAAAGCGTGGATTGCTCTATATCAATTAATATAGTGATAATGAACAGATATTGGTAAAAGTAAAGTCTCTAAGAAGAAAATGTAACCCTACGCTTTTGATGGTAAAATTATTTTCTTTTTGTTGATAACTCTAGTTTTATTCTATATGTGTTAGAGATGATTCTTTGTTGACCACATTTAATTTCATTCCAAGCGTGTTGGAATTTAAAATTATTTTTTATTTTTTGAGTTCGGTTTTCTAATAAAGCGTGTTGTTTTAGTTTTTTGAAACTATTATTTATTTTTCATTTTTTAGTACCGGTATGATATTTTACAGAATAAGGTAAAAATATAAATATCTTTAAATTCGATATCATTGTAGTATGAACTAAAAGTAATACTCTTCTAAAAAAATCCTCCCAGCCCGATCTGAACCAGAGACCTATGGATTACTGAAATTACATACCATTAGAGTTCACCGCTCTACCGCCTGAGCTCTTATAACGATTGAGTAAAAAGTCAACAAGTCAGCAACACATTGTACCAGTTTTCATTTTTTTGAATTTCTGAGGATTCTGGCCAGGATTTTAGAAAAAACATGAAATTATTGTATTATCACAGGCTCTTTACAAGTATACAAAATTTCAAGTCGATCCAATGTTTCTAAGTGGGTGAAAACCGTGATCAAAGATTCCGTTACATAGATACAAAGACACGTTTTTTGATTTTCTGACGATTCTGGCCAGGATTTTAGAACAAAATATGAAAATATTGTGTTGGCACGGGTCCTGTACAAGTATACATAGTTTCAAATCGATGCAATGTTTATAGGTGGGTGAAAATCGTGTTAAAAATTTCGTTACATAAATACAAAGACACTTTTTTTTATTTTCTGATGATTCTGGCCAGTATTTTAGAAAATATCTATGAAATTATTGTATTTTCACGGGTCCTTTACAAGTATACAAAGTTTGAAGTCGATCCAATGATTTTAAGTGGGTGAAAATCGCGTTGAAAGATTCCGTTACATAGATAGATAGATAGATAGATAGATAGATAGATAGATAGATAGATAGATAGATAGATTAGATAGATAGATAGATAGATAGATAGATAGATAGATAGATAGATAGATAGATAGATAGATAGATAGATAGATAGATAGATAGATAGATAGATAGATAGATAGATAGATAGATAGATAGATAGATAGATAGATACGATAGATAGATAGATAGATAGATAGATAGATAGATAGATAGATAGATAGATAGATAGATAGATAGATAGATAGATAGAAGATAGATAGATAGATAGATAGATAGATAGATAGATAGATAGATAGATAGATAGATAGATAGATAGATAGATAGATAGATAGATAGATAGATAGAAGATAGATAGATAGATAGATAGATAGATAGATAGATAGATAGATAGATAGATAGATAGATAGATAGATAGATAGATAGATAGATAGATAGATAGATAGATAGATAGATAGATAGATAGATAGATAGATAGATAGATAGATAGATAGATAGATAGATAGATAGATAGATAGATAGATAGATAGATAGATACATTCCAAGCTAATATAAAGCGTGTAAAAAAGAAGACAGTAATTGTGACACATCAGACTGTGAAAATTTATCTTTTCATTTGAATTCTTCTGACTGTTGCAATAACCCCTCTTACGGGGTATATTACAACAAGTAACATTTTTTTTCATAAATTATATAAAATAATATTTTACTGGTAAAAATCACATTTAGATTATATATATCAATGTGGGAATGTGTGTACTTTTAAGACATTAACATAAAATGTAACTTAGAATGAGTTAATAAATTGTTAAAAATTCAACAAATATTCTTTGTTGCAACATGCCGCACCTTTCCCTACAAATTTATTTATTTAACGAAGCCTAGTAATGCGTGGGCGTTATGAAAATTAACGACTCTATTAAAAATATATTCTTTATCCGAATCGAACCTGGGCCCGCTCGCTGCAAAAATCATCTTCCCGACTGCTCCACTGAAGCGAGCGATACGAATACTGCACGAAGAAAAAAATAATTTACAACACGCTTCGGATAAAATTAAAGTGGTAAACAAAAAATAATATCCAACACATCTAGAATAAAACTAGAGTTATTTAGAAAAAAGTAATTTTACCATCAAAAGCGTGGGGTGCTCTATATCAATTAATATATTTGATAATATACAGATGTTGGTAAAATTAAAGTCTCGAAGAAGAAAACGTAAAAATCATAAAAAGCACCCTACGCTTTTGGTGGTAAAATAATAATTTTTTTGTAGAAAACTCTAGTTTTGTTCTAGATGTGTTGGAGATGATTTTTTTGTTGACCACTCTAATTTTATCCCAAGCGTGTTGGAAATTAAAATTATTTTTCATTTTTTAGTTCGGTTTTCTAATAAAGCGTGTTTTTTTAGTTCTTTGAACTAGTATATATATATATATATATATATATATATATATATATATATATATACTTTTTTTAAAATTTTTTATTTATCTGTTTGTCATAAACCGGAATCCCATGAATATTTAATTCCTTACGATATTTGTAGTGTCTAGGCACGAATATAATTATATATTTTTGAAATTATTATTATCTGTCACTATTATAATGTTTTTGAATATTTTAATATAGATAAATAGTTACTGTTCATCGTATCTTTCTCATATTTTTTTATAAATTACAATGAGGTAGTTTACAAAATTGTCATTAATATTTTACAGAATAAGGTAAAAATGTAAATATCTTTAAATTTGATACTATTGAATTATGATCTAAAAGGAATACTCTTCTAAAATATTCTCCGGACCAGATTTGAACCAGCGACCTATGGATTACAAAAATTATATACCTGTACAGTCCACCGCTCTACCAACTGAGTTACCAGAGGATATTATATTCATTTCTAACACCGATGGACTAAAAATTCGTAAGTCCGCAAACTATTATACCTGTTTTTATTTTTTTATGTCCTGATGATCCTGGTCAGGATCTTAGAAACAAATGTATGACATTATTGTACTGTCATTGGTCCTTTAAACGTATACAAAGTTCCAAGTTGATCCAAAGTATTTAAGTGGGTGAAAATCGTGTTGAAAATTCCGTTACATGGATACACACTGGTCAAGCTAATATAAAGCGTGTAAGAGCCGTCGACGCGTACTCAGCCTTGAGAATGACAGCTTAGCTGTTGAAACGCAACTATAGGTTTTAATCTAACTGTTGATAAGTGGGTTTTATTCGATATATTGCAATACTGTATTACCGTTTTGGTAATTAAAAATATTAATTCCAACCAACATTATGTTATGATCCATTAAATATATTAAAATATTGGAAATAGTTAACTGGGCTACTCAAGGATGATTTACTGATAACATGAAATACAAATTGAGTACATTAGTACTTTATGTGCTCTGCTACTTAAAGAAAGAACGGGATGGTATAGTAAATGGAAATGCAAGCCTCTCCATTGATCTCATGCGATATCAAAACAAGCTTCTCTCAGTTAACAAATAGTTTAACCGATAAACGAAGCAGTTTTTTTTGACAACCTACATATGTAGACATAGTTGTACATTTCCGTTCATCAATGATTGAGCGCTCTAATATTTCAAGCCTCACGTCTTTCTCGCTGCGCATACATAGCTTTGTTCGCACGACTACAAAATCTTTAAGTGGCTTAAATTCGCTTATTTGGTTAAGTAGTATGAAATGTATTGCAGATGAGACCGGATAATGTATATGCTCAGCATGTGAAGAATTTAGTATTGATATAAATTGAAAAGAGATATCTGAAGCAATGTTAATTACTTGCGCGTAATTCGTATATGAATAAGAAGGTATGATAAACAGGTTTAGTTACCGAACTTACGATACCCTAGATATTTAACTCAATAACCATGCTAGATTTTAAAATACGTTCCTCTTCAGTTGAAATCGCATATAGTACTTATTTTAAAATAAACATTTTTCTCAACGTAGATCTGGAAAATTATAGTAAGTTTTCGTTCTACAGACGCTACACGTCTACACATTATATCTACTTTTATAATGAACATAAAACAGTACAAATTGAAAGAGAAAATTTTACTAGCGGGCAATAGTCAGTTTGCCACCTGTGGAATGAAATGGGAAAATAAAATTAGCCATGATTTGAGGGACGTAGGTTACACAAGGGATGATAGGAAAACATTAGCTCAGATAGGGATGTGTGGAGAGCTTATGTCAGCGCAGAAAATGTAGTTATCTTCCCCTGCACTGAATTTTCTCATCAAAGTCCCTGGAAAAGGCAGACAGGCAAGATCAACGTTGAAGTTCAAAACACACATTCTCAGCGGCCGTTCTGCTGCCGCAGCGTGAAGACAACTAGTGGTTCCAACATCTTCGCAAGAAGGACCAGCCGACTTTGTCTAGGAGCAGAAGTAAGATATCGTGTAATAACTGGAAGGCGAGGAATTTCTTCCCTGTGAGAGGATGCGAGTTCAATTAGGGAAGCTAGATATTATCATATCTAACTTCCCAGAATTAATATTGAGGCCATACTTTCCATGTTCCGCAGCAACCGCTGGAATAAGGTTCCGCCTTGCTGCCAGGAAGGTTAGGCAGGATGTTGAGTAGATCGTTGATCGTTCAGTTTTCGTTTCTACTCGAGAAGACTTCAATTGTAGCAATATAATTTTCTCGGACAAAGTTCCGTGTCGAGTTAAAACGACGGTCCTCTCCGTAGGTATCACATGGATGGCTATAGATGTGTGTCCGATTGAGAGGTCGCGTCGGATAAGCATATCATATTGGGTTATATTTCGAACGATGAAGCAGGAGATTTTGAACGTATCCACAGTAGTTTCCACAGTAGTTTCGGATAACGTATTAGTTCTTTTCGGTCAGGAGCGTTATCAAAAATAAATTATTGCGTTGAAACATGATAACTATGCGGTCAACTATGCTCTTAGGGTTAAAATATGGTTCGGAAGAGACGTGATATCCATTTTTTGACGACTCTCCGAAGTTACTTGACATGAACCAGATAGAAGTACGCAAGAATTAAGAGGCCTTTACGCTCCAAATAGTAGTCACGATGAATTGCATAGGCCTAATATTATTGTTTATGCATGGGAGGAGGTGACATTGGATCAAGAACGTGTCATAAATCTCTTGAATTCCATTCTATGGCGAATAAAAGTATGATATATCCGGACATTATATGATTATATCGCGATGGGGTCAGGATTTTTAAAATGACCCAAACCTTCTGATGGTTTCATGGCCCTGGGGTCGACTCAGGCTCTAATGGAAACGAGTACCGGCCTCTTGGTTTGGGGGTAAAGGCAGCCGTCACGCAGGACTGACAACCCGGCTAACATCAACTGCCGATTATCTAGAAAAAGTGGGAGCCGTAATTTCCTACTACTATAAGGGTCTCCTGTGGTGTAAAGTGGGATCACTTTATTCATTTTACATTGTTGAGGTAGTTCCACAGTTTATTTATTTATTTAATTCATTCATTTATTATCCTGTCCACTACCAAATATGGTATTTATTTTACAATACCCTTCATGTATAAGGCAATAAAGAGTTCCACATAACCAACAAAATATCTCAAAAAATAAAAACATAAGACCTAGACCTCATATATACGAAGTATGCTCTCTTGAACTGAACTAAGTGTTACGCAGTCGTAGTATCATTAAATGGGTGTATTTAAGTGAAAAACTACAATTTAACATTAGGAAGTACATTCGTGTATACTATAACACAATTCGTACTCTAGTGAACAGCGCGCTAAAACTTGTGTATTTTAACCTTCAAGAATCCACTCAAACTTTTTTGCGGATTTGTACAATACATTGTCGTGAAAACACCATTCTGTTTACATCGCTATGCAGTCGAGGATCTTTTTAAGTATGAAATATACAATTTATTGTATTGATGATTTTTTTTATACTGTATTAAGGTCCGTAAATTTGTCACAGAATACTCCAATCGTATTTAACGTACTTGATAAGTGAATAAAGTCCAAATTATGAATCTATGTGTATATAATTTTAATGGCATATAAGGCTTTCTTTCATCATCTAGCATTCCATAAATATCTTTCCGAATCGGCCTGTATATTCATTAGTTTCTGATCACATTAGATGAAACCTGCAGTTCGGCGCATACACTTCGTTTCAACTTGAAGCACTCTGCTGAAGTATTGGAAGGGTCTCCCTACCTATAGCCGAAAAAAAAGTGTGTATATATTTAACGCTTTTGAATTACTTGATTAAGAAAACAATTTAATTGAATGCAGGATTCAGATAACTGTTTTATACATTAATTTATTTAATAATTTTCAAGGTCGCTACATCGTCGCACGAATATCAGTTTTACATAATACCTAAGTACAATATGTTAAATGTTTATTCCTATATACAAACATCGGTGTGTAATTTAAAAGTTAACTAATATTATTCATAATCTTATACTTAGCATTCATGTCTAGTTAAGTTATAAGTCTTAAAAGATTGCTAGATGTAGCTGAATAATATCTACAAAGGCCTAATTCCTGATGGATGATGATGATGATGTGATAATGTAGATTTAATTTTAGTCAGCTTTTAAGATTTATTACTCTAGATGAAGTAATATGTAATAAATTCCCATTCCTTGTCCAAAGAGTATAGGGCCTCCACCAAAGGAAGCCATCATATTCTATTCCTTTGCAGAATGTCAACTTCAATCGAATTCTTCCACAATTCCTCAGCAGCCCTATTCACAGTGCTTCGACAGAAAAATTAGGGTTTTCTTCTGGACATTGAATATCGAAAGGACAATAAATCTGTGACATTTCATGCGCAGTGCCGTAAAATGTACACTCGGAAGAGTTCCATCGCTGCAGTTAAAAGACAGCATGAGGTGGAGCAAGCCAGTACATCTGAAATCAGTCCACCTCGTACTAGAGTACGCGTAAGCGAATCCGTTTCTTATTTTTAAAAAATTGCTTATTTTGTGGAGATGAAGCGAATGAAGGGGCTGAGAAGAAAAAAAAAAACGCAAAGTGTTAGAGGTAAAATTTTATAAATTAGCTACACTTGAATTTAAAGAATCCATTCTGAAGACTGTTTCTGGTGACGTAACAAAACATGTTACTGCACGTATTCAATACGAACATGATTTAGTTGCAGGCGAGGCTAGATACCATAATAATTGCTACATTTCTTTCTTGAGACCCACCACCGGTGGTAAAATCGGTCGTAATAACTGTCAATTTTCATTGGAAAAATTATAAATCAATTGTAAAAATCCAGCTTTAGATAATAGATAAATTAAGATTCGATAGAAATTGAAGTATGATCATCACGATATTCTTAACCAAGCTTGGTATGAGAAAAAATGTCAAAATGAAAAGGAAGAACGGTTTAGAATCATCAAAGCTGTAGCGTCAATCATTCGAGAGGACATTCAATCTTTAGTATTTGATGATACCAATTACCCCAGCCTAGTAGAATGTTTGAAAATATTAAAGTAAAATAAAGTAAAGTGATCCCACAACAGGCCTCAGGAGGCCCTTGGGGTAGTAGGAGGTTAAGGCTCCCATTTTTCTAGACAATCGGCACTTTATGTCAGCCGGGTTGTCAGCCCTGCGTGACGGCCGCCTTTACCCCAGAACAAGCGCCTGGTACTCATTTCAGTTAGAGGCTGAGTCGACCCCAGGGCCATAGTGCCGCCAGAGGGTTTGGGTCAGTTTAAAAATCCTGACCCCAACGGGACTTGAACCCTCGACCCTCCGGCTTGAAGCTCAGTGCCTTAACCACTACGCTACGGCGTGCCCCCCAAAAAATATTAACAGCGATATTCCGGAGTCTTTGATTTTTCTTATAACAAGTAGTTCTTAAAAGTGAACAATCTAAACTAGAACTATTAAAACTAGTACGTACCAATATCAGCCACAGTATTATGACTGCTGTTAGCCTAGATATTTCAAATCAAAATTGCAATTTGGTGAATTGATATATAATACTTTGGAACCAATTCAAACGTTACTCCCACCCGCTCCGCAAATATTCTTAACACCATTTTTTGCAATTGCAAAAAGGGTTGTAGTGCAAAATGTGACTGTAAAAAAGTCGGATTATTTTGTTCACCAGTATGTACCAATTGTCATGGCCAGTCTTGCTCCAATGTTGAATCAAATGGAACAGATGAAGATTTATGTGATTTCAATGAAGACACAACTGATACATCTTTCTCAGAACAATTAACAAATATCCAGCAAGAAGAAGAAGAAGAAATCGAAGAAGACATTACTGTCGTAGTAGAATTCCAAGATTATCAGTCAGATTACCCGGAATTAAGAATAATGTTTGTCACTTAAATTATTCCCAATAGTACTACTTTTTATTAATACAATATTATTTAATTAAACTTAATCACAATAGATCGTGGAGTATACCTTTCGAAGACATCACATTAAAACAATGCGCCAAGTACACTACCGCATAGGTGGTGCGGAAATGTGTGCATATTATGTACAATACGACTTCTTCAAGTCTTAGAATCGCGATATCTCAAGAATGGTATTTGTTATGAAAACAAATATAAGAACAATTGGTATAGACAATTACATGATCTACAACTTTTGTCTGACCTATGATTGTGATAAAACGTACCGTTTGGCTGAAAAAAGCAAAAACACCATATTCCCTAACTTTGACCTTGAATAACTTTTTTTACAGATGTGGTATCGATGGGGACTTTTCACATTTAATTAATAAAGCTGTTCCCAACATTCGTACCAATTTTGAGCTCTATGTAAATTTTTGTAAATTGAAATGTCTATTTTGACCGGACTAATAGTGATCAGAATACATTAGTAAAAAAATAACAATTGTTTGTCTAACGTCACCAGCTTGTCTTTTATGTGGTTTTATCCCCTAGCATCGGCGGAATGTTAATTAATTTCGTAGGTTGGGGCGCATGGAAAGCGGAGTTCAATTACCCCAAAGATGTGAGGTTGATAATGGTAAAGAAGCGCCAAAAGATTTCTTAACCTAAACATAACCTACATTCCAGATCATGGGCTACCATGTGAATAATTCCCTGTAAAGAAAGTCCAACGCAGTGGTCTCAAGGTACCGTACTGCCTTGTCACGGAGCGGGCCAGTGTCCAATCCCTGGTCGGGACACATTACCTGGGTGATGGTTTTTCTCGGGGTTTTTCCTCACCTGTAAGGCAAATACCGGGAAACGTTAAGGACAAAACGGTCCCCGAACATCAACTGGCCATCATTATCACCATAAACAAATTCATTAGTTTATGATTAAGGACTCTCCTGGCACATCGTTATCACCATCATCACCCATCATATATGATCGGGGAAGTGTAACTCCGACTTTCAGGCGCCCCAAACATAGAAGTGGGTTACAATAACGCCATGTCAGTAGAGAATACGAGAATGTCGAAATGACAACGTGGTGGCATTGAACAAAAAAAGGAAAAATTCCAATAATCTGACCGGGAGTCGAACTGGTCAGAAATGTCCATGAGGCTAAATGTGAACAATGTTACGTTAGTGATTCAAATATTCTAATTGGAAAATTGTACAATAAGCAGAATGTTTGGGAAATAGTACGGAATTAGTTTGTTGAAATGCCTACAAGTACTGTGCGAGATTGGGGATGCAAACGATACATCCATATTTAAAAACATCGATATATAGTTCATAAACATAGATGTTTTCGACATCAATATGTTACTTTTGAAAACTGATGTTTTCAACATCGACTTTTTATGAGCTATGCTGCATCCCTACTGGAGATAACTGTCGACTCAAACAGAGGGAGTAGGACAATTACGACTATAGTATTTAACTCCCTCAGTGCCCGGTGCGGAACCTGTAGGCTACTTACGGTCAGGTGCCAGCGATCCGCTAGACTAACATTACTCTCATAATTCCACGCTTTTTTGCTTGTAAATACACGTCTCTGAATATTTACAAGTAAATAAACAAATATAGCTAATTATAAATTGAAATTTATGGAATAGAATGTCCATACATAGTAGAATTGACTGACAAAAATAAGGTCTTCAATTATTCTACAACATTATTCATCATTATAGTACATTCAGGAATTTAGGCCATTTGTCGACCTGTTTCGGTCTCAAGAGAAACACCATCCAAAAGTATTTTGGGTGGACGTCCTGGTCTTCTACTTCCTGCAGTGTCGATAGCTTAACGTACGTTGGTTTAGGATCCTTTAGATCACTACCATTGTGGTGAACATGTTTCAACTCCATCTTGACTTATAATCAGAAATTTTGTTTTCTAAAGACTCCATGTGTAATTCTTCCAAGATGTTTTCATTTTTTCGTGATCTAGTAGTGTGAATCTTTTAGCCCTACGAAGGTATCTCATTTCAGCAGTTCGAAGTCTCTGTATATCCTTCTGTTTCAATGTCCATACTTCCCTCCAATTACAGAAGACTAGGAAGAGCCATTGTTCTATACACGTAATGTTTTTGGACCAACTGTGGCTTGAAGATAGAATTTATATACCATAAAATCCATAAAAATTTGATAATTTTGCATTTACATTATTTTCTTCTTTATATGGGATATTGCATCCTAGAAATGTAAAATTATTCACATGCTCCAAATTGTATAGTAAAGTACAATTTTAATTCTTACGGGATCTACAACTTGAATTGCCATGATCTTTTGTTTTCTCTGTAGATGTGTTCAATCCAGTATTCTGTAATTTTTTTTAGTTCGTACAGACCTTTATGCAGGTTATCTTCTGAATTTGCAATCATGTTTTGTCATCTGCAAACAATAAGATGTTTAATTTTATATATTTTGATATTCGTATTCCAAATTTATATTTCTTGTTCCAACAACATATTACTTCGTTGATATAGATCACAAAGAGCTTTGGAGAGAAGAGGCAACCTTGTCTCTCACGCCGATTTATAATTCCTTCTTCAGAAAATCTGTTATTTAATTAAATCTTTATAGTGTTGTCTTTGTACATATTTTGTATGATCAGCAGAAGTAAATTTGGTATATTTCTGTGTTCCAATATATTGAAACGTTTTGGTCTCTTGACTGTATCGAATGCTTTTTCAAAATCAATGAGAACAAAATGTGTTTCTAAGATGAAATATCTTTTTCTTTCTTTCAAGCAATAGTTTAACTGAAAATGCTGAAACAATACAAGATCATCCTTTCCTAAATATATTTTGACATTCCATTAGGAAATTTTCGCTGAATCTGTTCAGTTTCTCATTAAAAATGGTTGCATTTATTTTGTAGCGTGTCTATAGTATTATTTATAAATTAACTCAACAGGACATTTGTGAACGGTGAAATATTTTATAATAATTTTAATTTAAATAAGTCGTTTTATTATTAATATTACAATGGTTAAAATATACTGTAACGTATTGCATTAATTCAATTATGAAATGACATAAAATAACTAATCTAAATCGAATGCAATTTACAAAAAGAAAGGAAAGTTATCTACGAGCTAGTTATATATAATAATTCTTATGGTACTCACCTAAACGTATTGGAGTGAAGAATAATTGTTGAACAACGCAATTTTTATTTTTAGTAAATGTTAATTAACACTAACGCTTTTAAAAACTGAAATTTACACTAACACTCATGGAAACAAGTGTCAATCTATCACTAAATTTAGCATAACAGATAAATAAATAAACATATATATATATATATATATATATATATATATATATATATATATATATTACAATGAATTTTGAAGCATTAATAATGAATCTTGCATTAATAATAAATCACCTACTTTTTTACACATAAGTAGTAATTCACATTTTGTATGCAACCGTTTATCACACTTTACGCTCACAGTTCTGGATCTCTTCCGTTGATCTTCCTAGGCAGTAGTAACTTTACACCACATACCCGGACTCTTTGTTATATCACTGTTCGTAATAAAATGTCTTTCTTTCATCTCAAACCATTCTGCACTATTTGATTCTATAAGGGATGAATAAAACAGCATGCTTGTCATTTTCGTTCCGGTACTATTTCCCTAATATAACTGATAAACATTTGACATCATTCTAGATATTGCGTTCAATGCAACGTTTTTTCCAAAATTTCACCGTCCTGCGCTCATCTAAATAAAAATACACCATCATATCATTAGCATCAATGTCTCCCACATAACAATTATAATCTAAAATTATGTCAGGCTTTTCCTTATGATCATTCTTATTCTTGGCAGTTGACATTATTTCTGATTCAGTTTCAGTACAATGAGTACTTTGAAGCACTGCTTAATTTTTTAGCCTCTTTTTTTTAGTTTAGGTCCTACCTATAATAAAGATCTATTTCTAAAATATTTATTTGACATATATTTAATTTTTTAGAATATCTGGGAGCCGTTTTATATTCCTTCGCATAGTGCCAGTAATATATGTCCCCATAGAATATACATATTTTGCAAGTGGAATAGAAGTAAGGAAGTAATTCATATACACATGATAACCCTTCATAATATAATTTCTTAGCGAAAGTAACTTTATCACAACAGTGTATGATAGTCAATTTTTTATAGCTCCTTTATCGTCAGTAGATTTTGCTCTTTTGTAAGTGTAAAAACCTAAACAATATTTCCTTATTGCATCACATATCCAAAATTTAATTATCCATCTACGATGATGTTTAATGGGCAGATACTGGAGGAGTTGCATATGGCATTTCGTTCCAACCAAACTTTCACCGATGCATAGCTGCTGGTGAGGGGTGTAATGGTGCCTAAATAACCTATTTGCATGTTCAGCAAGTGGCTGGAATCGATCACAAGGATCATAGGACGGAGAGTCAGGAGGTGAAAGTTTCCCATTATCAGTTAGATGAAAAAAAAGAGTAATTGATATTTATTTCTAGAAAACAATTTTCCAAACCAAGGAGTACTGATATGAGGTGCTGTGTTCCAATATAAAAAAATGTAGGTGTTCGTATTAGGCCCATATTTAAAGTTGACATAGACAACTTAACTATTCTTTTTCAAATCGTTAACAAGTGAATTAATAAACTTGTCAATATGTAACTTTGTATTACGTAAAAGTTGTCAGAGTGAGCAGAATATGACATGTACACAGAGCAATAGGCATCAACTGTATTCTGTCTGTCTTGAGATTGCCTGAGCCAGTTACTCGCAGTGTGCAAACAAAGTAAGTTCATTTGTTTATAACATCACATATCAGTACTATTTCCTCACACTCTGCTTATGACAAAATTGAGAAATACTAACATATTTAAAAACAAATACTGAAAATATTTATGTCATGTACACCTATCAATTAGTGGTTAAAATGTGTCATTTTCCCGAAATTTTAGGAAATGTTCAGTTCATTATAAGATAACAATCATCTGTATATAAGAGTCCACCATATTATCTTGCAGAGGAGCTGAGGAGGGGGTGATAACGAGATGGTGATAGTATTAAGTGAATCATGTTTCGAGATTGATTGAAAGACAACGTTCATTCAAACGTGGTTAGTTCTTAACTGCCATTTGAGGGTATGAATTAAACTGTCACCGAAAATAACTTAAAAAATTAATTTCATTTCCAATTAATTAAGAATCGTATTTCACAACATTGTTCCTAGATATTTATAAAAAAATTTTAAAACAATATACCAATAAATCTACCATTTTAATGTAAATGAAATGCACACTAAATGATAAATAGCTTAAACAAACAATTGCATTTGTTTTCAGTGAGAGAAAAAAAGAAAAAAAAATTCTACTATAAAATTCTATAGAAAAAAAAATCTGTTGTGGGGAAAACGAATAGTAGGGAACGAATGTATAGTATAATGAGACAATGTACTTTGTTATTTTCAAATTGTACCATTTGTAATATTGTGAAAAAATCAGTTAATAAATACAAACAATGCAGGTTTCAATATATTACTATAAAGGAAGTATTGTTTGGACTAAATAAATATAGTATTAATGGATATATTCTTTTATATACATTTAGTTTGCATTGTCCGTTCATTTTTATTCTGAGTATACAGATAATGAATAATAGTTTTAAAAAACTAAAAGAACACGCTTTATTAGAAAACTAAAAAATGAAAAATAATTTTAATTTCCAACACGCTTGGGATAAAATAAAGTGGTCAACAAAAAAATCATCTCCAACACATATAGAATAAAAAATCCAGAGTTATCAACAAAAATAAAATAATGTTACCATTCAAAAGCGTGTGGTGCTCTATATCAATTACTATATTTGGATAGTAAACAGATATTGGTACTAATTTACGTTCTCTAAGGCGAAAATGTAAATATCGTAAAAAGCACCCCACGCTTTTGATGGTAAAATTATTTTCTTTTTGTTGATAACTCTAAGTTTATTCTATATGTGTTGGAGATGATTTTTTGTTGACCACTTTATTTTATCCCAAGCGTATGGGAAATTAAAATGATTTTTCATTTTTTAGTTTTCTAATAAAGCGTGTACTTTCAGTTTTTTAAAAATATTATTTATTTTTTATTTTTTAGTTTTAATATTTTACAGAATAAGATAAAAATGTAAATATCTTTAAATTCGATACTATTGTAGTATGAGCTAAAAGTAATACTCTTCTATAAAAAAAACCCTGCCAGCTGGATTTGAACCAGCGACGTATGGATTACTGAAATTATATAACATTAAGAGATTTCAAAAAAGCATATGATTCAATTAAGAGGGAGAAGTTATATAGTATCCTCCTGGATTTTGGAATTCCTAAAAAGTTAGTTAGACTTATACGAATGTGTGTAAATGGCTCAACGAGTAGGGTGCGTGTAGGCAAACAGTTTTCAGACACTTTTGAAATCCAGAATGGGTTAAAGCAAGGAGATGCACTATCTCCTCTACTATTTAATTTTGTACTAGAGCCATCACCATTAAATCCTTTGGAGCCATGAGGAAGGCTTACAAACTCAATGGTAATTAATAGGACTGTTAGTTTATGCTGATGATGTAGTACTACTGGCCGATAGCGAGGAGATACTAAAGCCCAACACGCACACACTATTGAGTAACACTAAGAACATTAGGACTGGAAGTAACTATCAGTAAAAACTACATCCTATGGGTCACACGTTGAACCTACATAATATAATGGAACTGGGACCAGCTAATGACAAATGAGGGAATTTTGAGGAAGTGGCTGAATTCAAATACCTAGGAACAAGAATCACAAATAGGAATGAGAATGCACAAAGAATTAAACATAGGCTCAATTCTGGAAATGCATGCTATTACTGCATTGCAGAGACTTTTGATGTCCCCAACTCCTTTGAAAAAAACGTTAAAGCTGAAATATATATAAAACTATTGTTCTAACCGTTATATTAATATGGGTGCGAAACATGGACTCTTACTTTAAGGGAGGAAAGGAGAATTCGAGTATTTGCGAATAACGTTCTTAGGAAATTTTTTGGACCAAAGAGAGATGAACAGACAGGTGAATGGAGAAGACTACTTAACAATGAACTACATGGTCTTTATAGGAAGCCAGATATAATAAGAACAGTTAAGTCCCGTAGACTGCGATGGGGCAGTGACATGTGTTGCGCGTATGGGGAATGAAAGGACGTGCATGGAAACTTATTGTAGGAAAAGCCTCGAGGGATAAACGCCCAGTTGGTAGACAAAAATGGAGGTTGTTGGTGGGAGACTAGAACAACATTATATATATGATTTGTGAGGGAAGTAGACTTATTATAACAGGGAATGATTGGAAAGCATTAGCTCAGGATAGGGATGTATGGAGAGCTTATGTCCGTGCGGCCATGAACCTACGGGTTCGATAGTGCCAGTGAGTAAGTGAGTAAGTAAGTATATACCATTAAGAGTTCACTGCTCTAACAACTGAGCTCTTACAACGATTGACTAAAAACTCGACAAGTCCGCAACCTATTATATCAGTTTTCATTTTTTTATTTTCGGATGATTCTGGCCAGGATTTTAGAAACAAAATATGAAATTATTGTATTGTCTCGGGTCCTCTACACGTATACAAAGTTTCAAGTCGATCCAATGTTTCTAAGTGGGTGAAAATCGCGTTGAAGATTTCCGTTACATTGATACAAAAACACGTTTTTTTGATTTTCTGATGATTATGGCCAGGATTTTAGAAAATAAATATGAAATTATTGTATTGTCACGGGTCCTCTACAAGTATACAAAGTTTCAAGTCGATCCCATGATTTTAAGTGAGTGAAAATCGCGTTGAAAGATTCCGTTACCTAAATAGATAGATAGATAGATAGATACAGGTCAAGCTAATATAAAGCGTGTAAAAATAAAGTGTACCTTACAATAAAACAATACGACGGTTTTAGATTTAACATAGCTATTTGACTATCTATAGTAAATGAATAATAATTTCGAGTCTAGGTCCTTCATGTTGGATTCGAGGGGGACGAATCGCAACCAGGGAAGTATTTTCCAGGAGATATTAGCATTTTACTTTGCCAAAAACTTAAAATCACATATTTTTTACACGTTTTATATTAGCTTGACCTGTATCTATCTATCTATCTATCTATGTAACGGAATCTTTCAGCGCGATTTTCACCTACTTAAAATAATTGGATCGACTTGAAACTTTGTATACTTGTAGAGGACCCGTGACAATACAATAATTTCATATTTATTTTCTAAAATCCTGGCCATAAGCATCTGAAAATCAAAGAAAGTGTTTTTGTATCAATGTAACGGAATCTTTCAACGCGATTTTCATCCACTTAGAAACATAGGATCGACTTGAAACTTTGTATACTTGTAGAGGACCGTGACAATACAATAATTTCATATTTATTTTCTAAAATCCTGGGCAGAATCATCAGAAAATCAAAAAAAGTGTTTTTGTATCAATGTAACGGAATCTTTCAACGCGATTTTCACCCACTTAGAAACATTGGATCGACTTGAAACTTTGTATACGTGTAGAGGACAATAATTTCATTTTTTTTTCTAAAATCCTGGCCAGAATCATCCGAAAATCAAAAAAATGAAAACTGGTATAATAGGCTGCGGACTTGTCGAGTTTTTAGTCAGTCGTTGTAATAGCACAGTTGGTAGAGCAGTGAACTCTTAATGGTATATAATTTCAGTAATCCATACGTCGCTGGTTCAAATCCGGTTGGGAGGGTTTTTTTATAGAAGAGTATTACTTTTAGCTCATACTACAATAGTATCGAATTTAAAGATATTTACATTTATTCTGTAAAATATTAAAACTAAAAAATAAAAAATAAATAATAGTTTTAAAAAACTAAAAGAACACGCTTTATTAGCTAACTAAAAAACGAAAAATGATTTTAATTTCCAATATGCTTGGGATAAAATAAAATGGTCAACAAAAAAATCATCTCCAACACATGTAGAATAAAACTGGAGTTATCAACAAAAAGAAAATAATTTTACCATTAAAAGCGTGGGGTGCTTTTTATGATTTTTACATTTTCTTCTTAGAGAGCTTACTTTTACCAATATCTGTTTATTATCAGATATATTAATTGATATAGAGCACCCCAAGGTTTTGATGGTAAAATTATTCTCTTTTTGTTGATAATTCTAGTTTTATTCTACAAGTGTTGGAGATGATTTTTTTGTTGACCACTTTATTTTATCCCAAGCGTATTGGAAATTAAAATTATTTTTCATTTTTTAGTTTTCTAATAAAACGTGTTCTTTTAGTTTTTTAAAACTATTATTTATTTATAACTCATGTCAACTATTTCGTTGCATTTAATACTACTATCCTTCTGATGTTGCAAAAGCCCTGGTTATTCGGCAACCTTGCATATCACTGATCATCATTCTGCAAACTGATGCGTTTGTTGATGGTGTGTTAAATGAAATAATCAAAATTATCAAAATAAAATTAAACTTCAATAATTTTTATTTTAATTGATTGATTTGACCCAGGCTATAGCGTTGTGTTTCGTATTTAGAAGGTCCTGTATTAAAACCCTGATTCCTACCAACCTAATATTTCCACTAGTTTTTTTCCTCAAGTCAAGGTAATGTTGTTTGGTTATATAATTATCAGGATCCATTTGAAAATATTATTTTAAAAACAATCTACTTATTTATAAATCAGAAATCAAATACAAAAAATGGAAAGAAAGAACCTCTACATAATATTAATTTTTTGAAACCTAGGCTATTTTATGATTTTTTAATCCAATTACTTTGATTTAAAGACATAATTGATTAGTCTGAAAATAAGCGAAATGGTAACCTATTTTAAAACATTATACTATACATTCGTTCCCTAAATATGTAATGTCCACCCTACTATTCATTTTCCCCACAACATTTTTTTTTCTATAGAAAATATGAAACAAAAAATATTTTTGTACAAAATGTACACTAATACAAATATTTATTCAGAATATAAAAAAGAAGTCCAAGCGGGACAGGCCTAGAAAGCCTTTGGCTATATATTTTTTAATTATCAAAAATCTCAGATTAATGAATATTTTAAACATAATAATTTATCATATTTTATTTGTTCATGTAATAAATTATTCATGTAATAAATGAGTTTGCAACGAATTTTATAAATTCATATTTGTAGACGATTTTAACACCTAATATCACATTGCTTCTAATAGTTTACATTTATTTTTATTGGCACATTTACAAGGTGAGCATGCATAAATGGATGCTAGTAATGCATTCGTGTCCACGTCTGAGGAAATTCAGGAATACACCTGATTGACCTTTACATGGTTTCGATCAAGGGATTTCCCGAATACGAGTCTGAAACGCTACACATTGACACTACCGATCAGTTAAAAGATAATTGTAATGGAAAATTGTTTTCTATGAAAGCGAATAAAATTATTGTAGAAACAAGAAAGAAAATTAATCAGCTAATAGACTTGAAAAAAGGTGAAAATAATATTTACTTTTCAGTGCAGTATTAGAATGTTATATTTTAAGTTACTTTGTATCAGTCGTATATATTTCATTATTAAACGAAACTATAGTATTATGCGATACGAATTAGTTTTACTCTGTACATACGTAGCTATATTTTTAATCCTGTGTGCATGTACACTAACAAATCACAATATTTGAATAAATCAGTGAAAGATCTGCCAACATTGAACTACTATGTGGGCTGCATGGGACTACAATAAATAATATAAAACTGTAAACATTTGTATTGTGTGAATGAGGTTTAACTAAGCAAAGTGACCGGTTTCAACGAAACACTGAACAACTGATTTTCGTATTAAAGCATAAATGTACATTAACTTTTCATCTCAGTGTACCTTACAGAAGTGGTTCGAAACTAAAATACAGTGTGTCTGATAACATTAAAAAGAGCTATTCGTTTTATGGTGTATATATATATATATATGGTATGATAAGGAAAATAAATGCCTGGGCGGGATTCGAACCCGGAACTCTGAGTCTGTACCTCAGCGTGTTATTCATTACACCACCAGGCGAATCCAATTCAAACACTTATTTTTCTTATATATGTATTATATTCTCCATTATTACTAGATGTCGCGAGAACTCGGTTTTCACTGCCATCTAGTAGCTGACTATAACAAGTAATCAAAATAAAGAGAATAGTTTTACTTTATAGCAGTGACGCTTTATCGATGATATAATTAAATATTTAACATTGAGGAATGCAAGCTTAATATGGTATGATAAGGAAAATAAATGTCTGGACGGGATAATTTTGTTTTTCGACCTTTTAACAATCATTGGCTATACAAAAAAGAATCTAATTTTATAATTCCATACATTAATAAAATGCGGGAACCTTTTTTTTTAGAAAATGTCACATGTCCAATATTGTGACTCAAACTAGGGGTCTCTTCAGGGACCAATAAAACAAAATCAGCACTGTAAAGACAGGGATTATTGTTCCAATTTCTGGAGTGGTGACTAAATCGAAGGAGGTTTGTGTGGTGGTTTAAAAGTTTGAGTCATTTCGCATAAAAAATGAATTGGATATACGTCACTAGTTAATTAATATGCTCAAGATTGCCGATGTGATAAATTATGTATTTACACAAAATTTAACTTCGACTAAAAGTCAAATAAAAACATATGTTCCGACTTTTTATATATTTGTATGATTTGGATGATCAGGAAGGAGATAAGTCGAGAATAACTGCGGCAGAAATGACTACGGGTTATAAATGGGATGATTGTAAAACAGTTGTATACATTTCAGAGGAATTAGGGGAAAACTAAATTTGTTCACAGTTTTAAAATTTATAAATAATGATGGATACAACATGTGAACATAATGCCACGCAGTACATTGCCTAGATTACACACCAGAGGTACAACAATCAAAGGAAGAATATTGAAAGATACTTTTCGACAACAGATTTGAGACTGAAACAGATCGGCAGTGGTCTAACTCCCTAAAATGCTATATGATAATTATGATGATCAGTCATGATAGAGATAAACAAGAGGAACCAATGTTCTATGTTTAGGTATATGTATTAAAATTAAATACTCGCTGTTTTCCTTTCTTAGTTTGATTTCGAATAAAGCTTTGGAATATATTGAACATGAGGAAATGGCCGAATATCTCCATACAAATTACATTCTTGATCCTTATCAACCGGCTTTATATTTGGTCATAGCACAACCACAGATTTGTTAACAATTACTGACGATATTCGTGTAGACATGGACAGACGTTAATAATAGTCTCTTGTAACGTTACAATGACTTCAGCAAAGGTTTTGACAATGTGGACCACGACTTTCTTATGATAAAGCTAGACTTTCTACAGTCTGGCAGTGCTGTAACCTGGTCCGATTCATACCAGCACGGATTTCAGCAATACATTTCATTAAACCCTAGATCCTCGTCTTAGCGCCACGTTCAGGCGGAAGTCCCCCAAAAACGTATTCTTGGAAATCTTATATTCTCAATCAACATCAATGATTCAAGAAATATACTAAAGAATTGCTTTTATCACCTCTGTGCTGATGAACTCCAAATTAACCTATCTTCACCTCCATATTCTCTCTATAACCACTCAACGAAAATGAATGACGATCTCATGTCTATTTTTAACTGTTATTCAAGTTTCGGTCTAAGGCCGGTATTCAAGAACCAAGTAGTCTAGGCCATGCCATCTCCGTCTTCCGTAAGCTGAGGATCGCATCTTTCAATCCTGGAAATATTATTTAATAAATATTTGTTAGTACATGAAGTTAAATAGTGTGAGCCAGTTAGAGTAGTTACTTCATGACGCACATAATTAACACGCGGAGACGGGCTAAGAGTCGCTCTTCGCGGAAAGCTTCGTTCTTGAATATCAGCCTATATCTGATTCCTAACATACAACAAGTCATTCCAATGGAAAAATAGAGACTCTTCATAACCTATGACATATCTACATTTCCAAATGTTATTGCAAATAATAAATTTTGTCCATTGTTCTTCTTCAGTGCTCGATCTTGGACCATATCGAGCCGCAAATTTAACCTGACAAACACAAGTGAAACACAAATGTCAAAAGACTACGGTATTTCCATTTTTCATTATCTTGGACGTTTAAAGAAATGTCTCACCAAATACCAAGATAAATTTTGGATCCACTATAAATTTTATTAACTAATGCACTTTATTAATGTATATTAAATCGAACTTTGAGCCCATAGTCATTCTTTACTCCTTCCCTGATTACAATGCACGACCAGAATTTCTCTTCATTGAAATTTCAGCTTGCTTACAGAGATGTATCTTGTGCGTGGTGTATAAACCTCTGAATGTAGAGCATCTAAGTGACATAGAGACACCTTTAGTAAGTTTATAGCCGCATTATCAGCATGTTATAGTAATGGATTAACTCTAACGTACTTTCTTCCTCGTCTCAGCATCAAAACTACTATGATTTCACGCATGCAATATGCTTGTCTTGCTTTTACAACCAACTCATTACAGATCGACGACTGATACATCATAGCCACGACAAATTCACAGACAATTACAAACTACGGACAAATATCGGCCATAATCAGCCCATGACGTCATATATATCGAATACTCTCCCCAGTGTCCTAGGACTCGTCCTAAATTATTGACGTACAGAATTTAAAAAAAATATTAACCAGCAAGCTCTAATTGCAGACGCTATCAAGATGCCGTGGCATGACATATGGACCCTTCGCACATTTGATGAAAAATTGCTTAAATGTAACAATACGATATTAGAACTTCGACAAACAAGCCCCCTTGAAGACTAGATGAATTACTAAATCTCGAACTCCCTGGATGGCCCACGAAATTCGGCTACTGATGGCTGAAAGGGATGCTGCTTTTCGAAAATATAGACGGGAAAGAAGTGACACTATCTTAAGACAATATAAGACTTTAAGAAACAAAACCAATCAATACATTAGGGACGCGGTATACTCATAGTCTCATTGATCCAAACATAAATGCAAGTAATATGTGGAAACATATTAGATCAATGAGTCTACGGCAGCCGACACCTAAAGAGAGAGTATTAATATATCACTGGACGATTTAAACCATTTCACATCGCACCCCACATTTAACATAAACACTACGACCAAACAACAAACTATAGACGAGCTCCTATCCACACCTACTCCTTCCCCAGAAAAATTATTCTTTTCCTATATAATGCTAATCGACGTTAAACTATCCCTGGACCGCATTACAACTAAGACGCAAGGTATAGACAATGTAAGTATCGAATGTATAAAGAAAATACTCTATGTCATACTCCCAACAGTTACCCATATATTTAATACCTCAATCATGACCTCAACTTACCCCGAACTCTGGATAAAAGCTATAGTCAGACCAATCCCTAAGATTAAATTACCTGTAACACCCAACGAATTTAGACCAATCAGCATCCTCCCAGTCCTATCTAAGGCCTTGGAGCGCATTGTTCATGGACAATTAACTGATTACCTTAACACTCATAACATACTTGACCCCCACCAATCAGGTTTTAGGACAGCCCATAGAACGGCAACCGCGCTTCTTAAAGTTACCGAATATGCGCGAGAAGCAATGGACAGTGGCCACATGACAATATTTAGACTCTTGGACTTCAGTAGTGTTAACACTGTTAACACTAGCATATTAATAGCAAAATTACGCACTCTGAATCTTTCCGACAATGCTGTTAATGGCTTGGATCCTATCTTCATGGTCGCCAGCAATGTGTATCCATTGCAGAACTTTCCTCATCCTGGCTATCACTGAAGGGTGACGTCTAACAAAGGTTCATTGTTATGACAACTTCTGGTCTCTATCTATATTAACGATGTATCCCTAGACTTAATTATCCTCGACATTACCTATTCTGTGACGATTTTAAAATTTACATTCACTCCCATCCTGACGATGTTCATGACACAGTAGACAAACTAAATAGTGACCTAGACTCAATTTGCCATTGGTCGAGGAAACATGGACTTAATCTAAATGCTGACAAGACACAGTGCATAATTATAGAACATGGAGAATCCAAAGAATTACAAATTACGAAAATATTCCTACCATTCTCATAAATGACAAAAACATCCCCTACAGCTCAGTAGTAAAAAATCTGGATATCTATATGGACCAACACCTTGACTGGAAAATCCAGGTGAATAACACCTGCAAGAAAGTGTTCTCAATTCATCACTCCCTAAATAATTTTAAAAACGTCCTTCCTGCAAAATTAAAACAAATTCTTGTATAGACTCTTATAATGCCACACTTGGACTACTGCGACATATTACTGACTAATCTGACAACTGATCTATCTGACAGACTACGGCGTGCTCATAATGCGTGCATTCGATTTATATTCAATCTCCGTAGTTATGACCACTTGTCTCCTTCATTTCAGTCCTTATCATGGCTACGCCTAAATGACAGAAGAACTTTACATTCACATACCTTGCTATTCCAAATTCTGCACACATATTTACCAAGGAATTTAACAACACATTTTCATAATTTATCGGCTCATCACAATTTACGAACAAGGTAACAAGACTCTTCTTTAATTTTGATACCACAGCACAGGATATGCCTATACTCTGAATCGTACACAATATGACTTCCCAGTCATTTTAGGGACTGTCCATCGCTATCTTTGTTCAAATCCAAATTAACTGATATCTTAAGTTCGACACAATGAAAACATTAACTGCATAACAACTATATACAGCATTCCATTAATAATCATCTAGGAAGCTACTTACTTTATTTTATATCATTTTAATTTTATTACATTCTATGTTTTTGTTAGTATTAGCTAGTATAGGTCATATCATCATTGTATTTTGCTTAATCTGTATTTAATAATATCTTAAAATTGTAATATGTGTGTAATATTTGTATAATTCTACTATTCGATGGTTGAGTGGAAGAGAAGTCCTTATGGCCATAACTCTGCCAGCTGAAATAAAGCATTATTATTATTATTATTATTATTATTATTATTATTATTATTATTATTATTATTATCAAGGGAATATTGTTTCAATACAAGAAAACCTTATACAAAATCTTTGTGTCACCACACGTCGATTATTGTGACATTGAAATCTTTGACTTGTCGCAGTAACTGGAGTATGGTTATAATGCTTGCGTTCGTTAAATTTTTAACTTCCGCCGTTTTGATCATATTTTCGAACACTTAAATAGTCTTTCTTGATTCCGTCTTAGGAACAGACGTAAATTGTACTCTATTTCACTTCTTTTTAAGCTTCTGTTCTCTTATCGTCTAGTTATCTTGTATCCAGATTGATATTTTATCTTCTTTCTGTTTCTACCACCCTGTCTCCTTCTCTCTCACTCTAAACCAGGAATTAACTTGTGTTTTAGCCTAAATACCATGAAAGTGTATCAAAAGAATGCTAATACAGATTAAACATTGGACGCGATTGGATTTGTAGAGGAATATTTTGTAATAACGATTAAATATTCATTTAGTTCTACCCTTCCATACACCTGCATAGACTGTCTTTTCTAATTCTTTATACCGGCGTTCGTGTGATCTCCAATAAAAAAAACTATATATTTCTGCGTTAAATATGAAATTATATAGTTAAAATATAATACAGTAAAACTTGTTTAATCCGGATCCTGAATAATGCGGAAATCTGTCCAATGTGAACACATATTTTGGCCCCGGATAAATAATAGTAATTTTACGTGTATTTATTTTGTACAAAACTGAATCTGTCCAACGCGGAAACGGAAGGATATTTCTACACAATTCATGAATGTTTATAAGCAGGAAAGACAGAGAGAAATAAATCGGTTTCCACTTCATTTAATTCCCGTAAGGCGAAATAAAAATAAGGATTTATTCCCGCAGCCGGGTGAAGTACAGCTTTTACCTTTTATGTTTAATTTGTCTTTCGGCCTCACCGCACACCCGTTATGCGAAATACAGGTTCGATTATCAAATATTTGGCGTGTGACATCTGTCTTACAAATAACCAGTGCACTTTAAAACCTTAAATTATTTTAAGTTCTGATACGAATTTAGTACGTATGTTTCACAGGTAGCATTCTGAGTTTCCGGAATAAAGATAGTTAAATCTTATGTATCATTGGCATTAAACGGAAAAATGAATGTGATTGACGATAAGCAAAACAAATTCTCAATACGCCAAATAATTACTAAAATTTAAATGAGGAAAAACTCAAGTTTATGAGATTTTTAAACACAAAGAAAAAATAATTAATGAATGGGTGCAAGTAAATGATCAAACGAAGAGGGGTGTTTTACAAGCCCACGATAAAAACATTCCAAATTTCCGGACTGATGCTCCAAAGTCAAGCTCTAGCTGTTGCTAGGGAATAACGATTTAAAGGCATCTTCAGGTTGGCTGGACAGTTTTAAAAGACTACACAATGTAGTTTGTAATGAAATTTGCGATTAATCAGACGATGTGGACGAAAGTATAGTTCGAGAGTGGAAACAGAAACTGCATACTTTAATTTCAGGATACGGGCCTAAGAGACATGTTTAATGCTGGCCAAACGGGACTTTTTTTGCGCGTTACCGTCAAAGTCGCTTGTACGTACTATACTTCATTTTTCAACGGCAGCGGAACTATAATTAATCCAAGTTACATAAAAATACATATAAGGTACTCTATAATCTAACATTGGTTAATTTTTTTTCAAAATGCGGACTTTTGTTTAATGTGGAAAGAAGTTGGTCCCATGATATTCTGCTTTGAACAAGATTTACTGTAAGAATTTTACGCAATTAAAGTATTACATCATCATCATCATCCGTCACGAATTAGGCGTTCGTTGACCTGTTTCGGCCTTATCCAGCAGTCTTTTAAGATGTCTTCCTGGTCGACGATATCCTTAGGGCTTATATTGCATTAGCATTTTTGGGATTCTTGAATTACCCATTCTTTTTGCATATCTGACCAGTTTAAGTTTTATCTGCTGAGTTATTTTTCAACTGATTCTACTTCTAATTGTTCTAAATATCCTTCATTTTTTTCGGTCTAAAGAGTGTATCCTGATGTCCTCCAAATATATTTCATTTCCATGGCTTTGATTGTGCTCCTGTCTCTTTTTTCTTAATGCCCAAATTTCACTTCAATATAACAGGGAGGGTAATGCCAAAGTTTTGTATATTATGTTTCTCGTGGATTTCTGTACTAATTTAGCTTTTAAAGTATTATTATTCCTAATATTTGTGTAAATTTGGTAATTTTCATGTACACGTATTTATCATTTTGATAAGACATTTCACAATCTAAATACTTGAAATTTTGTACTTGTTCTGGGCATTTGTTATTGTGCTTTATCATACTTCTGATTGGATCCTCTCCTAAGAATGTCATTACGCTTGACGTTTGCACTGATTTTTCCATTCCAACATCTGTTTAACAATTCATTTAGTGTATTTAGTCCTATTTGAGTTATTCTCTGAGTTCGTAATTATAACTTGATCATCTATGAAAAGTAGGGTATATAATGTTAAGGTACTGGTTATAATGAATCCTGATGTATATATTAGGTTCCACTTAGAAATGAATTCATTCATGTAAATATTAAATAGTGTTGGTGATAGTGGGCGACCTTGTCGAACTCCATGATTAACATAATTTGAATTTCTTTCAAATATAAAGATAACAAAACCACTGAACATTCTATGACTCATTTCACTTAATTATGTTTATCCGCGTTTCAAGAAAATCCCAGTTGTTTATTTTATGTACTTATTTATAAGTACACCTCATCAGTGAAAATAGTTACTCAATGAAGAGAATAATCGAAGGTATTTTAAACTTAGAATTTGTATTATATGTATATGTCCACCGCTGTGATCTCGGGGTAGCGTGCTGCCTTGTCACGCAGCGGGCCCGGGTTCGATCCCCCATCGGGACAGGCTCCTGGGTGAGGTTTCAATCGGTGTGTCTCCTCACCTGTAAGACAAATGTCAGGAAAACGTTTGGCCCAAACGGTCCCCGAAATCATATGGCCATCATCATCATCATCATCCTTATCATTATCATTTTCATCATCATCATCCTTCACCGATGTGGAAAGCAACGGGAAGCTACCACACCTACAATTCCCTAGTAAAGCTGCAAAGGATACTATGAAACTGCTATAATTGCAGTGAAAGACCTGCCCTGCGGCAGAATTACTATGGAGGGATATGTATATTACGCTGAGCTTTATGCTGACTCTGAAAATAAAAGGGATATTTTGTTTCCAGTACGACATGCATTTTCACCTATTCGATTACACATTTGGTTATTCTGTACAGATTGTTTCTGTGATTCACTTCAATTTACTTTGTCTATTATCACGGCGATGTCTTATGAGCTTTGTCACGTTCTCTCCTGAAATTGATGGAACTGTCTCATAAGTCTCACGTTGGGGCTCCTGCAAGGCCAAGTTACGTAACCGCGATAATATAATGGGCGACAAATGAAAATGATGCACCTGGATAATCCTTTAATTCAAAACTTGACCTAAATTCCAGATCATGGGCGACTACATGAAAAATCGTATGGTCTGAAAGGGATACGAATCCGAGAACTCGTGAACTGTAGTCAGAAGCTCGGACAAGCCCATGAGGTTGGTCCTAACTTCTTACGCTAATAAAGTAAGATGAAAAAAAAATTAAACAAACAATGTATTTAAAATAAGGGGAAATTGAAATGTTTGCTCCCAAAAGCGTCGCAGAGTTAACACAGAAAGCAGTATATCTTTTGAAACAAAGTTTGAATGTGCAGACAGCATGTATTATAGGACTCAAGAGAAAGACTCAACATTTGCAACTCCTAGGATTTAGAAGTTGGCTGCAGTGTGCTTCGTCGGTCTTTTAGTTATCCAAACAGTTCACATTCTGAGAATTCCTCTCTTTTTGCGACGTTTGAGATCTGAATATAGCCTGTGTTGCATCTCTCATGTACATTAGCAAGGTTCAAAACACATTTAAACAAATTCCCCCAACTTAAATATCAGAACCGAATTTATCATGCATCATAATCCTGTAAGTATCGCCTGAATTAATAAAGTACCACTATCGCCTTCGTACATCTCTACTAATAAAATGATTGCACAGACTCTACTGGAAAAAAACGTACATTATAAAACAAGCTGCTTGTCCTCCTTTAATATGACCATAAGTATCCAAAATACTAAATGTATTAAATATTTTTGTATATCTCTTTCTCTCTCTCTGTCTCTCTCCCTATCTCTCTCTCTCTCTATCTGTCTGCCTGTCTGTCTCTCTATCTCTGCCTGCCCTCTCTCTCTCTCTCTCTCTCTCTCTCTCTTTATCAAGGAAAGGATGAAGTTTGAGGTGAAATAACTGCAAACAGGCACGTATTGTAAAGTAAGTTCGGAAAAGGAACCGCTTCGTGGTCCAATAAAATTTAATTCAATACAGGTTTCCAAGATACCAAGATATAAGATATATTACATGAAAATGATGTATAGTTCGAAATTCTAAAATAAATTATCCGTATTTTTTAAATAGGTATGTATATTTTAGTAAAACTGTATTCAAATGGTTATTAATAATTCTAAGCTTAAATTTTTTAGCATTTTACTAGCTAAATTTGGAAAGCAACGGGAAGCTACCACACCTATAATTGCCTAGTAAAGCTGCAAACCATAGAAGGAAAATGCTGTGATTGCAGTGAAAGACCTGCCTTCGGGCATAATACTGTGGATTGACTAGCTTCATCGATTACATTATAAAAGAGTTAATTTTATATTAATGCATATAATGTGTATATATATATATATATATATATATATGTATATATATATCATAAATACATTGTATGTGACGATATAACATTGGTTAATAGACCTAACGTTAATAATATTAATAATAATAAACATAATAATAATAATAATAATAATAATAATAGTAATAATAATATATTTTACCTGATTCTAATAACTCTAATGAATTATTTTGTAACTCGCCTGAATTAAATTATGCACTTAATAATAAATATGGTTAGTCCACAATTGAATTAATAACATATCATACATAGTGCAGAGCTAATAAGAAAAGTAAGTAATAAATAGTCCCGCGCCGTAGCCGAGCGGTTAAGGTAGGAAGCCTTGGTGCAGAGCTACGGGACTTGCGCTGGTTCGAGTCTCCATTGGGGAAGAAATTTTCTCATGGTATTTCGGTCAGTATGGGACCGGTGCCCACCCAGCATCGTGAGGCAATTGGGTAGCTACAATAAGTAGCGGCTCCAGGTTGAGGAACCAGCTATAACGGCTGGGGGACTCGACATGCTAACCACATGTCACCCCTACACTGGCTGTTGATCATCAACCTCAGTGGTTGACACATGTGGATGTGAAGGGCCAGCAGCCGACTGGTAAATGGGCTACCGCTGAAAAGTGGAAAGACCCTCAATCGGAATCGGATCGGAAGTAATAAATAAATGTCCTCAACTCGTGCCCTAATTAATGTCAGGTCGAGGGATGAAATATGATGAATGCCGTCCATTTATATTTGTACGAAGGACAAAGGTGACTATCGTTTACGGCTAACTCACCGTCACAGGAGTGGATGAATGAATTAAAACTAAATTTAGATGTATGAACAAATTGTGGAATAAATTTTGTAGCAGGAATACGGGAAAGACCCTAAGAAAAAACTGCCCAATATCCGTTTCGTCTAGCACGAAAACCACATTTGGTGACCGAGATGCCAACCCGAGACCCCAACGGTGAAATGGATTCTTCTTTAAGAGCTTGCACTACGGAAGTGCCTAATAAGAAATATATATATATATTTATTTATATATATTTATTTATTTATTGCAATATACATGAAATTCAATTATTTCCCGAGAATGACACATCTATTAACTTATACAAAAATATAATACGGGGATATTTAAAAACATATTAACAAATAGAATAAATCACAAAAGGGTATAATACTGAAAATATGATAAATAAATTAGGCCGGTTGTTGTGGGAGCATTATTTTTCATCTTGACTCCCAGCAGTGTTGAAGACGTGTAGCAGCTTTCAAAAGTGTGGATTTGGTATAGACAGGCGGAGACTTTTGCAGCATGCAGATTGTTCAATGTATCCATGAGTAGGAGAAACAGTCATGCCTTATAGCTATCTTAAATTTGGAAAAAGTTATTTGCATGTCCGATGTCATGCTTCAGATTTAATTATCTTATTTTATTGAATTTATTTAGTCCTTTATAACTACTGTTTTTGGATGGATACCAGTTGCATATCTGTGATAGAGCATTTCTTCTATGGGTGGTAGTAGAATTTGAATGCATAGTTTTGCACGTGATTTGCTACTTCGTTTTTTATCATGCCACAGTGTGATGGTACCTATTGTAAAATAACTTTATTTGGAGGCCAATAATAATGGATGTATTTGTTATATTCTACAACTTCCATACTATTATCATGTGGTAAATAATTTGTATTTGCATCACCTCTTGCCAGAATTCACGCCTACGTGTGAGATGGCTTCTATCTCCTCAACAAAGAGACATGTCACTATGCCAAGTGTAATGTAAATTGAAAACATGTCACTATTTATTCCAATAAATGCATTTCCTGTTGGACTGATTTTGGAACCATATGTAGAGATGGATGACCAATTATTTTCCGGGCGCCGGGTTGAGATAATTTGTAAAACGATGAATCCTGTGGTTTAAGGAGGTGGATCCGCTTCGTTAATAACTTGAATTAGTTAAACAGCAGCAATGTGCAGTGCACCTGAGAAGTCTTGCGATTCCTCAATATATGTATCTCCAGTCTTCTCTTCGTCTCTTTTCGATTGCTCAACTTCAACAGCTGTTAACTTACCCTATTTTACAGTATCCACATTTATTTTCTAAAGGTCTCAATGAGATCACTCACCAAACATTTATCCTTCCATGACAAACTTGTGAATGGTTTATTTGTTCATTCTATATGCATCTCCGGATCGTTGTAACCTTTTCAATTTAATTATTGTCGAGTACATTGTACATTGCATTTTAATGGATTTTCTGTTGGAGTTATTTGTCAAGAATTAAGCAAGTCATTTTCCTTCGTAGCGTCTTGCAATAACGCCTTGTTGTGTTTTAAGTCATCTGGGGAAATACTTTTTTTATGATACTGAGGAACATCGGGTAGACGTATTAATGTTTCATGTATTTCTAATGAATTTTCGGTAATTTGGACTTCTACTTCCGTAAATAGTTGCATGACATCATCGTGAGTGGATTGAACAGAACCTGTTACTAATCGTAGGACTTCCATTCTTTTAATATTCTGATGAGGAGCAGCAAATGCACAACAATATGCCGTAAGTAGTTGTATCTACTGTATATGTTTAGTACAGCTCATTTCAAGACAAATATGTAACTGCCAAATATTGATATGTAACGAGACTATCTAATCCAACACCGTAACCGAGGGGTTTAAGGCACCATGCCTTGATGGAGAGTTGCGGGAATCTTTTCTTGTAGCTTCGGGCAGTATGATAGCCATGTCCACCCAACATCGCGAGGAATTTCGGTAGCTACAATAAATAGCAGCTCCTGGTTGAGATAATAATTATAATGTTTTAGGCTGACTACATGCCACATAATACTATCTGGGTGATCGTCCATATGTAGATATGGAGCCAGCAGCTGACTGGTAAGCCAACGGTCTTCTGCGTTTGTCGTGCTAATGACTTCGTTGTTAATGACAATTTCACTGGAAGATGTTAAAGAAAATATCTGGTGATTTATTTGTTTTGTGCCGGGTGAAAAATTTCTTATGCACATACGTATTTTAACGTGTTTATATTATGAACAGACGTGCTAATCCTCTTGATCCGATTTTAATGAATGTAACTCGAATAATATACTAATACCGTAGCACTATAGTAATATTATTTATAATTATAATGATAAAAAAAGGAAGTAAAAATGACTCAAACACTGAATAAACTAACCGAATTCCTCTATATGTGGTATACATGGCATAATATTTCTCGTTTCAGGATATGTATCTTTCTTTAGTTAACCAATAAATTATAGAACCTCAATTTCTTATGCTACTT
The DNA here is from genome assembly GCA_030220185.1 of Diploptera punctata. NCBI lineage: Eukaryota > Metazoa > Arthropoda > Insecta > Blattodea > Blaberidae > Diploptera > Diploptera punctata. The sequence goes on along the minus strand of JASPKZ010007288.1, from coordinate 1,793,340 downwards.
TATTTAAATATGTAAGGCTGCAGTGATAATAAACCATGAGCAACCGTAATTTGACACAAATTTAAATAATTCCTAATGCTTCAAGTTTCCATTGCTGTATTAAAATATTAAATAAATTAAATAAATGTGTTTTCTATGATACAATTCCAAATGTAAGGTTTAATTAAATTTTATGTTAAGCTGATATATTTCGAATAGCTGGTGAACTATTTTTTTAAATGACAGGTTTCAGATAAAATCTCACTCCTAATGGTCGGATGTCGCTGATGTTGGAGAATACCTTCCTTATTTTATTTCAATAAATATACTGAGTTTCGTTGCGAATAGTCGAAAATTGTAATCACTAAAGCGATTTTTAAAATTTCGTATCAGGTGAACTCCTACACCAAATGGTCCGATATTGCTGGTTTATAAATTTGACCTTACTGTTTAAATTGATTGTTGTATTTAACACTTTCCACTATTGTTATTTTAACACAGTTCCAGTAATGGATTATATTATAATATTATAATGATATTGTGAAAAGAAAAATTAATGTTCGAACCAGGAATCAAACAGTTGTCCTCTTGTATTCCGTACAACCGTGCAAGACCACTACACTATTCTAGACATGGTACACACATTTACAATTCTTTCCACATATACAATCGATAATTCTCGTTTGGTCCGCCGCTAGGCAGATGACACCACGGACGTCAATGGCCGGCTTCATTTAGAAGTATCTATGTTTTGAGAATTTTACACCACCTCTTTTACAAGCAGTAATCGATATTATCTAACACTTTCAAATATTGTTATATTAACACAGTTCCAATAATGGACCTTATTATAATATTTTAATGATATTGTGAAAATAAAAAATAATGTCTGAACCTGATACGTACTTCTAAATGAACCCGGTCGTTGATGTTGGTGGTGCCATCTACCTGGCTGCGGACGAAACGAGAATTATAGATTTGTATATGTGAAAAGAACTGTTTATATTTGTGCCATGTCTCGAAGAGTGTAGTGGTCTTGCACACGTGTACGGAATACAAGAGGTCCACGGTTTGATTCCTGGTTCACACATTAATTTTCCTTCTCGCAATATAATTATAATATTATAATATGATCCATTACTGGAATTGTGTTAAAATAAGAATATTGGAAGGTGTTAGATAATATCGATTACTGTTTATAAAAGTGTAAAATTTTCAAAACACAAATACTTCTAAATGAAGCCGGCCGTTGACCTTGGTGGTGACATCTACCTGGCAGCGGACGAAACGAGAATTATAGATTTTTGTATATGTGGAAAGAATTGTTAATGTTTGTACCATGTCTCGAATAGTGTAGTGGTCTTGCACGGTTGTACGGAATACAAGAGGTCCACTGTTCGATTCCTAGTTATGACATTAACTTTTATTTTCATAATATAATTATAATATTATGATTATTTTATGTTGAGTGACGTCCGAACAAATAAGCACTAGTGATCTAAGACACACACACACACACACACACACACACACACACACACACACACACACACACATATATATATATATAATATATATATATGGCGACTTTCAGTATCTGTTAGCAGCAATAGGTTACGATCTGTAAAAAATAGAAATCGTTTTATAGGAACAACCTCAGTAGTTTAATTCGTGTAGAATGATCTACATTGAGTAGTGATATTTCTAATTAACTGTTGAAGTACGTGGAGATCATTCTATTTTTTCTATCATGTGTAACATTAACATCTCTGTAGTGGTCCATGAGGCATTATAACCAGGGCGATAATATTATTATAATATCCTTACCTCGTGTCCAACTCAAGGTTGGGTTGAGGCATAAGATGCAATGAAGCCCCTTTATTTGTAGGTCCCTGAAAAAATCTGACACACCATCACAGGGGCAGATGAATTAAATTGGATGATATGAGTGTAAAAAAATGGTGTAGAGAAATGTGCTTCGGGAAAAACGAGAGAAACCCCGAGATAAACCTGCCCTATCTCTGTTTTGTCCACCACGAAACCCACAAGGAGTGAACTAGATGCGATATCGAGACTCCACAGATGAGAGTGTCACGGAACCCGATATGATATTACAGCGAAATATATATTTTATTAAATACAAAACGATATCATACACCTGGGACGAAATAGTACTGAATGAGTATATAACAGTAATTACCGTTTATTCCACTGAAAGCAAAGAAGGCAAATGCAGTCGTGAGGCGTGGAAGGATGAATAGAGTTGCCTGCACTACAAAGCATGTATAGTGACGATACAATAAAAAATAATTTTACGTCTGTGTTCAAGTGACATTGTAAAATATTTCGAATCTTGGATTTATTTAATAGTGTCCGTGTCTCGTAGTTCATCACGAGCAGATTTTTTAAACACGGCATTTTATTTTTAACCACCTTATCACGCTTTTGTTTTTGTATTTTGGTGTAGCCTATAACTTCTGGCTGTCATATGTACAGTGTGTGCAATCACCGTCTGCAAATAAATGTATTAATTAGCAATGCATTTGAAATCCGATTCCGATAGAGGGTCTTTCCACTTTTGAGCGGTTTCCCTTTTACCAGCCGGCTGCTGGCCCTTCACATCCACATGTGTCAATCACTGAGGTAGATGATCAACAGCCAGTGTAGGGGTGACATGTGGTTAGCATGTCGAGTCCCCCAGCCGTTATAGCTGGTTCCTCAACCTGGAGCCGCTACTTGTTGTAGCAACCCAATTGCCTCACGATGCTGGGTGGGCACCGGTCCCATACTGGCCGAAATACCATGAGAAAATTTCTTCCCCCCTGGAGACTCGAACCAGCGCAAGTCCCGTAGCTCTGCGCCAAGGCTTCGTACCTTAACACGCTCGGCTAAGTGCGCCCCCCGGGATCATTTGAAATCAATTATCAAGAATGAATAGGATTACGGAATAATTCAGAGTCTAATGTAGAAGTTTTACTCCTGGAAATCACCCGGCTAAAACGCCCCCGTCACATTTTTGAAAAAAGGAATTTGATCATGATGACCCTTAGAATGACCAACTTGTCTAAGGGATCAAATTTATCAAGTATGTACTGGTTCAGTGGTTTGTCATACGTTTCTCTCTATATATTTTTTAAACCTTAGTTTAATCTCCCCCTTAATCTCCCTGTCGGATAACTTGCAAAGGACACCATTTGTCGCGAGAGGATATTGGAGCTTTGAGATCAGTGAATAAACCAACATGTGGGCATCATGGATGTAGCCGTCACCTCAATACCAGAGGTCACTTCCGGGACAACAACAAACATCTAAGCAAGGCACATACATGTCACTAATACTTTTAAATCTGTTAAGCGAGGCTAATATGATATAGATCATAATAACAAATGGCCCGATGATTTTCCGGAATGAGTTAGACTTAAAGTTTCCTCACTCAGGAAACTTTTTTCGATCTGGTATCGTATCTTCACCCGCTTCATATGACCCAATGGACGTAACCCCGAGACCACGAGGGTTGACAACATTTAGGGAATACTAATTTAAATGTTGAAGAATTATGTAAATGTCAGAAAAAAAGAAAATATTTCCGGGCCGGGTATATGTTCTCCTAACTATTCTTAACTATTATGATATTTTATTGATGTAGAGGGCTCAGTTTCATTAAAATACCGGGAGACGATTTGTAATTATTATATTTTAAAACTTATTCTCAGAATTTATTTTTAAAATTGCCCTCTCTTGATTAATGAGATTTTTAAGCTAGCTACAACCATAAACGTAATATGTAAACAATTGTACTGGAAGCAAGTTGTCAAGATGACGTCAGGTACAAAATCTACACCATAGGTTTTATTAAAGCAGCAGCAAAAAAAAATACTTAAACGGTGTTTACATATGATCATAAATTCGGATATGTTAATATTTTTGTAGAGTAATGTTTCAAGCTTATAAAATGGTACTAATAACAGTTATTACGGGACGTGCAAATCATGTTAAATACTTTTAAAATAGTACAACATTTAATTTCAAATTGAAGATAAGGATGATATCTAGGTTAATCCATGAAATATTAATACGATATGGCGGTTTTGCGATAATATTTCCCTTGAAAAACAATGTAATAAATTTAAATATTAATTCAACTAACGTTTCCCATACAGTTAAAATAAACACAGTTAACCGAATTAATTTTATACACAAACTAATTATTTATGTTACTAATTTACTTCAAGTTAGTTGTCAATTTTGAAAACTATTACAGGTATTACTTCACATCCATTAAGGTCGGAAAGTAAATTTATCAACCTGTTGTTTGCAAATTCGACTTCTCTACTGGAGTTATGTTCAATTCAAAATCATCATAATGAATTTTACGTTATTCTGTGTGCATATTACAATAGAACAGTTTATGTAGGGTGTTTCATAAAGGATGGCGCAAACTTAAATGGTTGAAAGTATACGATAATTGAAGCAACAATGTCCCAATAAACATGGGTCCGCAAACGAGCCGTTTGCGAGATAATTACGAATGTATGGTTACAATCCGCCACTGACGTCATTTTTTGTAACATCGTACTAGGTGATTATCTCATTGGGCCACACATTCTTCCACGAAAACTTAATGGACGGAGGTACCTTAGGTTTCTGCGGCGTCATCTTCCAGGATTGCTTGCGAATGTTTCCCTTCAGCAACGTCGGAGTTTGTGGTACATGCATGATGGAGCTCCGGCACATTTTGCTGCTGCTCTGAGACTGCATCTAACGCGCAGATACGGCCTAAGATGGATAGGTCGAGGCGGATCTGTACCTTGGCCTCCAAGGTCACCTGATCTAAATCCTTTGGATTTTCATGTCTGGGGTCACCTCAAAAGCGAAGTGTACAGCACACCCGTTAACACGATTGAAGAACTGGAGCAGAGAGTTGTACATACTTATTTACTTATTCACTGGCACTACCGAACCCGTAGGTTCATGGCCGCGCGGACATAAGCTCTCCATACATCCCTATCCTGAGCTAATGCTTTCCAATCATTTCCTGTGTAATCTACTTCCCTCAAATCATAGTTAATGTTATTCTCCCACCTCATTCTTTGTCTACCAACTGGGCGTTTTCCCTCTGGCATTCCTACAAGAAGCTTCCATGCAAGTCTTTCATTCCCCATACGTGCAACATGTCCTGCCCATCGCAGTCTACGAGACTTAACTGTTTTTAATATATCCGGCTTCCCATAAAGACCATGTAGTTTATTGTTAAGTAGTCTTCTCCATTCACCTGCATGTTCATCTCTCTTTAGTCCAAAAATTTTCCTAAGTACTTTATTCTCAAATACCTGTAATCTCCTTTCATCCCTTAAAGTAAGAGTCCAAGTTTCGCACCCATATAATATAACTGGTAGAATAATAGTTTTATATATTTTCAGTTTAACACTTTTTGAAAGGAGTTGGGACATCAAGAGTCTCTGCAATGCATAATAGCACGCATTTCCAGAATTGAGCCTATGTTTAATTTCTTTGTGCATCGCATTCCCATTTGTGATTATTGTACCTAGGTATTTGAATTGAGCCACTTCCTCAAATTTCCCTCATTTGTCATTAGCTGTCCATTTCCATTATATAATGTATTTCTACGTGTGACCATATATTTAGTTTTATTGATATTTACTTCCAGTCCTAATTTTTTAGTGTTACTCAATAGCGTGTGCGTGTTGTCCTTTAGTATCTCCTCGCTATCAGCCAATAGTACTACATCATCAGCATAAACTAACAGCTTATTAATACCATTCAGTTGTAAGCCTTCCTCATTCTCTAAAGATTTAATGGCATGCTCTAGTACAAAATTAAATAGTAGAGGAGATAGTGCATCTCCTTGCTTCAACCCATTCTGGATTTCAAAAGTGTCTGAAAACTGTTTGCCTACACGCACCCTACTCTGTGTGCCATTTAGACACATTCGTATAAGTCTAACTAACTTTTTAGGAATTCCGAACTCCAGCAGGATACTATATAACTTCTCCCTCTTAATTGAATCTTATGCTTTTTTGAAGTCTACATATAGTTGATGTACAGTACCATTATATTTCCATTTCGTCTCTAAAATTAGTCTTATACTAAAAATCTGCTCTGTTGTAGACCTGTTTCTACTAAATGCACATTGGTGATCTCCTAGAATGTCATCAATATAGGGAGTAAGTCTGCTGACGAATATATTTGTTAGAATTTTGTAGGAAGTTGAAAGTAATGTGATGCCCCTGTAGTTGTTGCAATCAGTTTTATCTCCTTTCTTATAAATTGGTACGATAATTGATTCTTTCCATTCATCTGGAAGAGCTTCTTTTTCCCAAATCATACTAAGCAACCAGCGTATCTTGTCCATCAATTTTTCTCCCCCTGATTTTATCAGTTCTGCTGGGATCTCATCTGAACCTGATGCTTTATACATCTTTAGTTTTTCAATCGCCATTTGACCTCCGGAATATTTTACCCCAGTTGAACCCATACATGCTTGTCAAAATTTCAGAAATGGTCCAGGGATTTTCGAAAGAATTCAGCATTCATTGCAGAGATGACCTCAGTATTGCATCCAGTTGCAAGGAAGACACTTTAACATCTCCTTTAACAGGTAACCCATAAGTAAAGTGAACTGTGAAATATGAACTAAATGAGATGAAAAATTAATAGTAAAGTCTAAATTCAAATAAATTTCTACTAACTAGGACGATGTTTACAATGAAGTCATTGGCGGCTTCTAACCATACATTCGTAATTATCTCGCAAACGGCTCGTTTGCGGACCCATGTTTATTGGGACATTGTTGCCTCTATTATCGTGTACTTTCAACCATTTAAGTTTGCGCCATCCTTTATGAAACACCCTGTATATCTTGACAATACATAAAATAAACTATAAATTATATGGTTCAAATCCAAAACGAATTAAAGCTACATAGGTACCGGTACGTGTAAAACAAAATGTCATTACCTGATAGGAAAACCACCTATTTACCATAAGTAATATTACGATTGATTTCCAAATCATCGATCAACTAATGAGTCACGAAATGACACGTGAATTTATCGAGAGGATTTCTAAAGCAAGAATTACATTTGTTAAGGTTATTTAAGGAATAAAATTAAGCTGTTTACTCAAAAATCATTATGTAAATATAGTTACAGTTATTTCAATATATTATATATATATATATATATATATATATATATATTTAATGATTGAAAACAAATCAGAAATGTGTGGTTTGTTTATTCACTGAAACTTGATCATATTATTTATTGCAAAATAGGATCGCAATATTGTAAGAATGCACCCTAGTGGAGAAAATAGAAACACATCTAATAATAAATTATAACCAACATTACAATTTATTAATTTATTGTTTAGTAAACAAGTCAATAAAATAATTATTTAAAGCACAATTATTGAACACACAATTATCAAATGTGTAGTTCGAAGGAATCTGTCCATTATTAGCTATATTAAATGTATTTGTTGGAGAGTCAGTCGCTGCAAAATAATGCTCTGACCTGTTCATTATATTAAAAAGGAGCGGTTTCCCTTATTACAAAAGTATATATATATATATATATATATATATATCAATGCCGTCGTCCTCAACTTTATTAAATTGATTAAAATCTTTAGAACTACGGAAATCAAGTTCCATCGTGATCAGAATGTTTCGTACTACTGGATGTTTTTGCATGTTTTTCTATAGAGGCTTCTACGTAGTAGGTGCGTTCTCGTTTAAAAAATATGTAATTCCTTTTGTCCATCTCCAGAGATTGTACATATCGACTTCTACAAACGAAGGTTCTACAAAGTTCGTAATTTAGTTCTAGCTCTCGTGTATATATTATTTTGTTAAGTAAAAACTTGCAGGAAAAAAACATTGAATATAATCAGAGAATAAAATCAGAATATATATATATATATATATATATATATATATATATATATATATATATATATATATATATATATATATATATATATATATATATATATATGTATATATAAATGTAATTTATTGAATAATTTGATCCTAATTATTTAATAATTTCACTATACTCTTCGTTAAGATAATTCTTGTACTATTCAGTATTTTTTTAATTTTATATAATGCATTTGAATCTGCCTTGCACGTAATATATTGTTATCACACTGGTACAAATTATATCATTAAATTTAGTGTATGGCACATATGCATTCTGTTGTTCATATCTAAAGTGTTTCACTATATGACGTGTATAAGTGAAAATGTCATCAGTATTCGTAAGTTTTAATTACTGTTAATGTCCTTGTATGACATCATTGCCATCGAATTCGAATTAATAATAGATGTCTTAATATAACGTTACATTCGTTACTTTAATCCCCTTCTCATAAAAAGACGTGTTGCATTAATACCAATATAATGTTATTGGTTGGTTTATCCCCGCCCGTCTATTTTGGTGTTGGTTAGCAGTGTTACTCTAGAAGAAGCTAGTGCCAGTGAACGTTGTGTTTGGGCCTTCTCGAGATAACGTGGTTACACAATGATGCTAGTTCAAGTATTGAGTATGTGATTAAAGAATTAGTAATGTTGGAAAATGATTAAGTGAAAATGAAATATGTATTAATTTTACTTACTTTCTGATGTAATTTATTGAAACTTAAAAACATTCTTCACATTCCGCCAGAACCTATGGAACCGTGTATCGCATCCACACCAGAGAAAATTGATTAATATAATATGACACACCAAGTGTTCGTCGACTGCATGGAAGTAGGACACGCGGCAATCTATGAAACGCTTATTAAAGAAACCAACAGACTGCATATCTAGTGGAAACGATTACATTGTGCTAGATTTTGTAGTGATCAGCTTTGATTCTGAGCCACCGCGATACTGTACTCTTGGTCCTGATATTCGGTGCACACCTTGCATATTACTAACATGTTTAATTTACGTAATCAGTAGTAATATTATGTATATTTAGTGACATACTACGTTTTCATAGCATGTTTAGTTTATATAAATAGAAGTAACATAATATGACAGTAATTTTGCTTTTAAGCTATTTTGCTTCGAGCTTCGCAATTTAATACCTTAATGTTTTTGTAGTTCCGTCTGTCTTAATTTAACTGATGCCACATCTTGCTGCATTACAAAGTGTGCAGGTATCAGAATCAATTATTCCATGCTTTTCCAAGTGATAAGGCAGGCATTCGTATCAGGGGCTATTCTGTATTTAAAATTTGATTCCTTCCTTTTGCTGTTAGCTATTGAATTATCACACCATTATTTATATTTTTGCTAACGTATGAGCTGAATTGAGGAAAACTCTGGTAACTGTATCCTTTGCTTTTGGGTTCATTCTTTGCATTAATAGTTCACCAGTATATGACTGTTGAAAGACAGTTCTTTTCTTTGCACGTTCATCTCCCTGACCTGTCTCTTTTAACCCTATGTGTGTTCACATTCCATTGGAAAATTATTGTTTTGCTTTGTATATTAAGTAACCTTATTATTTTCCTGGACTATTTTATCGATCTTTTCAAATCTGTATAATTTTTTGTTATCGCTTGAATGACAGATTTAAAGTCAACTAAAATACAGTATTTTGAAACTGGTTAAGTCAATAAACTAAACTCATGAGAGCAATTTCAATAGCTTTCACTTCACCATACATTTTTTTAAAATGTTTTATTGGATATATACTGTATATAGTGATTAAAAAAACTTCCAATATACAGTAGGTGATAAAGTTATAAAATTGGTTGTAGTTTCAGATATTTTCATTATACTTGTAAAGTTTTATTCTTGCTCAAAGCAACTTTTTGACATTCTCTGTTACACGAGCTATCTGAAAAGATCTGAATCTAGCAATGTTCTGCATTTATTTATATGTAAAATATTCGAGGCAATTTGTTTAAGTTCTTGGACATTATAATATCAATACTTTCACCTTCAATAAAATTAAAAGAGAGGTCGTACTATTGGTTAAAATCGAATGGATTGATGATTGTTTTATTGATACTGTTTTGTTTGGGATGATCAATGTTCTTGATAATAATAATACTTCGTATCTTACAGAATATTATGCGACTAATATTGTTTGATACACAGTTTCAGGTGATTTGGGATATGTATTGAATTTAGCATTCAGATTTCAAGCTTTCTTTTGAATCACCTTCTGTATGGGGAGAATGTTAACAAATAAATACAAACATGTGAAATTTGTTTTTTAAACGCTACCGTAGCTTAAATTTTGTTTTGTAATATTTCCAGCGTATTTGTAATAGTTTTTCTTGCTGTAACTAATGACTTGTTTGACATATTAATTTCTGTGTGTCTTACTCATGGTATTGGTAGAACAGTCTCATTTTTTTCCAACTGGTCTCTTCATTTGATTTAATGCTTTGTTGAACTTATTAGTTACCTCATCAATCCACATCAGCTTGTCATTCAATTGCATACTAAGTTATGTCGTAGAAGTACTGTAGTTTTTGTGATTCTACGTAAACTTGATTAGGTTGAAAACAACTGAGCTCATTTACGGTTATGTGTAAGTAAGGAGCAATTTATTTATTTTGTTATTTGAGGAAATTAAGTTAGCTTTAATGTACTGCATTTTTTAGCCATAGTTGAGGCATTTGTTGTCTCCTTGTTTAATAAACATTGCGCCGACAATCTTTCAGAAATTCGTGACATCATAATTGGAGATACATTATTTAAAATCTTTATTTCTCAATAGGGTTTGGCCTTCTATTACTGTTACATCACTGTCATTCGATTACTCTGAGAAACCTACCTTGTCTAATAAACTTGGCGATAACCGGAGCCCCACACGATGGACGCTGTCAGTGTCACATATTTCTAATAGAGGTCAAATAAAATTTGTGAGATAAATGAATTACATACCAAATGTACTAACGAGTATGTACTGGTTAATGAAACTAGTGTAAAGAGGAATATACGTTTTTGACGGCTGCACAAATTCCATGTAATTGTTTATAAGTAAAAGTACTTTATGTACATGTAACACTGAATAAATGTAATTTAATAACATAGTTTGAATGTATATTTGCTTAACAAATCGCTGGTTTATTACAAACAGAGCTCTCCAGTTCACTGGGAGGGGTCAGAGAACTGTATTAAGTAAATAAATTAATATTAGTCCAATTGTGATACCATAATATAAAAACTCAACTCCTTTAAAAAATCACGGCGTCCGATACAAAACGACTAACTGTAACTGTTTCCAATATTCCATGAATTCGTTCTATGTGATTTCTACGTAAAATGTAACATAACTTATAAAAAATAAACTTTCTTCCCTGTTTCACAAAGTGGTATACTGATATTAAAAATATTTCGTAGTCCTTACATCCCAAAATATTGTAGAAAATGAACGAACTCATACGTAGCAAAGCATTTATTTTTATTTATTAAAATGAAAACTCTTAAATCACGCAGAAGCTTTTGTTGTGTGTCGGGTACCTTTAATTTCTATGATATATTAATGATTAAGGTTTATTGCAATAAAACATACATATTTGTATACTATTGCTTATTGAAATAAAATTGAAAACTTCACAGGGATTATTACTTTACTTTCACTCTGAAAAACATGTCATTCTACAATTATGCCAGTTACCGATACAAAACCGTACGTTTCAAGGATAATTATTAACCCGTCAGCGTGGAGCGACGTGACGTGTTCGCAAGTTGAATTCTTCACCCAATGCGGAACGACGTGACATGTACGCTAGTTACACGCACTGCTTTAAACTGTAATTATGACCTTTGTGTTAACATTAACTATTTACCGTGTATACAAATTTTCTGTAGAGACTTCAAAGTTTCTATTAGTGCATATATTAACTGATTACGGCCCTGAGTAACAATTTAAAATAATTTTATATTTGCATTTATTCTTGCGGCCTCTGACATTTTTCTTAAATTTATAACTTGATAAAGGATTTCTTATAAAACTAAATTCGCCTTTTTTTTGTAGATTAGCTTGTCTATCAAATTGAATCTATTTTCAAATCTCTTCATTTTTAATAATAATGTCGCAAAATTCAGTATAAATAAAGGCCCAACAAAGTTATTTCCGATTTACGCTACAGTACAGGACCACAACAGTAAATTTCAGATATATATATATATATATATTTCAAATGACGATATCCTTACATTATGGAAAGGTAGTTAGTCTACAATTCAGTCAGTATCTAAAAGGAAAGTGGTCCACTACAGACCTTAGAAGGTTCTTGGGATATTAGGAGGTTAAGGCTCCCACTTTTCTAAAGTATCGGTACTTGATGTAAGCCGAGTACTTATTTCTGTCTGACGGCCCATAACAAGCATCTGGTACTCATTTCAGTTAGAGGCTGAGTCAACCCCGGGTTCACAGTGCCGCCTGAAGGTTTGATTCAGTTTAAAAATCCTGATCCACCGGGACTCAAACCCTCGATCTTCCGGCTTGTAACATGTTAATCTTTTAAGTCCACACCTCCGGTGAAACTATTATAGTCATATTTCAACAAATGGTTTCAGTTTGGAAACCAGAAGAAAGGCATTGAAATTTAGGGTTGATGAAGGTCTTTTAGTACAACAGGTCTGATGTGTAGAAAGACCATTTTTTGAAGGCACACGACCTAAAATAATGTTTCAAAAGTGTTAGAAAGATACATTTGGAGAAGGCTGCCCCCCCTACAAGAAAGAAGGTCAGCGCATAGAAGCAATGTGTTTGTAATAAACATGAACAAAGTAAACACAAGGGGAAAAAAATACACTTATTGTTGCCCGAGTGTCAAACAGCTGGTTTACATTTTGAAGATTTATCACACCAATTTTTTAAGTTCATTTTTTTAAGGCCCTTCTCTTTGTGTAAATATTTCGTTTTGTTGTTAGGTAAAGCCGGTTCTCTGAATTCTTCAAAGAATCCCTAGTGCAATACACTGTGTCACTTATGTGAGAAATTTACAAAAAGGACCTATTTCAACTGTGGCACAACAACCATAAATAAGTCTGCAAAAAATGCAGAGATGTTATGTGAGAACCGTAACAAATTTAATTAATTAAATATTATATTAAGGGTTCACCATAAAGGAATTGCAGAAACGTTTAAATTACTGAAGATATATCAATTTAAATGCGTTATTGGAATACTGGCACTGAACGGCTGAGTTTAAATACCGGTGAACTTCCTCCCACATCAGAGTATTCCCGGCCATTTAAATCCATCCACTCTGAAGGGTTAAAGATAGATACTCTGTTTTCTGTCAAAGTGATTTAAACCAGTGAAGTGAAAAAGTAATGTCATAATATCTAGAGGTTAAACACGATTAAAATGTTGCTTAATTTTGTTACAATTATCTAACAGTTGTAATGGAATTCCCCTATATTAAGAAAATTAATACAATGGTGAATATATATAGTCATTAAATTTTGTCTGTGCAATCATAGCATTTCTACATGTACCCCACGAGTGTCAAGGAGGATGGCCGGTCGATACTCAGTATCTCTGCAGAGAGTCCCCAACATCAGTGACGTATCTGTTTCAATAGCCGCTATGATCCTTTTTGCGAAATATTGTCACTATGTTGTAATAGACCTTACACCTAAGATACCTCCATAGAAATAGAATCAAATGTTTGGCAACCAGGCATATGGACAACCTGTCCCGAAATTCATCTTCAATGTGTTTCGGACTTTTAAATGCGTGTGGAGATGCTCTTTTTCGATGTAACATTAGGATTGGATGATGGTATATTATCTGAGGAAACACAATATTTTACAGCATACCAGGATATGTAAGATGAAGGATACTTCCGTCTGCTGTGTAGAATAATCAATTGACTTCATTCCTTATTATAAGTGACACGAAACGTTATGTTGTCTCTTTAATACCCCATAACCTCTCGGGGATATTCACTAACTCTAATTCGCGAGTTGTAAGAATTGACGTTACCACTGAGGTGTAATATTGTCTTAACAGAAAACAGAATCTCGACAAAAATGTTGTTGTCGACTTCGATATGCTAAAGAATATTTTCGTCATATGTTCCACGTTTTGGTTTGCTGTCGGGTTTTAACATATGTATATATTGTAATTTGTATTTATAAAGCTTCAGACCCTTGCGAAGGACAATGAAAACAGCGAATTTTGGAGAGCAAGCCCACGTAATTCCCTCGGAACGAACTTGTTAATATTTCTTGTGAATGCATTTGTAACGTGCTGAACGGTCTCTTATGATATTTGCGTGATACGCCTCTTAACGACAGATCCTGTAACTAGAAATGCTGTTTTTCTTGTCTTGATTCTGTTGGCATCGGGATTATTCTGTTATACTTTATACGGAAATGTCGGTCAACTGTAATATTGGAGCCTAATTCTGCGAACAAATAAATGTTTGAATTTTTCAGCATTGGTTATCAGCTTTTCACTTTTTGCATGCTTTAGTTTTTCAACACTTAAAAAAGCAATGATCAGATTCGTATCCATTTTATAAACTCATTCGGTATAATGTGCTTTCAACCATGTTTTCACGATACCGGTTTCAAAGGCTTTCGTTTTCGTCATCAGTCAAATTCCAACAGTCCAGTTGGGCTGATGATGAAGGCTACGCCTTTAAAACCAGTATAACGAAAACACGGAACGTTATGAGATAACACTAAAAAATATAAAAAAGCAGCATTTAACTACAAGCCAAGAGATTCAAGGAATGTAGGAACACTGTGAAATGATGGACAGAACAACTGTGAGGCGGAACAGCATTTTGCCTAGCCCGTGAAGTAAAGAAGAAGAAGATTAAGAAAGTTATACCGAAACATTTTATAAATTATAATGATATTGTGAAAATAAAAATTAATGTCTGAACCTGGAATCGAACCGTGCACCTCTAGTTCTCCGTACTAGTGTGCAGCCCATTACACCATTCTACACCTGACCCTAATATTAACAATTCTTTCCACATATACAAATCTATAATTCTCGTTTCGTCCGCTGTCAGATAGGTGACACTACCATCGCCAACGGCCGGCGTCGTTCAGAAGTATCTATAATTCAGAATTTTACACCACCACTTTTATAAGCAGTAAACGATGTTATTTAACATTCCCCAATACTGTTATTTTAACACAGTTCCAATCAGGGATCATATTATAATAGTATAATAATATAGTCCACCGCTGAGATCTCGAGGTTCGTGCTGCCTTGTCACGCAGCGGGCCCGGGTTCGATCCCTGGTAGGGGAAGTTTTTCTGAGTCAGGTTTTTATCGGGGGTTTTCCTCAACTGTAAGACAAATGTCAGGAAAACTTTAAGGTTCAAACAGTCCCCGAAATCATATGGCCATCATCATAATCCTTATCATTATCATCATCATCCTTCACCGGTGTGGAAAGCAACGGGAAGCTACCACACCTACAATTTCCTAGTAAAGCTGCAAGCATAGCATGGAAGTGCTATGATTCCAGTGAAGGACCTGCCTTCGGGCAGAATTACAATGGATGGATGGATAATGATATTGTGAAAATAAAAATTAATGTCTGAACAAGGAATGGATCCGTGGACCTCTAGTTCTCCGTACTACTTTGCAGCCGATTACACCATTCTAGACCTGGCACAAACATTAACAATTCTTTCCAAGTATACAAATCTATAATTCTCGTTTCGTCCGATGTCAGGTAGGTGTCACTCCCATCGCCAACGGCCGGCTTCGTTTAGAAGTATCTATATTTGAGAACTTGACACCACCACTTTTATAAGCAGTAAACGATGTTATTTAATCATCATCATCATCGTCCTTTCAAGTATTAGGCCCAGTGGCCCGTTACGGTCTCGCGCCATCTCCGAAAAGGTCGACCCACAGATCTTCTGCCTCGAGGAATGTAGTGAAGAATTTGTTTTGGTATTCTGTGACGATCCATGCGCTGAATATGGGCTAGCCAATTGTTTCTATATTCTTGGAGGCATTCAGATATAGGTACGATGTTTAACTCTCTGGCTATTGTTGAATTTCTTTGGTGGTCTAGAAGGCTATAACCTGCAGTTCGTCGCAGAAATTTCATCTCCGTGGCTGTAATATGACGATCATCCTGAGTTCTGATGGTCCAAGCTTCACTGCCATAACAGATTATGGGTTTATTTTCCAATATTGTTATTTTTATAAATTATGAATTACATCATTTTGTTCCATCCCACGTAATTTTCATTAAATTCCTACCCATTGCTTATTTCAAATTTTAAAAAATAAGCCACCATTTACCTCAAACAAATCTTTCTTACATGTATACATTTAGAATGAGCGTTTGAAATAATGCCTTTTCGTTTGGGATAATGTGTATGTTGAACTTATATAAAGCATTTCTCTTTTGTGCGAATAAACTTATTTGTTCAGTTATTTATACTGTGAACTCATAATACATATGGCAACTTATATTGTTCCAACATTGTATGCAACAATTGTTCTGTCATCAGTAATAACCATATTTGTTTGAACCCTGATATCAAGTCTGAAGCGAACATTGCATGTTAGCAGACTTTGTTTCAGTAGTGTATGTTTTTCATACCGGACATCTCCGTGGAAGACGAGAAGAAGAGAAACGATCAAATTAAACGTGTCTCCATTTACACAAGTTGAGAAACAAGGTAGAACAAGTGAATATAAATTGCGAGCTCATTAAAATTTTCGCAGTATTATCAAACTTTGTAATTAGGTCAGGATTTTATTAAAACTTTTCTCCGACAGTTTTGCATTCAAACAAGAAGTTTATAATCCTTTGGTATTAAGAAAACAATTCAGAATACACTGAAATGTAAAGAATGATATTGTACTAATGTAGTTCTACTAACTGAAGAGTTCAAAGTCTCTCAACGTATTTATATATCTAACATCTGAGACACCTGGCTCTACTACTCATGTAGAACGTTTCGACGGAATATATAGACAAAGCACGATGTACTGTTGAATATTAAATCGTTCATCAAACAGTAATCCATGCACTCTAGATTCCATGTTACCAGACCGATCAACACATTAAAGTTGTGTGAAAAACTGATTTTTCGTAGTTTATTTTCTTTCCTTTATTAATATATGAGTATAAAGCTTGATATATGCTGTGATGTTCAAACCCCCACATTCAAAATAACATAATGATATTAATATATTACATGACAAACAAAAATTCCCACACCCGATGTATTGTTTACTTTACTCATTACTATAACTTAGCTTCTAAATTATTTAAATTGTCTCCTTTTCTCCCTTCCTTCTCACTTTATCTTAGTTTAACCTCTCCCTTTGGAGTTGCTCTTAGTTTCCGCAGCTCATCTGGGTCATATAAGGAGGAGACTTGTCGGCAGAGGATTTGAATCCATGAACACACACAATTTTGACTATGCAGACATGAAGGGTGAGTGATAAGCTCACAGCCAGGGCTCAGACGACACACAAATTTAAGTCAAGATAAACAATTCATTCATATGATCAAACTAAGTAAGGCGAATATCTTTTGATGATACTGATAACCAGATGATCATCAAAAACCATTCATTGACCCATAAAGTATTCTCACTATGGAAATATTCCCGACCGGGGATCAAACCCGGGTCCGCTGCATACGATGAAACTTACGTTATACCAAGAACATTTCTAAATGATTTGAAGGAACAATATCAAATAATATGAAACATATTCTAATCTAACTAGTCTAATAATAATATAATAATAATAATAATAATAATAATAATAATAATAATAATAATAATAATAATAATAATAATAATCACTCCGGTGATTAGGCAATTGCCCGTTCCGACTTCATAATGGATCATCCCAATGTCTTCTAGGTCTTCCAACATCACGTCTTCCTCTTGCTAGATAATTTCTTGCTAACATTCCATCCATATTATCAATCCATTTATGTCTGCAATTCGTGACCTTATCCAATAAAGGCTGTAGTTTCAATTCTTCTCTTATATCCTCATTTCTTATTCTATCAAGTCTTGTACATCCTTTTACTTGTCTTAGGAACCTCATCTCCGCCGTCTGTATTCTATCCTTCTGTTTTTTTCATTGGAGCCCAAGTTTCACATCCATACAATATTGTGGGAATCGCCATAACATTATACATTTTTATTTTGGTTTCTTTTCTAATTTTATTTTTGAATGTTCTCTGTATTGTTCCACACACCGTCTGAAATTTATTTATTCTGGAGTAAATATCTCTTTCCACATTGTAGCCAACATCACAGCCCAAATATTTGAAACTAGACACCTGTTCTATACTTTGATTTTCTAAAATAATTTTGGATCTCACTGCATCTCTTCCTCTAAAATCCATGGTCCTCGTTTTCCTTACAGAAATCTTTAGATCATATAATTTACATCTTTCATTTAATGCATGCATAGATTTCTGTAAGTCGTCTTCATTTTTATGTATTATGATTACATCGTCAGCAAATAGAAAATTATTTATGCACACTTTATTATTCATTCTTATTCCTGGATTCACTAAAACTTTCCATTTATTTAAAATATCGTCTATATATATATGTTAAACAAAGTGGGTGATAAACTACATCCTTGTCGTAATTCAGTATTTGTTTTGATTATATCTATTCTTTCGAATCTGGTATCTATAATTATACTTGTGTCTTCATACAATTTCTTTATTGTTTCAACAAGGCACAGCGGGTATCCTTTCATTCGTAATATTTCCCATAATTTTTGTCTGTTTACTCGATAGAAGGCCTTATCCAAATCTATAAATCCTATGTGAATTTCTAAGTTATGTTCTCTTCTCTTTTCTATGAGTTGTTTCAGTGTAAAGACATTGTCTATACATGACCTTCCCTTTCTGAATCCACTTTGATATTCATTTATTATTACTTCTGTTATGTTTCTCAATTTATTATTTATTATTTTCGTATTCATTAAGCTAATCACTCTGTAATTCTAGCAAATTTCTCCGGTCTTACTTACTTACTCACTGGCACTATCGAACCCGTAGGTTCATGGCCGCGCGGACATTAGCTCTCCATAAATCCCTATCCTGAGCTAATGCTTTCCAATCACTCCCTGTATATTCTACTTCCCTCAAATCATAGTTAATGTTGTTCTCCCACCTCATTCTTGGTCTACCAACTGGGCGTTTTCCCTCTGGCTTTCCTACAAGAAGCTTCCATGCACGTCTTTCATTTCCCATACGCGCAACATGTCCTGCCCATCGCAGTCTACGAGACTTAACTGTTCATATTATATCTGGCTTCCTATACAGACCATGTAGTTCGCTGTTTCGAAGTCTTCTCCATTCACCTGTCTGTTCATCTCTCTTTGGTCCAAAAATTTTCCTAAGTACTTTATTCTCAAATACTCGTAATCTCCTTTCCTTCCTTAAAGTAAGAGTCCATGTTTCGCACCCATATAATATAACTGGTAGAATAATAGTTTTATATATTTTCAGCTTAACGTTTTTTGAAAGGAATTGGGACATCAAAAGTCTCTGCAATGCATAATAGCATGCATTTCCAGAATTGAGCCTATGTTTAATTTCTTTGTGCGTCTCATTCCCATTTGTGATTATTGTACCTAGGTATTTGAATTCAGCTACTTCGTCAAAATTTCCCTCATTTGTCATTAGCTGTCCATTTCCATTATATACTGAATATCTACGTGTGACCATATATTTAGTTTTACTGATATTCACTTCCAGTCCTAATTTCTTAGTGTTACTCAATATTGTGTGCGTGTTGGCCTTTAATATCTCCTCGCTATCGGCCAGTAGTAGGCCTACTACATCATCAGCATAAACTAACAGCTTATTTATACCATTAAGTTGTAAGCCTTCCTCATTCCCTAAAGATTTAATGGCATGCTCTAGTACAAAATTAAATAGTAGAGGAGATAGTGCATCTCCTTGCTTCAACCCATTCTGGATTACGAAAGTGTCAGAAAACTGTTTGCCTACACGCACCCTACTCTTTGAGCCATTTAGACACATTCGTATAAGTCTAACTAACTTTTTAGGAATTCCGAACTCCAGCAGGATACTATATAACTTCTCCCTCTTAATTGAATCATATGCTTTTTTGAAGTCTACATATAGTTGATGTGCAGTACCATTATATTGCCATTTCTTTTTTAAAATCTGCCTTATACTAAAAATCTGATCTGTTGTAGACCTGTTTCTTCTAAATGCACATTGATGATCTCCTACAATATCATCAATATAGGGAGTAAGTCTGCTTACTAATATATTTGTTAGAATTTTGTACGAAGTTGAAAGTAATGAGATGCCTCTGTAGTTGTTGCAATCAGTTTTATCTCCTTTCTTATAGATTTGTACGATAATTGATTCCTTCCATTCATCTGGAAGAGCTTCTTTTTCCCAAATCGTACTAAGCAACCAGCGTATCTTGTCCGTCAGTTTTTCTCCCCCTGATTTTATCAGTTCTGCTGGGATCTCATCTGAACCTGATGCTTTATACATCTTCAATTTTTCAATCGCCATTTTAACCTCTAATGCACTTGGCTCTGTGACTAGAATTTCTGCTGTCTGTAACTTATCCTCCTCAATGTCCTGTTCTGTATATACATTTAATAGCTGATTAAAGTAAATTTTCCATCTATTTAATATACTCCTAGAATCTGCAATCATATCCCCATTTTCACTCCGAATAATTTCTCCGGTCTCCTCTTTTAAATATATTCTTCACAATTGCTGTTTCCAAGTGGTTGGAATCCCATAGGTCTGCCAACATATATTAATTAGATGAAGTATTCGTAGTTTACACAAAATTCCACTATATTTGACTAACTCCATATTTATATTATCTAATCCTGTTGCTTAAGAATGAGGTGAGAGAATAACTAAATATGATTTAAGGGAAGTAGATTATACAGGGAATGATTGGAAAGCATTAGCTCAGGATAGGGATTTATGGAGAGCTTATGTCCGTGCGGCCGTGAACCTAGGATTTGATACTGCCAAAGAGTAAGTAAGTAGTAGTAGTAGTAGTAGGACTTTATTAGACAAAAGTAAGATATTTACAATATTATTTACAAATATGGGTCGCACGGGCAGTAAGCCGTACGTGCTGTTGACAGTCCGTTACAATAAAGTAATAATTGGTACTAGTGTAAAGAAAAATAAACAACAAAAAAAGCAGTAACATTACAATTACATAAAGAAAACCAAAATAATAACACAATAGCATTATACACTAAAAAAACATTAACATTGCAATTACATAAAGAAAACACAATAATATTACAATTAAATAAAGAAAAAACAATAATATTACAATTAAATAATAACACAATAGCATTATACATTAATTCATTTATATATAATTGTTAATAATTAATGGTATTGCATTTTGATAACATATATTTATTCATGAATGAATGTTGTCCTTATTTTCCGCGTTTTGTCCAGAAATTTACCGAGGTTTATCCAATATTCTGGATTTACCAATAACTCGTAGCATGCCAATCTTTCCCGATTTGAATTTAGAAATCATTCCGGTAATAACTGACGTCTCCAATATTCTAAATCATTACATTTTCCTAATATATGTATCTCATCTTCAAAGTTCCCGCACATTGGACATATTCGCATATCGTGATCGTCGCTAATTTTTAGAAATTTCCCTGCCCCTAGCCTAAACCAAGCAAGCCCTGATCTCTCCTTAAATCCTAGGTTGAATGTATACGATTATTTTCCCCAGACGTGTTTTAGGTCTCTTTGTAAACACAGTGAGCGTTTTCCTGTACATTCGGCGAAATGTTGGTTTATATCTAAGTACCTCCTCCTTGTTTTTCTCCACACGTTCTTGCGATTTTCAGTCCCTTTTTCCCATATCCAGCCCATCCCAATCTTTTGGAATTCTCTCCTAACCTCGTCTGCCCAAAATTTAACATCTATGGTAAGTAAGTAAGTAAGTAAGTAAGTAAGTAAGTAAGTAAGTAAGTAAGTAAGTAAGTAAGTAATCCTGTTGCTTTCCTATTCTTATTGATTTTCAGAGCCATTTCTAATTCATTTATGTCTATTACATCAATATTTTCCACTTTTATTTCTTCCTCGTTGTTCTCTTTTCCTTCAATTTCCTCCTTTTACCAAAGTTCTTCATAATGTTGTATCCATTCTTGTTCTGGGATTATGTTCAATCAGGCAGAATCTTTCTCAGTCTGATTTAGATGTTTCACTAATTTATAACATATAATAATAATAATAATAATAATAATAATAATAATAATAATAATAATAATAATAATAATAATAATAATTAAACTAACAAAACATTGTTTAATTCTTCAATTGTTTGCTATAATATTTATGATAATATTTTACGTACTTTTTTTAAAAGTCAAACTGGAAACTATCATTTTAAAAATTAAAATATTTAAAAACTCACTTCAGAATTAACATCAATAAAGAATGGACATCTTGAATGATAATAAGCTACGAAGTCACCTAAAATATTTTTCGTTTTTAGCTCAGAGAAGTCAATTGTGCCGTATAGGTGCGGAAACGCGCTTTATAGCATGGAATGAAGTTCTGTCCAGACGTAGTCTTCGCTCGGCTGCTATTGTGCACTGGACAAAATAGTTTCTACAAAGTAGAATTGGATTTGTTTTCTTTTTGTAACGAAAATATTAGAGATGCTTTCTGTGTACAAATCTTCTCTATGCTCAAATTAACTAAGCCTCATCTATGAGTTCTGTTCTCTAACCATAATTAGATATGAGGATTAAAAACGTTATTCTAGAACTAGTATTTCACCATAAGTATTATAATGTTTGTTAAATAATTATTTATTTATAAATTGTATATTTATAAACAAAATATATGTTTTATTTAACAGTAAAATACTGCACGAAATATATATTAATTTTTGTAAAAACTGTGTAGAAGTTTAGAATTCTAAACTATTGCATAAAGCATACGTTTTGACTATGGCCAGCCCGAGTGAGTGATTGACTCAATCCGGGGCGTCTTCTGAGAAGACGCACCCATTCACTCACACATTCATACTACTCGTTAACAAGACTAATATCATAATGATTAATATGATGGCCAGATGATGTTCGCGGATCATTTGTACCTTAAAGTTGTCTAACAGTTGCCCTACAGGTGGGGAAGAACCCGAGAAAATCATCCAGGTAAATTGTCTCAAGCAGGGTTCGAACCCGGGCCCGCATCGTACGAGGCAATGACGCAACAGCTAGACCACAGCGGTGGATAATTATTATTTAAACTCCTTTATCACACACACACACACACACACATTATACACACACACACACACACACACACATATATATATATATATATATATATAACCATACCATGGTTTAACAGTAGTTCAATAAAATATACATGTTCAAAATGAAGGAATAATAAAAAAGAAAGGGAGAAATAAATTCTACAAAATGTTTCAAATTTATTGAGACGCACAGTATTTCTGTGACTATTTAACACAAGACCCAAATGGGTGCCAATTGTCGATTACGTTCCAATGTCTCTTGTTTTACAAACAATCACAGTCATGACTCACCTACAAATACGGCTACCAGATTGTAAAATATAGTGCACGAATGTAACCAGATTCTGCTTGTGGGATATCATAGAAAAAGCATTCGAAGTAATTGCTTATACCACAATAAAAAGAAACCACCATTTACACTTCCTGGAACGTGTTATTTTTTCAGGTATTTACGTTCCAGAAAAATATAATTTACACCAAAGCACATCAGAAATTAGTTAATTTGTAGGTTTTAAACAGTTTGGTGTATTTAATTTTTTCTCCACTAGGGTGCATTGTTAAAATATTGCGATCCTTTGGCAATAAATAATGTGATGTGTTTGCAGTGATGAACAAATGAAGCATACCAAACGTTTCTCATTTGTTTTCAAACATCGCCGTTTACATTCAATACTTAAATATTTTAAATAACTATATTTAAATAATGATTCATGAGTAAACAGCTTAATTCTATTCAAATAAAATAAAACTAAACTCTTGATTTTCAAATTCTCTAGATAAATTGGAAATCACTTAAGGCATTATTTCTGATTATTCCTCTAAAGTTGACAATGAATATTTCAAATTAATGGATTCAAGGAGAAATTCGTAGCATCTCGTGATTTTTGGACATTTCAAAATGAATTTATAGTTTAAAAGATATCTGATGTTCATGACAATTTACGTCAGTCTAAATGATAAAATCAACTGCAGTAAGTTGTCAAACAGGGCTTCCTTCCTTTGTAACAGTAACTGTCAGCTAATTGCTAATTGATATTGATTTTAGCCCGTTATTCACGCGAACGCTGCCTTATGGATATACTCTTTATTTTCACAATTTAATTCTATTTTAAATAAATAAATCATAACAAATATTACATTCTAAATAATAATGCCCATGTTTTCCTCAATCTTCCTTATTATTTATTATCTTCATTCTACTTCGTAATTCTTTGACTCTCCACTCCCCGTGCGACATAATAATCAATGGTCTGGATATGTTGTTTCATTAATACGTTCTTATACTCATCCCTCGATCCGTCTCTGAGTTGGACAAGAGTTCAGGATATTATAATATATTATTATTATTATTATTATTATTATTATTATTATTATTATTATTATTATTATAGAACATACATAATTAAAAAATACACATATGTTCCTCTATTCGAAATTACCTTATTGAACTTTTATTTTTTTCCTCTCTTCTTTATTATCTTCTAAATTTCCTTCCGTTTGCTCCTCGAATCTGATTTATCTATAACAGTTGGTCGACCATTCTCTCTTCCCGGAGGAGTCCAATCAAACATTTTTAAGCAATTTCTCTCGGGAATTCTAGTTACGTGACCAAATCTTTATAGCTACCTTCATCAACACACTCATACACACACATTAAAACTGGATGTAGATGAAATGTGATAAGTTGTGGTGCATTTAATATCTATTAAAAACCTTATTATTATTATTATTGTTATTATTAATTTAGTATGTTTTATATTTTCCTTATCAGTTGAACACTGTGTAGACCTATTATGTGTTATTGATTTATCCGCAGATAATAATTAATATTATTAATACATGTAGGGCTACTTTTTAACCCAGGTGACATGGAAGTGAAGGTCTTAAAGTCTTACCCCATCAGCCATAATATACCATTATTATATTGGTTCATATTATTCTTAATATTGCTATTAATGATATTATTTTTTATAATTATGTCTATTGATTTAATCAACTCGCACATGTCACGAAAACGTTTGGGATATCATATTAAATCCGTTTACGAAATGAGTGATCGTTAATTTATCAGGAGTAAGAACAGTAATTGACACAGTGCAGCCGGCTGGTAAGGTAGAGCCTGTCTGTGCGTGTGCATATATACGCAAGCGCGCGCACACACACACACACACACACACACTTCTTTTTGTATCTTGTAAGCCCATGTTTCCCTTAACAGATATTTAGGCACTCTCCCCCTACAGGGAAGAATTTGAACCATGCTAATTTAGTTACACTTGTTTCCGTATAGATGTCATTTGAGTGGTCCGTGGTCAGTGTTCCGCCTCATACTGTCATCTAGGAAACCAAGGTAGCACTAGGACGGGTACATTCGGTGCATTTTGCTTAGAGACCTTTTCATTCAGGCTTAAGGATCTTTTACGAGCCTGAAAATCTTCAGACTCGGGATCCACGGCTTAAAGTCCCTCCCGGAAAACTTGCTCCATGGATTTTTCCATCCTAAAAAAATCCATCGACCCCGGCCGGGTTTGAACCCGCGACCCTCGGGACCAGAGGCAAGGAGCATAACGCCTAGTCCACCGTGGCCGATACACACACACACACACACGCACACATTTGTTTCATTCTTATTTGCAGGTTCTTGGATATGTAAGATGAGTTCGTGTGTAGAATTTCTACGTGTATCCAATAGGCTGCTTCCTATTTTTGTTGTGCTCTAATGTGTTTTCGAATGCTGATTTAATTTTAATTATACTGCATGATGGCTAATATTAACAAAAATTAATTGGACAGCTTCATGCACCAACTGGCTAAAAATGCGTTTTAAGTTTATTTTCTTTTTTTTTCATGTTAAACTCTAGCAGAAGCCATAAAATTATTTCTGACTTGATAATGACTTATTGTGTATACTGATTCTTACTGTTTGACTAAAAACAATTTATATCTATTTTAACGGTCAACAATTCAATACTGCACGTAGACGTAATGAGAACGCTGTCATAATCGTTCTGCATCTAACAGTTAAGCACCGCAAGAGGGCTTTTACACTGTTGATGCATATTTATAATGGGTTATTTTATTGTGTGTCAATAAGTAAGCGTCAAGATAATGCGTATACACAGTTGACGTAAAATATTGTATCATAATATTAGCAGTGTTTGTGTGCACAATACACGTATTCTTGATATGTGTTTAAATGTTGTATTGTTTTGTAATACTTCATACATATTACATTATGAAATGTGAATGTTAAATTAATAATATTTTTTAAATAAATCAAATTTAGTAATACTATTGCAGCGCATACGAAAAAAAAACATACTTTTGCAAAATAAATTGTTTATTCCTTACAGTAAGAAATATCGATAGACATACATCAACCTGCACACTAAAACTATTTTGAACTATAATACGTTTTTCAAAGTTATATATATATATATATATGACTAATAACATTCTTATGTAATTGTAAACAATATTTAAAATAAGTGGAAAAACAGTAAATGATACAAATAATTTATCTCATATTTTTTAATATGAATTATTCATGTTGTAAATTTATGTATATTAAATTATCACAACTGCCTTAAAGTAACTTTTAGCAAAAAGTCTAATATATAAAAATGTTTGTTTGTTTGTTTGTTTGTTTGTCTTACCTTATGCGCGGTCATACCGTTAATCGGATTGTGATGGGGTTTCTGAAAAATGTTCAGGAGATTCCCTGGATGAACTTTGTCTATAAGCGAGTTGAGATACTCAACTCCTACACCTTAAAATACATCCTTGTTTAGTGAAAAACGTGAAAAAGTCATTTTTACCCTTAAATGGCTTAAGCTGCCTAAACCATTACAACTACACAACATTAATATTCACAGAATTGAACATCTGAAAAAACTCTACAAAAATCTCCGCGGCAGAATATATTTATCTTTTACAGATAACACACAATAGTCATTTAATACACAAGTGATCTTCTTGGTGATAAAATATTAAAATATATATGCAGTCAATATATGTTTTTTTTTTAACTGAATTTGTTTATTTATTTATTATCAATTTTGTCTTCAGTCAATATCTGGTCTTGAGAATGACAGCTTGGCTGTAGAAACTTGTTGACCATTTTAAAACATTAATTGGTGAAATGGGCATATTGACTGCATATATATTTTAACACAATAGTCAGTTTTCTCTTTCATTGATGCCAAGGAGATCGGGATAAGTAGATTCCCGGCAAGCACGTGCTGCCACACCATTCATCCGATTGTCATGGGGCGTTCTGCAAAATGTTCAGGATTATCCCGGGAAGGTTATAGGTTATAAGAGAATTTTAATGATCAAGCCCTTCACCCTTAAAAATGACCTTCTATAGTGAAAAAACATGAATAAATATTGCTTTTATAAGCATAAATGGCTTAAGCTGCCTAAGCCATAATAAATACACAAAATTATTGTACACAGAATTGAATATCACAAAAAACTGTACAGAAAAGACCGCAACAGCATATGTTTATCTTTTAAGAATATAACCATTTTTGTTTTTCATTGATGCCAAGAAGATCGGGATAAGTAGATTCCCGGGCGCACGGCGGGAATTCTTTTATGGATAACTCAAAATCACGAAATTTGTCTTTCAGGTCATTTATGTCAAGTACTTCCGGATGAGTAGATTCCCGGGAAAAGCCGAATAATCAGCACGGGTATTTAAAAATAGTAACGATATAAATTTATATTTATATTTGCGTTTACTAATTCAACTAAATGCAAAAACACATTATCATTTATTTAGGTGTAGCATCGCATGCCGAGTATTTGCTGGTATATTTATAAATATACTTGGACTGCAAGAGGCTTAAAATCTATTATAGATTATATTTTGATAAATGAGGAAATGAAACCACAACTTACAGATATACAGGTGTACAGGGGATGTAACATTAACCCAGATAATTATTTACTCATGGCTAAATTTGTACTATGGACAACATGGAAAAAAATTAATGTAATAAAATAAAAACTACTGAAGAAGTGTATAAAGTATATTTGCTGAAACAAGAGAGTGTAAAGTGTATATATATATATATATATATATATATATATATATATCGAAATAGACTTACCGAATACTTAAAACATGCCTACTGATGAAAATCCGGAAACAGAAAGGAATAACATTAAACTATGCATTAAAAACAGGTTCAGACATAACTGAAAAATGAAGACAAAATAAGAAGCAGGAAAGGTCTAAGAATATGGGATGAAGAAGTAGAAAATGCAATTATATAAAAACAAAAAGCATATTTAAATTAGATACACAAAAAGCAGAAGAATCTGAATAGTTATATAAAGAGAAAATAGATAAATCTAAAGAGATAGTTCGAAAAACACATAGTAAATCATGGAAAAAAATTATACGTATCATAGAAGGTGGTATCAATGGAAGACGGACCTTTGTATATGAATTATTGAATCAAATGAACAAAGCGAAAACTTTACTGAAAAAATAGCATTCAAGAAAAATAATGGATACAATATCACAATGATTTGTGGTTTCAAGAAAACAAAGGTGAAATAGAAAGAAATGAAAGCAGAAATATCCAAACTATAGACATGGTTATGATTTCGGAACTACAATATGCATTAAAAGAATCAGAGAATAGTAAAACAACAGGACCAGGTAAACTAAATATGGAACTTTTAAAATATGGAGGATATTCCTGCATTTTAGAATATTACATCTATTGATGTAGTTTATCACACACTTTGTTTAATATATATGTAGAAGATATTTTAAATAAATGGAAAGTTTTAGTGAATCCAGGAATAAGAATAAATAATAAAGTGTGCATAAATAATCTTCTATTTGCTGACGATATAATCATAATACAGAAAAGTGAAGGACTATTTACAGAAAAAATCAATGCATGAATGATTTTAAATTGAAAAGTATGTAAATTGTATGATCTAAAGATTTCTGTCAAGGAAAAACGCAAGACCGTGGGCTTTTAGCTTTTCTTTAGAGAAAGAGATCCAGTGAGATCCAAGGATTATTTTAGAAAATCGAAGTATAGAACAGGTGTCTAGTTTCAAATATTTGGGCTGTGATGTTGGGATTTACAATGTGGAAAGAGATAGTGACTCCAAAATAAATAAATTTCGGACGGGGGGTTGTGTGGCACAATACATAGAAAAACATTAAAACAACTAATATTAGAAAAGAAACCAAGATTAAAAATGTACATTTTTATGGCGGTTCCCACAATATTGTATGGGACTGTGAAAAAAGTGGGCGCAAGTAAACAAAAAACGTAACAGGAGAATATATAGACGGAGGAGAGGAGGGTGGTTCCTAAGACAAGATAAAAGGATGTACACGACTTGATAGAATAAGCAAAATGAGGGGACTAAGGAGAAGAGTTGAAAGTACAGCCTTTACTGGATAATGGTCCACGAATTACAGACAGAAATGGATTTGATCATATGGATGGAATGTTAGAAAGAAATTAGCAAGCAAGAGGAAGACGTGATGGTTTAGAAGAACTAGAACTAGAAGACGTTTGGATGATGCATTATGAAGTCTTGAACGGGCAATTGCCTAATCCCTGGCGTGATGATGATGCTGATGACAATCTATTGAAGGCATTATTGTCATCAAACTTATGGAAAACAAGAAAGAAAGAATGAAAGAAGCAGATATAATATACCTTTTTAAGAAAGGAGATAGAAATGAATAAAAAAATTATAGAGGAATGAGCCTTCTCAAACCTTTATATAAAATAAATGCTACAATAATAAACAAAAAAATAAAATTAATAGCTGAAGCACTCCTAGGAGAAGAGCAGAATTGATACAGATAAGGAACGATCCACAAGAGATAATTTATTCATTATACAACTGTTTTTTGAGAAGTGTTAGAACATGAAGACAGTAATGCAAGCTAGAGGGCTAAGCATCGAAGATGCCCAAGACCGTAGGCTTTGGAGGTTTGGCACGGGAAGACGGCAGCAGCTGTAAAAACCCGAAGATAGAGAGAGTTAATAATTTAATTCTGAAACACATATTGCCTTCATCGATTTTGAAAAGCACTTGATAAATTAAATAGAAGTAAAGTATGGCTCATAATGTAAAGGCAAGGATACCCACAACACCTAATTCAAATAATAAAAAGCATATACCACAAAATAAAAATTTAAATCAAAACAGGACAGAACAAAACAGAAAAATGTTTAAGAAATGGAAGTGTGTCGACAAGGGTGTAGTATATCACCCGCCCATTTGAATTATATATTGATGACCTAGTACAAAGCTGGTAAAAATTGTTATGATAGGAATAAGAATAAATAATGTAACATTTTTTAATATATTACTAAATGCTGACGATATTATTACAATGAAAAATAGAGAAAATATTTAAAATTGGTCTCTAAACTCTTTAAAACAAATAAATAGAAAGTACAATTTTAAAATATCTATAGAGAAGACAAAAAATAATGGCCTTTTTAGGAAAGTTGCCCATAAGGTCGAAAATAATAATAGATAATAAACCTCTATCACAAGTGTTTAATTTTAATTATCTAGTTTGTGAATTGTTTTCTGGGATATGGATCAAGAAATGATGCAGACAATAAGTTATCAAAATTTCTAACGATATGTGTAACCATTAATAGAACACTAAAACATAAAAGAAGGGAGGATACAACATTGAAGTTATATAAAACAATGGCGGTACCGGTACTTTATAGTGAGTCGCAGGGGATAAAATAAGAGGAGTTCAAGTAGAATACAAAGTACAGAAACGACTTTTCTAAGAAGGACCAATGCACAAATTTGGACTACATAAGTAATGAAGAAATAAGAAATGAATAAGAAATATATTCGATAAATGATAGCGTTTAACAACATCGCGTAGGCTGGGAAGAGCATGTTCAGAGAATGGGAGAAACAATATTGCCCAAGGTACCAAAGAGATTAAGGGATGTAGGAAGACCTAAGAAGAGATAGAATGAATCATTATGAATTCGGAACATGCCAAACGCCTAAAAATTCAAGTGAAGATCATGACGATGATGATGATGATGATAATTATCACGGAATAAATTTAGAAAAAAAAATTAAACTTTTCATTTCTCAAAAAAAAAATAGAAGGAATTTTATCAACTTATGAACAGTGGATACATTAACTCCGTCGCCTACTAAAATGGCATATGAATTGACAAGCGCCTGTTTTTTATGTTTATGTTTATACAATAAGGGTGTATGAACTTCAGGTACGAAAATATATGATTCACAAACCTAATAAATACATACCTGCAGTGAGACAGAAGATGCCATTCCATTTTCAGGGCAGTTCTTATAAACCATATCTACGTACAATTTTCTGAGCTCTGGATGTCATTATATCATTAAAACATCACACAGACTTAAGTGTGAACGGGAACATTTTTCGCTAAGCTGCGTGATGCAAAATTTATATTAGTATTTATGAAGATCTGGTTGCATAGCCGTTTGTTGCAAAAACACAGAATCTCCGATAGGAATGATGGCGTTTACATTTTTCTTTAACATTAGGGCTATTTTTAAAGATTTCGGTCTAAAAGTGTGCGTATACTTACTTAATGACCCAGTGCAACAACTGAGATCAATTTTTTTTTTATTGGCGCTTAGCTGGTTAAAGCATAACGCGGTCGAATGCTGACCCAGAATCCTTTACTACTGTGGATATCCAGATAAAAACACAGTATTGGTAATCCGAACAGGTGTTAGAACCCAGGATCTCTTAAATATGAGTTTCAAACATTGTTCGTTTGTGTCAACTTGCTTGTTAATGGAATATTGTTTTACTTAAAAGAGTTATTTTATGTGTCCTAACCTTAGATGTGTTATGACACAGTTACATATAATAGTTACACATAATAGTACAACATCTAGTAATAATATTACTATTAGTTGTCTCATGAGTATTATCTGAATAATATTGTGTGCCTTCTGGGATTTGGTAGACATGATTCACTGAGAGTTTGTTGTAAAACGGGCGTGAAATTGATGGGATCTTTATTCTCAGAAAAGGAACGTCTTCATTATACTTTAAGGATAGCTGGTTCACCCCGACCAGATCTCATACTTCATGAACAAGTTCAGGA
Organism: Diploptera punctata; assembly: GCA_030220185.1. Classification (NCBI taxonomy): domain Eukaryota; kingdom Metazoa; phylum Arthropoda; class Insecta; order Blattodea; family Blaberidae; genus Diploptera; species Diploptera punctata. The sequence goes on along the minus strand of JASPKZ010007288.1, from coordinate 1,760,946 downwards.
ATTTGGAGGAATGCAACTGGTTCTACACCTAGCGCATAGCCCTGAACTTGAGCCTTCAGATTAACATCCGTTCGACCCGTGACTCTTTATTTTAATTTATTTCGTGAAATTTCGAAAACATTGAAGCTGTGGATGCGGATTACAACGGATTTGTTACATTAAAAACCAGAGACTGGTACCGTCGCGGAATAACAATTTCATTGGAAAATGGCTCAGGACCATAAAATCTGATTATTTCTATTTTGAATGATTAGTTTGTCAGATCCACTCTAACGACTAAGGAACCTTCATTCCACAGAGCGGAACTTGAAACAAACATATATGAAACATCATTAGGGAGATCTGTGAGGGAGATGGTACATTAAAACCTGTTCTCATATATAAACATCTAATTATTATGAATTTAAAGTGACCTGCATAATGCTTGATTTTGATATAAACACAGCTGATTTTTTACTTTTATTATTTTTTTGTTCTGAACATAGCTGTTTTTTGAGGAGGGGAAGGGTTTATTGAATAAACATGGATAACGATGAAGATGCCGATGATAATAATAATTGTCAGAGACAAGATCAACTGAGCTGCGATCTAAGTATCCCTCCACGATGCCGTAATGATCGATGTAAGCATGACGTTAAATGACCCAATTTGATTGAGTGACGGATTTGACGAGTTGAACAGTTTACGTATTTTCTACAACCTAATGACAACATAGAACGGCAACATTGATCACGTAGCTAATATTTCATTACGTCACAGAGGTAAATGGGGGTCTTAAACTATCCTCCTCACTCCATAGAGTTGTGCATCTATGGACCAGGATTTACGTTTTATTCCATTAAAAAAGAAGGAAAATGACAAGCAAGTAAGCTACATGACTCTGATCTAACATTAGTAGAACATCTAACAATCGGGATGAGGTATAAAAAACTGTGCCCCAGCAAAAATATTTTCTACTATATTTATTTCACAATCATAGCAACCCTCTGGTCTTGTGGTCAGAGTTTCGAACCACATTTCATGAGGTGCCAGGTTCGGTTTCCGCATAGACCATAGAAATGTTTCCTTAAATAAATATATTCCTCTGATCATCCATGGTGTGGAATATAGATTAAATTTGGGTTTGTGGTTTCCCTTCATGCTTCGGTATTATTTATAGTCATTCCTATATTCGGGGTGAAGTATTCTAATAGTTTCAACCTCAAAAATGGGTTAGAAATTTACCCATGATGGGAGATAAAGCCAGAAATGTAACGAAATTTGGAGTTTTCGGACAAAATGAAACATTTTTTGCAATTATATTTCTATCACAAATATGGTCTACATAGATAATACTATTTTAATTTCACACAGTGACTCTAACGTAAGTCGCGAATTAAACTACTTACTTACTTACATACTCACTGACACTATCGAAACGGTAGGTTAATAGCCGCACGGACATAACCTCTCAACACATCCCTACCCTCAGCTAATGCTTTCCAATCATTCCCTGTTTAATCTACTTACCTCTTAATCATAGTTAACGTTAGTCTCCCACCTCATTCTTGGTCAACCAACTGGGAGTTTTCCCTCTGGCTTTCCTAAAAAGCTTCCAAGCTAGTCTTTCATTCCCCATACGTGCAATATGTCCTCCCCATCGCAGTCTACTAGACTTAACTCTTCTTATTATATCTGGCTTCCTACAAAAACCATGTAGTTCATTGTTATGTAGTCTTATCCATTCACCTGTCTGTTCATCTCTCTTTGATCAAAAAATTTTCATAAGTATTTTATTCTCAAATACTTGTAATCTCCTTTCCTCCCTTAAAGTAAGCGTCCATGTTTCGCACCCATATATTATAACTGGTAGAATATATTTTTATATATTATCAGTTTATCTTTTTTTAAAGGAGTTGGGAAATCAAGAGTCTCTGCAATGCATAATAGCACGCATTTCCAGAATTGAGCTTATGTTTAATTTCTTTGTGCATCTCATTCCTCATTCCTTTAGAATTATGTATGATATCCTGTCACTAACAAACTTAATATCTCGGATAGCGGATAGGATCCTCCGTCTGACTAAAACACCCGTTCCAAATGGAAGTCTTTCTGCACCCCCGTAGTATAATGCAAAGCTTCCTGATTCCTGACTACCTTCTCCTGGCCACCTAACGTCCTGTAAAACGACCATACCCAAGGGCGATTTATCTAATTCCCGCGTTATTATGCCTATCTCTAGTGCCCCGCTATTGTATAAAGTCCTAACATTCCATGTACCTAGGAACATATCCCTGTGTTTGAGTCTTTGGCATGGGTTTCCTGAAGTAGTCCCCGGCCGGAGAACCAAATGGGGGATTATTTGTCCTCAGGAAAATTTTACCCCATTTGAACCCATTTCTTGACGGTTGTATATATACGGTAAAAATCGTCACTCTTTGGACCAAGTTACTTTTTCCTCTGGCTTATCATCTTTGACCCTATCGGCAGCAATGTTACCGCCGGCATATCTCTCAGGATCATTTAAGCACTCAAGCCACCACGACAAGGTAAAGATACCATGGAGGACCGAAAATTAAAAAAAAATATATATATATTATTTAAACTGTATTGTATATAAGGTGGCGTTCATATGACGCAATGGACTTTAAGTTTTTTTTTTACATTTTAGTTTTCTCTGTGCGCTACAATGCCACAACGAGATGCTAATAAAGTAAGTCGTCATAACTGCAAAATTATGATGGACGAAGAATTCTCACATAATCATTGAGTATGAACAAAATTCACCCAAGTTGAATGTTTTATGAGCTATGTCACATCGCAAATTATATGATCAGATTTCTTTATGAGAGATGCTGTCGATAACATATCGTACTTATACATGCTCAAAGTATGATTAATGCCAAAACGGAATGATTTTTCAGGTGATTATCTGTTCGAGCAAGAATATTACTATCAGGTTCGCTACTAACTCAATGTGGGTCTTCTAAATTTAATCCCGTGTGATATTTTTGTTGGTTACATAAAGAACACACTTTACGTCCCTCCTCTAGTACAAGACATACTTGAACTTGAACTGTAAATTGAAGAAGTCGCAGCTACATTCAAAACTGACGTGATCCTCAGAATCTGGAAGATTTGGACTACATCACTGATCTTAATAGCATTACATATGACTACCGAGGCACCAATACCTCACAATGAAAACCCTTAATATCCAATCATCATATGAGCCATCAATAATCAATTTTCTTCAACGGTCGGCAACTGGTGGACCGCGGTCCAGGTCCGGGCCGCCTGTACAAAAACTGGTGCCAAAAATGACCTCAAACTCAACTCACGAATATCTATAAAATTAATTAACTATAACACAAAAATAAATTTTCCACTGATGTTAATACAAATAATACTTATTTAAGTAGTTATATTATTTCATCAATTCAAAACATGAGGACATTTTGAACCTCATTGTGGTTACTAAACTGTACAGCGCAGGAGAGTGCGCTGGTGAGTGGTTGCGGAAGGGAGAAGCTAACCGGCTGGCACAGCGATCTGTTATTTTAGCAATATCTGAAGCATATTTTAATCGGAGGAGCCATATTCACTGAAACACAATATTTATCTTCATAACTCGAACGAAATCGTATCGCCACTTTATGAAACTTAACTTTGGGAGGGTGTACTCGCCGGCGGCCACCTTTGATATGGAAGCGCCTCCTTAGGTGGTATGGATCCTTTGGCGGGTGCCAACATACACCTTGATATGTAAGCGGCTACTTTGCGTTGCGTCAGCAAAGGTATTTTTATAAAGAACGAGTCTGAATAACGTACACAAATTTTATCATCACTTCTTCAGTAGTTATTGCGAGATTGTACGGAGCGTTTTGTTATTATCGAGGTTATAATGTGTCTTTTGCATCGATATGGATCGTAAATTGCGTAAAGGTAATAGTGAAAGTAAGAAGTGTTTGACTGAGTGGATTGACAAATATGGTGTTATGCTGTATGAGAGGCCTGGAGCTGTTCCAGTTTACATTATATGCAACAGAACTATCGCTCTTGTTAAAAGTGTCAATTTAAAGCGACTCTATGAAACAACTTCCAGTTCCATAAAAAAAATTCCTCATGGCAGTGAAGCTCTTCATGAAAAACTCAAGGCATATTTGGCTTGTTACAAAAAATAGCATAGTCGTATTTGTTGATTCTTTGAGGGAGCAAGAACAATCTGCGTAAGCAGCGTTGCTTACGTGATGGCACTTAATAAAAATGCCAGATATAATTTTCAGACTCTGAGATAGTAAAAAAAATTATGTTGAAAGTGAGAGAAAGGATGTTGCTTCCGTAATTAAAAGTATTCCGTTTTTGGTAAGTACAGGAAGAACGGAAATTATAGTTGCTGACAATGAAAGTAGTTCGCTCGATCTTCTGTCGTAACAGTTGATGAATCGTGTGACATTGTTCATGAAGAGCAAAATAACGTCTACTTTAGTGCGATTTGTTTTTATTTTTGAAAGTAATCCATTTAGGGAACAATTGGTAGCAATTTTGCCGTTTAAATGCAATACTCGCGTAGAAGATTTATTCAACAATTTTGATGACTTCATGGCAAAATCAAACATTACTATATCACTCCAGCTGTTGAGAATGAACAACTATTCCGAAAAGACCTTCCTGAAAATTTCAGCATTACAACTTTAAATGTATTTTATCGTTAAGAACGACTGTGACTGCAGGTACTGTTTTATTATTATAACTATATACATCAACCTTAACGGTGGTTCAATATGAATTTTTTAAGTATTGATAAACATTATTTATGATAAAATTATGTCTCCTTTAACTCGGGGCCCCGGCGATGATCGGCAAGCAAAAAGGATTAGTAAAGATAATCAAGGATAAGAATTCTAGGCCACTAACTTATCAGTGTATAATTCACAGGCAGCCCTTTGTGGAAAACTTAGTGTTACTCTGAAAGAAGTAATGAACAGCTTGATCAAGTTGATTAATTTTAAGAAATCTCGTTTTGCTCTTCAGCACACACAGTTCAAAGAGGTTATATCTGAGTGTGATTCGACTCATTTCTGACTTACTGTAATATAACAATGTTCATTGGCTAATTAAAAATCTAGTCATTGAACGCTTAGACATAACAAGAAGTAACATTCCTCTTAGAAAAATTGGATACTCAAGAAGCAAGAAACCATTTCGAGTACCTAGCAAACGAACGTAATATGCAATCTGTGTCTTTCCTTTATTTGAACTAATACAATGTACGTCTTCTTTCCGTCGCAAGCTGGATATTTTTGAACGACATGGCAAATCAAGAGACCTTTCATTTTCCAACAACTTTTAATAAGAAAAAATATTCTGAAGAAGTCATTGTAGTACTTTCAAACTTTATATAAGATCTTAAGAGTGAATATGCTACATGAGTCCAAGATTGTGCAAATATAGAGAAGTTGTGGCGATTCTTAAAATCGCATTTTGAAGTTTCTGCAGTGGCGGAATGGACACATGTGGCTGCGAAGTTGTTCCGCCTAACAAAACCATTACTCAAAATGGAGCTAATAGAGTTGCAGGAAAAACAATTTCCTTGCAAACGTATAAAATTGCATCCGCCGAAGAATGGTAGTACAAATGTCCCAGAAGAATATGAAAATTGCAAAACAGTTGTCATTTACTTGGCTATTGTGTTTCGCTCCACGCATGTTGGCTAATCTTCGTTTTAGAACATGCTTTTTTAAGAACAAATATCGCTAAAGATTAACGGCCGCCCATCTCAAAGATCCTCTTTGCATAAGCTGCTTGTTGTCTGAACTTAACTTTAAAAAACTGGCTGAAGACCGTAAATGTAATTTATCCCATTGATGTTTAGTACAAATGTGCCTATACATTATATTTCATATAATTTTTAAGTGAAAATAAAAATAAAAATATTAGGACCTCGATATATTTTCTCAAATGTGTCCTGACCGCATCTAAAATGATTTGCCGACTCCTGGTTTAGTGTATCAATTATCAAATTGGCATTATTTAGAGTTACAGTGTATAAACGACTTTAACGTTTTTGAAAGCAGGTGAGGATCGGTTGATACTGTGAACCAGTAGAAGCTAGTAACTGGTGCATGCCACAATTCACTTGGTTTATTTTACGTAAATCAAAATGTGGATATACCAATGCAAAATATATGAGTCGGGGAGTTCTGGAATGAGATTCACTTCATTTAGGAAGGTGAAGAGAGAGAGAGGGGGAGAGAGAGAGAGGGAGTGTTGCGAAGCTGGACCCAGGGACTTGGCTTCGGATTACGTGTCAAGGTTGGCGGCTGTTTGAGCGCGAGTTAATGTTTTATGTTTTCATGCATATTTTATGCCTGAGACATCTCAGATAGATCACAAGTAATCTGGCTAATACAAGAACACACAAACCACTCAACTTCAGGTTTTATTATTTTCTCCACTTAAACTTTTATTCAGAAAAAAATCATGGCTTTCTGCTCTTCAAAGAGTTAGTCTGCTAGTCTCCTAAACTGGCCATTCTATGCCTTATCTAATCGTCCCATGTATCTTTGCCCGTTGTTCTGTACTCCAAGCTTGTCACTCCATGCATGTTTGTCCTATTCTAGAAAACTGATATTAACATTTATTGATAATTTTTTTCTACACAAAATAATTTTATCACTTACCGCTGTGGACTGAGAGTCGCATCACTACCTCGAATGCAGTGGGTTCGGTTTCGATCCCCGGTAGGGGTTAGTTTCCAGGATGATGATATTTTGGGAGTTTTTCCTTACCTTGTAAGGAACGTTAAGCCACAAAGGGTCCCCAACAATCATCTGACCGTCATAATTATGAATCTAATTTTCACCATATTTAGAATGTACTTATATGAGAACGGCGTGTTTTGTCTTTAATGTCCTGTAATCTCATGGCAGGTCATGCATTGAGCTGACCACTCATTGGGGAGGCTCTATATATCTTTTTTTATTTTTATTTTTATTTTATTTATTTATTTAGCCTGGTGGAGTTAAGGCCATGTGGCCTTCTCTTCCACTCACCAGAACAAGCATATGTTACATATGAATACAAAAAAAATACAATAATAGTCATATAAAACAGGACAAACATATGTTACACATGAATACAAAAAAATTACACAATAGTAGTCATATTAGACAGGACAAACATGTTACATATGAATACAAAAAAAAGTTACAATAATAGTTATTGAACAATTCATTATGTCATATTGAATAATAATGAAATTAATGTCTAATAATAGAATGAAACTAAATACAATTAAAATTAAATGAATGATACAATGAATAAAAAAGGAATAACAGCTCGAATCTACTATGCATAAAAAGAAGAGAAAAAAACACTACAATGAATTAATCTACGCTTTTTATACAAGGCATTAGGCAAATATATTAACAAATCCTAAGTCTATTTTTATTAAATAATGCAAAAACGCATTAATAATTCTTAAAAAGTAGTATTAGTGAGTTGTTTCTGTTAGTGATTTTATTTTCAATTTATTTCTGAAAGATGGTAAAGTTTGGCAGTCTCTGACATAGGGTGGAAGTGAATTCCATGTTCTAGCAAGAGAAACTGTAAAAGATTTCGAATAATAGGTAGTATGATGAGGAGGGATATAAAGGACACTGTGCTCAAGGGATCGGGTATCTAAGTTATGTGTATCAGAGAGTTTAGTGAAGCGGTGTGATAAATAATAAGGTAAAGATGTGTGTAATATGTTATAGAGTAGGCATAGGGAATGGATGGTTCTACGATCTTGAAGACGAAGCCATGACAATTGTTCCAGGGATGGTGTAACGTGATCAAATCTACGTATACCACAAATAAAACGTATGCAAGAATTGTGAACACGTTGAAGTCTTTGGGTAAGAACAGTATTTAGGTCAGTAAAAAGAGTATCACAATAATCAAAATGGGGCATTGCGAGTGTTTCTACTAGCATTTTTCTTAGAGAAAACGGTAAACAATTTCTTATACGATTTAATGAGTGTATTATTGAGAAGATAGTTTTGCAAATGTTATTTATTTGTTTATTCCAAATTAAATGTTTATCCATAAACACTCCTAGATTTTTTACTGTCTCACTATAAGGGATCTGAACCCCATTAAGTGACACATGGAATACTGCATTTGTGTTAATTGAGGATAATAGTCTCTGATGGCCCACAATGATTGCTTGTGTCTTTCTAGGATTTAATTCAAGTCCATATTTCTCTGTCCACGCCGTTAGCGAGTCAAGGTCCTCATTAATTTTGGTTACCGCGTCATTTAAAGAATATTTGTCTGAGTGAAGGTAGATCTGCATGTCGTCCGCAAATAAATGATGTTTGCAATGTTTTAGGGAGTCAGATATGTCGTTTATATAGATTGAAAAAAGCAATGGGCCGAGCACCGAGCCCTGTGGAACTCCAGCTTTACGGTAGGTCCAAGAAGAGCGTAATGTAGAATTTCCTACAACATATTGCTGGCGCTCACGAAGGTAGGAGTTGAACCATTGCGTGACACTGTCAGAAAGTGAGAGGTTTTTTAGTTTAAGCAACAATAAGTCCAAGTCTACCGTGTCAAATGCTTTACTAAAGTCAAGTAGTGTAAGAATAGTAAGTTTTCGATTATCAGATGCTTCGCGTATGTCTTCACATATATTTAGTAGAGCAGTATTTGTATTGTGTCCTGTCCTAAAGCCTGATTGGTATTGATCTAAAAGGTCGTGTTCAGTTAGGTAGTCAGTCAGTTGTTTGTGGACTAATCGTTCCAAAGCTTTTGAAAGGGTAGGTAAAATACTAATGGGTCGAAAATCGTTAGGAGTTAAGGGAGTTTTTACTTTCGGGAGTGGGCGTACAATTGCTTGCTTCCATAATGTGGGATATATAGAGGTTTGTAGTGAGGAGTTGAAAACATGAGTTATGGTAGGTAGTATAACGTCGATTATTTTGTTAAGTAGAGTGATATTTATACGGTCAGTACCTTCTGCTTTTGTTTTTATTCGTTTGAGAGCTTTCTTTATGTCATTTTCTGTAAGATATGAAAAATGGAAATGTTCTCTGTCTGGTGGATTTGTCAATAGTAGTTCACTTGTTGTATGTGTTTTGTCTTTAGGAGTAAAGAATGTGCTTGTAAAATGGTTATTAAGTGTGTTCAGAGAAACAGGTAGTTTTTCTACCTGTGTGTCTTTCCTTCCTACACCCATTTTATTCAGATTTTTCCAAATATCTGGGTTATTGTTATTAGGTTCAGTAAGGCTGTATAGATGTCTAAGTTTGGCGTTTCTGATAGTTTGTGTAGTCTTGTTTCGTAGCCGTTTATAGTGATTAAGATTTATATCAGTTTTGTCGACTCTATATTTCCGATATGCTGCGTCTCTTTCAGTCATCAAGTCACGAATGTTAGCAGACATCCAGGGAGCAGGGTGTCGTTTCACTAGTTTAGTTTTCAGTGGAGCGTGTCTGTCATATAGTTGTAATATAAGGTTATTTAATGCCTCAACTTTTTCGTCAACAGAATGCAACGTCCATATAGTATGCCAGGGTAATTTTATAGCGTCTTCAAGTAGAGCTGCATTGTTTATATGTTTTAGGTCTCTATATGTGATAGTCTTACGAGCTAGTTTAGGGCACTGCAGTGAATATGCTAAGAATATAATATCATGTGCTGATATTCCGGGAGCTGACAGTTGCCCGTGGGTTAGTACTCTGTCTGGATTATTAGTAGCAATTAAGTCAAGTAAAGTCTCAGAATGATTGGTGTGATGTGTAGGCTGTAAGGGAAGGATAGTCATATCACAAACTTGGAACGCGGACATAAGCTGTTGTGTATGTCTGTTGTCAGTGTCTAGTATATTTATATTAAAGTCACCCATGACGATAACGTGTTCATATTGTATACGTGCGTTTTGTAGAGCGGATTCTATTTCTGCTATTTTTTTCATTTTAGGGGGTTGGTACACTACACAAAGAAGGCATTTTTTGAAGCTTGCGTATATTTCTATAAACATAATTTCAGGAGATGTCTCGTTATTAGAAAAGTATACAGACTTAGGGCAAAGGTCTGTCCTAACGAAGACACCAACACCGCCCCCTCGACTATGTACACGATCATGTCTAAGAAAAGTATAACCATCCATGTCAATTAAACTAGAATTAATGGAGGGAGTGAGCCATGTTTCTGATACGAGAATAGCATGAATATTGGAAGAAGAAAAAATCATACTAATATCGTCTGTATGTGCAGTTAAGCTTTGTGCGTTCAAGTGAACCACATGTAGGGAAGACGGGAAGGGGGAGAATGCTGTTTCTAGAACCTGTCTTGCATTATTGTTGTTTGGAAGGGGTTTGAGAAGGGTAGTGTCCTCTAACCTGTCAGAGACCGCCAAATGAATAGCATTATTTGGATGGAAAATTTTAAAAATATTTTAACTAGAATTATAAGAAAAGAACAAGTCACTAATATCTTATTCAAATATTAAATTAATAAATAAAGTAAAATTTCTAAATATAATACTAATAATTAATGTGAAATTTCTAAATATAATTTTAATAATTTATATAAAAGTGCTAAATTGGGGATATGGTATCACTGGGCGTGTTTGCACTAGGTAGATTTACATATCAGAGGCCCGGGTGATGATGCGTTTGGTATCTCCATTTTTCACATGTATTGCGCCATCAATTGTCCACACATTTGTGACGCCAAATTTTGTGATGCAGTCCTTTAACAATTTATATCTAATTTGGGTGAGATCTTCTCTTACTGTGATCACACTGCCCTTCAATTGTTTTTTATTTTGGAAGACCTCCCTTCTCTTTCTATAACTGATGAACTTAACAATAACAGGCCGTGGTCGATCCGACTTTTTCCCAACCCTGTGACTCCTGTCGATATCATCACAGTTTCTAATTTAACTCCAATTTTGGAGGCCACGTCGATTGCTATATTGTCCGTATCTTCACCATCCTGTTCAGGTATACCGAAAATACGTAGACACTGTCGACGTTGGTATTGCTCTAGCGAGTCGGTTTTCTCACTTAACTGTTGTTCCAGTTTTAATATTTTGTTGTCCCTCTCCTGAAGCGAGAGTTCCAACTGCCTAATAACTTCCGTATTACGGTCTATAGTTACCTTTAGCTCCGATACAATAGCCTCACGCACGGAGTCCTTCAACAGCTGCAACATGGCTGGATCCCGCAAACATTCTTGGACCACACGCTTAGTTATTTCTTCTTTGCTTTCTTCACAATTTCTTGTTTTACGTGGAGCCATTATGCGTAAAATTAAGCTGCAAACAAAATAAATTCGCAATATCGATATTACGTTTATAAAAAAAACTAACACCTGCTGAAAATTGTGCAAAAACACGAGCAACCAGTTTCACTCTTATTCACAATCCGCCATGACACTTCTATATCCTTGTCTTGTCGAATAAAAACAATGTGCATGTGATTCACAGTTTAAAATCCCTCTCCCGACAGTTCGCGCCAGGTGACGTGGGATATGTAAATGACCTATATGGTGAGATGTCATATTACGATGGTAAATAATAATAATAATAATAATAATAAGAAGAAGAAGAAGAAGAAGAAGAAGAAAAATAAGAATTTCGTCATCATGTTCATGGAAGGAGCTAAAAACAAATTCCGTCCTCATTCGTAGTGGTCTCAATTTGCTAACTTAAACCCGATATTTCTACGTATTTAACTCTTTTGTTCATTGTTTATACTTCGTATTTATAATATATATATATATATATATATATATTAATTTGTCTATTTCATATTTCGAAATTTATACTGGAGCCATCATTTAACTAATGTCTGCCTTTCATCATCCCTGTTATTTCTTACACACTTTCTTTCTTTCTTTCTCTCTGTCTCTCTTAGTTTAACTTTTTTCTTTGTACGTAAATTACTTTTTTTACTTGCACAAGATATGTTTTGTTAATATATTGTGGGTGGCCTGCGTATTGCTTGAACACACTAACACATGAAGAGCATACTCTGATTAGATAAACCAATCTCTTGTTCACATAAGCTGAGGACTTACTACATATACTAAACAAAGTGACTATGGTATGTGTGATTATTATAGTTGTTTTTGTGCCTGGACGTTTTCTGGCATTTACTTTACAGTTGTGGAAAACACCTGAAAAACCTCTCCCAAGACATGAAATTCGAATCTTTTAACTAACTAAGTCATTGGTAGTATCGAACCTGTAGGTTCAAGACGGCGCATACATAGGATCACCATACATTCCTGTCCTGAGCTAATGTTTTCCAATCATCACCTGTAAAATCTGCGTCCTCAAGTTATGGTTAATGTTATTCTCCCTCCTCATTTTTATCCTGCCTACTGGGCGCTTACCCTCTAGTTTCCCTACAAGTGTTTCCATGTCTCTCTCTCTCTCTATCTTTTTTTTAGGAAATGTGCACTCAGTTGAGCATTAGTGGTGGGACAGGACACACACCCAGTCCCAAGATGGAGATTTAAAATCCCTTACCCCGCCGGGAATCGAACCCGGGTCGCCGGAGTGGAAGGTAGGGACTCTACCGACTACGCCATGGCGATGGACCTTGTCTCTCTTTTATTCCCCATTCATACAAATGTCCTGCCCATCGGTTTTCGAGACTTAGCTTTTCTTAATATATCTGGGTTCCCATTAAGATCGTCTAAGTGAGTGTTATGTAGTCATCCCCATTCCCTTGTTTGTACATCTCTCTTAGGTCTAAAATTTATTTTACTTAAGAACTTAATTCTCAAATTCTCGTAATTTTCTCCATATTTTGCATCCATATAATATAACTGCGTCCATAACAGTTATATATATATTCAGTTTAACGTTTTCTGAGATTATTTAACTCATGCCCCAAATGGGAGTCAATGACCAATCACATTTCAATGATTTTTTATATACAACCAATCACAGTTGTATTTAGCTTCGAATATATCAACTGAAGTTTATCATATTAAAGAAATCACCTCCTTTTTGTGAGTCGTGAATTTATCAACAATTTGGAAATAATTCGTGGCATTACTTATGATAAATTTGGAGGGAAAAAGTCCGTGTAATGCTTAATAGCATGCATTTCTAGATTTGAGTGTATGTTTAATTTCTTTCTGTATATCATTCTTGTTTGTAATTATTGTTCCTAGTATTTGACTTCCGCCACTTCTTCAAAATTTTCCTCATTTTTCATTAACTGCCTACTTTCATGAAACAATATTGTTTCTATATATGACCATATATTTAATTTTGTTGATGTTTGCTTTCTGTCCCAATTCCTTAGTGTTACCCAATATAGTTTTCGTATTGGCCTCAAGTATTTTCTGTCTATCGCCTAATAATACTATATTATCAGCATGAGCTGTCACACTTATTAACACTTTTGAGGTGTAAGTCCTTCTTCAACCTCTAAAGATTTTACGTCTTATTCTAGTGCAAAATTTAATATTAAAGCAGATTGTGCATCTTCTTTCTTAACCCACTGTGAATTTCAAAAGGATCCGAAAATGTTTTCCAATACGCACAATACTCTTTGTGCCATTAGACACATTCGAATAAGTCTATTTTTTTTTTGGAATACCGGATTTCGGATTAGTTAAAAAAACAGAATAATTCATATTTGATATCAAACATTTGTGAAGCAGTATAAGTGATATTGTATATACCACTTGAAAAACAACTCATGCTTCGAGGCCTTAAACTCACGAAAACAATATTTTAAATTTCTGACCTCACGTCAGGAAAGGTCCGTAACAAGGTCTGAAAAGTGTCTTGATGTCTTCTGTTTACTATCTGTTAAGCCAGATTATACTTCTAGGTTACTATTACTTAAATGTAAGTGCCATTCGTCATAATATCATATCTTCAATATGATGACATTATTTTCATTCCAACATTATAATAATGATAGTAATAACATTAATTATGACAATACTCTTCTTCTTCTTCACTTCACGTGCTAGACAAATAAACTGTTCCGCCTCACAGTTGTACTGTCCATCTTTTCACTAGCCTTCCTACATTCCGTCAAACTCTTTGACTTGTAGTTAACTGCTGCTTTTGGTAAGCTTCTTACATTCATTCGTTTTACATGTCTAAACTTTTCATCTTTATATTATTTGATTCTATCATTCAATGGATATATATTTAACTGTGTATTTATATCGGAATTAGTATAGAGAAGAAGGGGTTTCAGGCTAGAACAAACATAATTCGGAATGAAAAGGGGGATATGATTGCAGATTCTAGGAGTATATTCAATAGATGGAAAGGTTACTTTAATCAGCTATTAAATGTACATACAGAACAGGACATTGAGGAGGATAAGTTACAGACAGCAGAAATGCTAGTCGCAGAGCCAAGTGCATTAGAGGTTGAAATGGCGATTGAAAAATTGAAGATGTATAAAGCATCAGGTTCAGATGAGATCCCAGCAGAACTGATAAAATCAGGGGGAGAAAAATTGATGGAGAAGATACGCTGGTTGCTTAGTAAGATTTGGGAAAAAGGAGGTCTTCCAGATGAATGGAAGGAATAAATTATCATACCAATTTATAAGAAGTCCCGCGCCGTAGTCGAGCGGTTAAGGTAGGAAGCCTTGGCGCAGAGCTATGGGACTTGCGCTGTTTCGAGTCTCCATGGGGGAAGAAATTTTCTCATGGTATTTCGGCCAGTATGGGACCGGTGCTCACCCAGCATCGTGAGGCAATTGGGTAGCTACAATAAGTAGCGGCTCCAGGTTGAGGAACCAGCTATAACGGCTGGGGGACTCGACATGCTAACCACATGTCACCCCTACACTGGCTGTTGATCATCTACCTCTGTGATTGACACATGTGGATATGAAGGGCCAGCAGCCGGCTGGTAAAAGGGCAACCGCTGAAAAGTGGAAAGACCCTCAATCGGAATTTATAAGAAAGGAGATAAAACTGAGGTTTAGAGATGCTATTAAGTTATTTAGTAAGGAACAAACATTTCTTTTAACTTATAATTACATTTCTTATTATTTTGCCCCTATTTTTAGTCTATTTTTGTCTTTATTATTATGAATAATCTTTCCTTATTTAAGAGGTCTTTATTCATTTGAGTTGGGGATTTTATTTTTTTTGCAACAACTACAGGGGCATCTCATTACTTTCAACTTCGTACAAAATTCTAACAAATATATTAGTAAGCAGACTTACTCCCTATATTGATGACATTCTAGGAGATCATCAATGTGCATTTAGAAGAAACAGGTCTACAACAGATCAGAATTTCAGTATAAGACAGATATTAGAGAAGAAATGGGAATATAATGGTACTGTACATCAACTATATGTAGACTTCAAAAACGCATATGATTTAATTAATAGGGAGAAGTTATATATTATCCTGCTGGAGTTCGGAATTCCTAAATAGTTAGTTAGACTTATACGAATGTGTCTAAATGGCTCAAAGAGTAGGGTGCGTGTAGGCAAACAGTTTTCAGACACTTTTGAAATCCAGAATGGGTTGAAGCAAGGAGATGCACTATCTCATCTACTATTTAATTTTGTACTAGAGCATGCAATTAAATCTTTAGAGAATAAGGAAGGCTTGCAACTCAATGGTATTAATAAGCTGTTAGTTTATGCTGATGATGTAGTACTACTGGCCGATAGCGAGGAGATACTAAAGGCCAACACGCACACACTATTGATTAACACTAAGAAATTAGGACTGGAGGTAAATATCAGTAAAACTAAATATATGGTCACACGTAGAAATTCAGTATATAATGGAAATGGACAGCTAATGACAAATGAGGGAAATTTTGAGGAAGTTGCTGAATTCAAATACCTAGGAACAATAATCACAAACAGGAATGAGATGCACAAAAGAAATTAAAGATAGGCTCAATTCTGGAAATGCATGCTATTATGCATTGCAGAGACTTTTGATGTTCCAACTCCTTTCAAAAAACGTTAAGCTGAAAAAATATAAAACTATTATTCTACCAGTTATATTATATGGGTGCGAAACATGGAGTCTTACTTTAAGGGAGAAAAGGAGATTACGAGTATTTGAGAATAAAGTTCTTAGGAAAATTTTTGGACCAAAGAGAAATGAACAGACAGGTGAATGGAGAAGACTACATAACAATGAACTACATGGTCTTTATAGGAAGCCAGATATAATAAGAACTGTTAAGTCTCGTAGACTGCGATGGGCAGGACATGTTGCGCGTATGGGGAATGAAAGACGTGCATGGAAGCTTCTTGTAGGAAAGCCAGAGGGAAAACGCCCAGTTGGTAGGCCAAGAATGAGGTGGGAGAACAACATTAACTATGATTTGAGGGAAGCAGATTATACAGGGAATGATTGGAAAGCATTGGCTCAGGATAGGGATGTATGGAGAGCTTATGTCCGCGCTGCCATGAACCTTCGGGTTCGATAGTGCCAATGAGTAAGTAAGTGTATTTATAACTTCATTTTTATCCGATCCAATCTTATGCAGCCTCTTGTTCTTCTAAGGAAGTTCATTTATACGCTTTGTATTCTAAGGAGATGCACTGTCTTTTCTTTTATTGAAATGTATACTAGATAATGACATCAAAACATTAAACAATAAACTGCGTACAACTGAATGGTATTATAAGCTCTTCGTATAAGCTGATGATGTAGTATTGTTAAGCGATGGCGAGGAAATACTAAAAACCAAACACACATATTCTGTTAATTAACACCAGCATATCGAGGCTGGAAATACATACTAATGTAACTAAATATATGAGCTATATATTTTCAAATGAAAATGCACAGATGAAAGCATTTTGATAACTGGCTGAATTGAAATACATGTGAAAAATACAATTAGGAACGAGGTGCATAATGAAATTAAACGTAGGCAAAATGCTGGAAACTCATGGTATTTTATATTACAGGACTCTTGCTGTCGCAACTTTTCTCAAAGTACGTTCCTAAAGATTTATATTATCATTCATCCTATTATATTTAATGCGTACCGCCATGACGTAAATCTGACTGCTGTGTGGCATTATGGTAGACTCTGTGCTCGTATATATGTTCTGTGCTCGATCCTCACCTTATTTACCCCCCCCCCCTAGTTTCCCTTTCCTTTACGTTGTCGACGCAAAATTGGATGCGTGATTAGTGACGACCGCGACTTGAGGTCTTTGATTGATAACAGTCATGGTCAACCGCTGGTTTCAGCAAGTCGGCAGGGATCCTAGAAGCGATCCTTTGCCAAGGACTGTTTGTTATTTTCAAGAAAAACGCTGTTTAAGTATGGAGTGTCTGACGACATTGGTATGGATGAATGTATAATTATTATTGTTATTGAATATTCACCACTGATCTAGTTTTTTTCTTATATATATATATATATATATATATATATATATATATATATATATATATTATATTATATTTGATTCATTTTGAAACAGCTATAGGTATGTACAATTTAATCTTTAATATAAAATTATAGAATATTCACCTGAAAGGTCCGTCTCCTCAACTTAATTAATCATTTAATTGTAGCGCTTTCGGGACTTGTCCCATCATCGGCAGGATTCAAAACAGTTAAATGATTAATTAAGTTGAGGAGACGGACCTTTCAGGTGAATATTCTATAATTTTATATTAATTTTGAATAAACCTCAACGGAACACATCATGAATCTTATAAAAGTTAATTTAATCTTTGACTTCAATTAAATATATTCGTTTTTAGTTAAGCCTACATCATAGATTGCTTAACTGTGTCATCTTAAACTTGAACCTAAGTTTTGTGTACTTATATAGCGATTCCCTCCCCTCTCATGATTGACGTAGACCATTATCATCAGTAAAGTCGAATATGATAAGTATCTTTATGTATATAGAGGTGCTTTATAAGAACGATGAATTATGTCTGTGTTTTGTATCCAGCTGCAAGTTGGTTTTGAGAATAAGGATAGGTTCTGCTGTTAATATTAACGACTGAGAATCACGTAGACATAGAGATAATAAAGCAGGGCAGACCACGGATACGGATATACAAATAAGTAATAAAAGAGGCACCACAGATAAATACTACCCCCGCCAGTGCAAATTGATCTGAAACATGGTTGCTTACTTTAAGAGAAGAGAAAAAAATTTACGATAATTTAAGAATTCAGTTCTTAGGAAAATGTTTAGATCAAAGAGGGACGAACAGAAAGGTGCATGGAGAAGGCTACATAGCAGGAGCTATATAATATTTGTAGGGAAAAAATATGTAATGAGAAGAGCTAATAATCATAGATTGTAATGGGCAGGTCATATTCCACGACACTTTAATGAAAGAAGTGGGTGGAAATTTCTAATACGAAAATCGGAACGAAAGTGTCCAGTAGGTAGGCCAAAAATTAGGTGGGAGAATAACATTATCCCGTTTTGTGGGAAGTTAATTGTACAGGAGATGATTGGAAAATATTAACTCAGAATGGGATAACATGGAGAGATAATGTCCGCACGGCTTTAACACATCGGTTTCATTAGTGCCAGTGAGTTGGTTACATTGATAGTTATTGCTACCAATATTTAATACGATTACTAATTATGATATTCATTATTGTCATCATTATTATTATTATTAATATTATCCGCCGTGCTGCCTCATGTTGCAGTATACCTGCTTTGTGACAAATGGGCACTGTATCTATACCGATGGGGGTGAAATTTGAGTTGTGAATTCAATTAAATTAATTAAAATATAAAATGTTCAATCTCTGGCATGGAGATGCGGTGGTGTTCAATTTTTATTGCTCATATTTTGCACCTGGACCTGGATTAATTTTCAAATACCTCCGTAATGTTAGTATAATGTTGAAGGTCCTGTCGTATTGTTGATAGCGATTCGTCCGTCAGATTGGGACGTTAAGTTTGGCGACCTCTTTGGTGATATTCGTCAGGAGTAGTCAACGTGTCGGCATCTTCTCCCTTCTTTTCATTATCTTACCTCATGAAACACACTGAACATCACACAAAAACACTAATCCTCCAATTCTGTCTCTACACATTGCAAGAAACGTCTGCCGAAATGGTGGGTAAATTGAAAATGGACCAAGTTATCGCCATCTATCCTCCCAGCGCGGAACTTGAAACTCCAAATGTGCAGTGGGTGGTAATAGAACTCACCCTTTCTGCCGCTATCAATACTAATTTTATTTCTAGCACTACTACTGTATCATTGAAAGGTAAAACATTTATTTTTACTGATGTTCGGATGTTTGTATATCTATCATATGAACTGCAGTATAGCAGAGACTTGTGGAAATAAGTTCTACTATAAACTGCAGTGTATAAAACAAAGTGACATATGTGAACGGATAGCAGCTAATTAGAGAAACAGGGGTGGGAACAACGTCCAAGTGACCTCACTGCGCGACAGGTCATTTGTCCGGCAAACGCGAAATTAAATGTCACCACATGATAAGTTGTTCTTGTGTTACACTACAATATGCTTATTAATGCAGTTACAACACTGTCCTAGCAGCAGTTGTGTTCTGATATCTAAACAAACACGTCAGGACACATTTTCATATTTTCGGTGTATGGGCAATTCCATTTTAAAGACTACTATACACTTTTATTATAATACTTACTCTTTATACTTCGAGAGTTAGAAAAAATTATAAAAAATAGCTTATATTTTTAGATAAATGAATGCCTATATCCAGAATGCAACGTTCTTACGTATCTGCTCTACGTTTTAAGGCAATGCTTCGGTGAAATTTGGTGAAATATCATGAACAATTTTGTTTTTTCCTATTTTAATTTTTTATTATGTTTGAACACTATACTTTCATTTTGCACTTTTGTTTTTTTTTTAATTTCGGCCATATTTAAAGACCCACGCAGCCATTTAAGTCTCCCGTACGACCACACACTGGCTCTTTAAAGCCCACGCCCACCACTGTAACTTTTGTAAACATTTTTTTCGATAATGTACTCATTCATTTTGAATTTAGCGGGGTTTTGTCTATGGTGGGAATTTCATTGTGTTGGCTATCCTGTTCTGTAGTTGTACGACTCATATGTAGTCGATATATCGTCGCTTTTTCATTTCTTTTTTTCCACCCTAGTTCTGCTTTGTGTAAACCACGTGTAAACAAGGAGCCTGTTATTGTGTTATGTGCAATTTGTGGTTCAGTATTTGTTTTCAGTGTTTTGTTTAGCCATGTATTAGGTGTTGTACATATATATTTTATAAGTTATAAGTTCGTAGTAAAAACTAAATAGCAGTTAGTGTTTAGGTTAGGTGTAGAAGTTAGTGCAAATATCCTAGGTCTAGTTTAGGTTTGTAAATATCTAATAATGGGTAGAAGAAGTGATAATTGCCGTAAGAAGAAACGACCAAGCAAAATATTAACTAAAATGCAGTATGTTTCGTTGCAAAGAAACAAAAACGTTGCAGAAGGAGTTAATTTAGTTAGGCCTACTGAAACAAATCATGCACCCCAACCATCTTTATCTTCTTCCTGTGCTCCATCAGTGTCTGCCAGTAATAGAAAATTATCATTATTTACTAATGTTGTACAGGAACAAGCAAATAATAGTGAGTACAATTCATTTATGATGGTACATAGTAGTGTATGGAAAGAAATTTTCAAAGGGTGTGTATGTGCAACTTGTGGACAGGCACAATTGTACATTGATATACAAAAATCAATGGGTTTTGCACACAGACTTATAACTAGGTGTGGTCATTGTGAAATAGTTTGCAATGAAATATACACAAGCCCTAGACTGCAAAGTGATACATCATCAAGACCACCATTTGAAGTGAACCGGAAAGTGGTTAGTGGATTTTTGCAGATAGGTAGGGGGCTCTCAGCAATTGAACAATTTTCAATGGTAATGGGTTTACCTGGAATGAGTTCTTCTACCTATAGTGCTCATGTGAAATATTTGTCACTTGAAAATGTGAAAATCAAAGAAGAAGTATTGAGACTGTCACACACAGCAATACGACAAGCCCATATAGAACTGAATCCAGATTTGGCTAGCGAGGAGATTATAAACATAGCTGTCTCCTACGATGGAACATGGCACAAACGTGGACACACTTCTCACTATGGTATGGGTATTGTCATTGATGTGTTGACAGGTCTTGTCATTGATTTTCACATTCTTTCAAGATACTGCAGTGCCTGTGACCAAAAGAAAAACATGCTTGGCCATAAAAGAAAAGAATATGAGGAGTGGCAACAGAGTCATAATGCAGGTGGGGAATGTGAATGTAATTTCACAGGCTCTTCTAATTCTATGGAGGTGGCTGCTGCTGAAGTGCTATGGAAACGCTCAATGCATCTCTATAAATTTAGGTATGTTTCAGTCTTGTCCGATGGAGATAGTAAAACCTATAATCATCTCCTGAAGCTGGCAGTGTATGGTCCAGACATTTCAATTGTGAAAGAAGAATGTCTCAATCACATTTCCAAGAGATTGAAGACAGGTTTGAAGAATGTTGTGACAGAGTGGAGAATAAAAGGTGTGACATTAGGTGGTAAAAAGTCAGGAAATTTGAAAGAAGAGACAATGGTAAAACTGGCTAATTACTATCGTAGTGCCATAATAAAGAATACACCTAATGTGCAGCAGATGAAATCAGCTGTTTTTGCCACACTCTACCACTGTATGTCAACAGATGAAAACCTCAACACTTCAAGTGTCCCTTCAGTGAGGAATCATGGTGTTTCTATAACAGAGCCCTCGCTGCAGGAAAAGAACCACCGAAGCATGACAGTAGCACCATGAAGACAACACTATCTGCATATGTGGTGTGTAAAATAATGCCTGTGTATCAAAGATTAGCTTCTGATGAGATTCTGAACCGCTGTACTGTGGGGAAGACTCAGAATCCATATGAATCTTTGCACAGCGTTATTTGGGCTAAATGCCCGAAAGGGGTGTTCATCTCAAAAAATAAATTAGAAATTGCTGTCACATCAGGGATCGCAGATTTCAATATGGGATGTGAAACAACACAAAAACTGAAAGCTGATGTCAGTGGTGTGCAATTAAGTGCCTCAGGACAAAACTTTAGTGCAATGAGAGATAAATATCGACTCACAAACAGTGAAGTTTCAGCAAAGCGAGTCTTCAAAACAGCCCGGATAAGACTCAAATTGAAAAAAAAAACTGCTGTTGAGGCCAAAACGATAGCAGCAGAGGGTCACACATATGGTGCTGGGGAGTTTTTAAGTCTACCTGAATGAGGTATTGTGCTCATATCCATTGTAAAATTTTTAATTTAATTTTTCTGAACTATATTTTTTCAGCATTTTTGAGTTTTCAAAATGCTGTGCGTGCCACAATATTTTACTAATTGGCTTGAAATTTTCAGGAGAGCTTTAGATGTTACATAGTAAAACAATTGATGAGCAATCGTTTTTATATATTAAATGGTTCATTTGTAATTAAATATAAATCATACGTCACCCTCAGAAAATTGAGAAAATATGTAACAAACATTGATTTTTATTCTACTAAACTAGTTTAAATTAAAAGAAAGCTGCACAACAGTTTATATATGTTACTCTATTAAGTGTATAAAAAATAAGTCAGATATGGTAAACCGTTAGGTACACGGAACATATTATTGACATATAAAAAAGCAGTAACATATTTAATACAAAAAATCATTTCTCAAACTTTTTTTGAGATAGCTTAACAAAATTTGGTAAATAGTAACACTATGTGGTGGAATAGTTAAAATTTGAAGTTTATCTGATGAAAGTTATAGATTTTTACAAATTTCACAGATGCATTGCCTTAAAAATTGCTGAAATGTTTTAACGAGTGTCATTTTGATATCCGATTGAAATGGTAGTTATTACGGATTAATAATAATAAAAGAACAATCTACAACATAGAAAAAAATAATTTCAGGATAAGGATGACTATTTAACTGAGAAAATTTGAAAGAAAAGTTGAATTTAAAAATGGTGTTCATATATATATATATATATATATATATAGGGAAAATTAATCTGTGCTGACAATATGATCCATCCATCCATAGTAATTCTGCCCGAGGGCAGTCTTTCACTGCAATCATAGCATTTTCATTCTATGCTTTGCAGCTTTGCTAGGGAATTGTAGGTGTGGTAGCTTTCCGTTGCTTTCCACACCGGTGAATGATGATGATGATAAGATGATAATGATGAGGATGATGATGATGGCCATATGATTTCGTGGACCGTTTGGGCCAAAAAGTGTTCCTGATACTTGTCTTACAGGTGAGGAAAAACCCCGAGAAAACCTCACCCAGAAGAACTGCCCCGATCGGGATCGAACCCGGGCCCGCTTTGTGACAAGGCAGTAGGCTACCTTGAGACCACAGCGGTGGACTACAATATGATAATGTAATATATATTTTTTTAATTTGTATGTGATTTATTGTAATTATATACGCATTTGACGAAAAAAGAAATGAAAAACGTGTATCTAAAATGACAATCGTGCCGGTGAGTGGCACATAATGCACTTGTCAAGAATGTTGGTATGAATCGTAGCTTAATTTATTGAAATTCGAAAGAATTTAACAATTGAAGTTATAATAAAAATCAGACATATATTTTTAATTTTTATAAGTTTCTTCGTAAGCAGCAGACCTTAGTTCGATCCCAGTTGTACCAGTTACAATGAAGGGCTCCGTTATTGTCCCAAAAGTTGATATTCTAAGTCTGCATTCTCTTTTGATTGTGAAAATATAAAAATATTCAATAGCAAACAAATCATTGCCGACAGTGGCGTTTTATGTTATTTGAGGGTGTTTGTAGATTGTATGAATAACCGTTAGGGCTTGAAGAAATATGAAAAACTGTTAAGTTTATTACGGTCTTAGACATTACGCAAATCCCCAAGGTTAAAAATTCAGAAGTGGATCATCGGTAGGCTTAGGAGGGATGCAAAGATTGGTTTATTGCTTTTAAGAGATTTCAAAAGAAAATAAATGTGGCCTCCTAAAACATAGCGGGCAAGCTAGAAAGATTATTGACCTCGAGTAACTTGGAAAGGAAGAGTCCTGTAAAAGGCCACGCCCTAAAGTTAGTAGGCCTATATCGACTTGCACATGTAGCCTATAGAGGTGTGTGAAATTATTTATTTTACCCAAAGAAAATTGTGTATGAAAAAGGCAATGGCGACGAAAAAATAAGTCAAATCCACGACTTTATTAAATAATTCTATATAAAATGTTATGAAGATAAAAATCAAAGCAAGTGGGGCGAGTGCCCTATCCGAAGAACATACAAAGTGAGAAGAGCGAGTGCTCTCCTATAGTCAACAGTAAAGTAAGTGGGGCGAGTTTTCCGATCCGAAGTACAAAGTAAGAGGAGCGAGTGCTCCCCTATGGTGAGTAGTGAAGCAAGATGGGCGAGTGCTCCCCGATAGTCAAAGTGTGTGGAGCGAATGTTCTCATTAAGAGAACGTACAAAAGAAAGATTCGCGATAAGCATTATTGAAACTTAGTCGAGGTTTTGGCCGTTTCTTAGCCACGTTTTAGGAGCAAAGTGTATATCGTACTATTGAAGAAAATGAAAATTAATAAAATCCTTCTATCACGTCGCCTAAAATAAGTTTTATCATTAATTACCTTAATTAGATCCTCATTCTATGATTTGAGGGAAGTAGATTATACAGGAAATGATTGGAAAGCATTAGCTCAGGATAGGGATGTATGGAGAGCTTATGTCCGTGCGGCCATGAACCTACGGGTTCGATAGTGCCAGTGAGTAAGTAAGTAAGTAAGATCCTCA
Source organism: Diploptera punctata (assembly GCA_030220185.1). Lineage (NCBI taxonomy): Eukaryota > Metazoa > Arthropoda > Insecta > Blattodea > Blaberidae > Diploptera > Diploptera punctata. The sequence goes on along the minus strand of JASPKZ010007288.1, from coordinate 1,736,167 downwards.
TCTATCATTGGCTAAAATCATAAAGTTCAACCCGATCCTAGAGAAATAAAGAGGAGCTCATAGCTCGTGCGCTTACCTATCACCGGCTAAAATCTATTTTTTTTTCTTACACAGTATAGACGCTTTTCCTGGGCGCTATTCTTTTTTTCGATATTTTTCACTCTAATACAAAACAAGTATGAGGAAATTGTAAGGTCCAAATATCCCCGAACATCTTCTGCCATTCGTCATATTAATTGTAAATGTTTAGTTATTGTGTGATTCAATGTTGTGTTCATCTTAATGTAGCATTTAACTGGATGGAAATCCTCATTAGATCTGATAACTCATTCGGAAAGTATGTGTGTGATCCAAAGTTTTTTCCTGATAAATCGTGCCACTCTAATACATGGGCGACGTGTAGCATGTGAAAGTATCTATAAGATGAGAGGTCAAATCAAGATGGAGAATTATAGCCTATATATATATATATATATATATATATGATACGAAAAGAAAAAAGAATGCTTGAGTCGGGATTTGAACTCGAGTCTCTAAAGTCTGTACCTTTAGCGCTCTAACCAACTGAGCTACCCAAGAATTCCAAGACAAACATACAATTTTCTTATACATGTAGTATTCTCAATTCAATATAAATATATATATATATAATACACTAGAACTTGACAGAAGGCATTGTCCATAATAAAGGAAAAACAACTAACTGATAACAATAAAGTAAAACAATAAAATTCATAGTAAAACAGAACATTTGGCTGTTGCTTCCCAGTATCACGTTTAGTAATATTGTGTTTTGTGTATAATTGTATATTTAAGAGACCAAAAGTGAAGTCAAGGTATCAGACGTGAATTACAAATATATAACACAAACGACAAAATATACAGAAATAAATGTAAATGGTTTGAATATGTAAAAAGAATGCCAAATAATCGTTTATCAAACAGATACTTTTTATAATCCTGAAGGCCGAAGAAATGTAGAGGCCAAAACGATGTTGGAAGGACGACCTGTAGCATATTGTGCAGCGGGGAGCGGAACGTGCTAATAGGCCCATACCTTGAAGATGATGAGGTATAGTTGAACTAGCTTTCGAATTTCGCGGGATGAAACCAGTTCTCTGAAGGATTGCTAGTCATCAGTTAGGAATGTCCGTTAGGAATGAAAGTTAGTGCTTCAGCGAGTGCGAAGAAATAAAAAAAAAGTAAATTTCTACATGTGACTTAGACTAGGAATTTACTAAAGAATTAACTTGTCCCAAAGTCACTACAACAAGTGAACAAATTATAATATCTGCCTTCCCCAATTTATTTGAATTCACACTGTGTCTAAATTCAGCAACAACAATGTTATCAAATGAAACATGATAAAACCGAGTATGTAACATTCACAAAAGGGGTTCAATTTTCTCAAACATTTCAGTAAACCATGGCAGATTTAATATTATTAGTACTACATCCACTCCTAGCAAATCGAATTAAATGTAAACTATATCCATACAATACTAATAAGTTAATTACGTCAGTACTTATTTCATTGTGGCGCGTCATGCCTATTGTCCACAGACGAAGTGTATGAAAGCAGTAGGTATTTGATACTCATCATGAAGGATTGTACTACTTAACTTACCTTCATTTAGACGCCGCGCTGGCGTCTTAATTCCGAGTGTGACATACGCACTTAAAAATGTTAATCATCCTCCTTGACCTCACAGTGAACGACGAAATATTAAAATATAAAGTAACTAAGCTGATTAAAAATTGAATTACCGTAAAACAGAATAATATAAAACATAAAACTGAATACGCCTGAAATCAATTACAGTTGTGTGTGACATAATGGACTGTTCTTATATTCTCAGGTAGTAAGCCATTTTATGGCTTCCAATTCCCCGTGCCCCCTTCGTCTCTTGCTATCATTCTTCTCGTCTGTGGACAGTAGGTGTTCATTGACATGCCAACCGCATATCCATTGTTTCCTACGTGGAACAAATATGGGGTGACATTTTCTTATTTCGGATTCCCCAACCGTTGTCTCTGTTTTTCTCAAACTTGAGACGCTACTTACTGTAGCTACCCAATTTCCAAACGATGCTGCATGCCATGGTCAGAATTATTATTGTAAAACTTCGGTCTTTTACCAGGATATGTTACATATTACAGCATCAAGGCATTGATGCCTTATAGTTGTCGGCTACGGAGCGGGACTATTTCTTTGTCTCTCTTTACTTTAGTTTACCTTCCCATTAATTAGGCATTGTTACATGTCCCACGCCAACTGACTCTTATAGGGACACGACTTATCGGGAGTTAATTTTCAACACTGGATCACAGAAATACTTTTTTGATCTTCAAATAACATGGAGGCCCTAATTGGATGATTGATCATCTCACTACCAGGGCAACCTCCGAGATAACATGAAAATTTTTCATTGATTATATCAAACAAAATAAGTCGAAAATGTTAATGGCGATTGTGGTAGCCAGGTAATGATGTATTGGGACTACCTGAGGAATAAAATTTTCCGTAATTTGTCATATAGGCTTAGGTGAGGAAACACTCGGAAAGAATCGTCACCCGGCAAACTTCTCTTAGCCGGGGATAGAATCCGGGCCTTCTGTGCACGAGGCAACGACGCTACTCCGAGACCACACCTGTGGACATATTTCACTATATGGCTAAAAATCATTGAACCCATCCCTAAACGTCATCTTCAATCCTTGTGCCATAAATGCCTACATGTGTATATTATTTAAGATATCCTATTTCTAATATATAAGAATAAATGAAATGTGTAAAGGCGTCAGACCCACACACTGTTTTACTCTTTGGGTCTTACAATCTTCTTGTAAATTATTTGGAGAGTAGATTACTTAGTTATAACTCATACTACCAACTCCCCACTGCTCTCTCCAAGTGCCGTAAGCTCTGGTATATTATGGTGAGAGATTAAAGTCAATTTATGGGTGTAGTGTTGGAATCGAAACAAATGTACTACTATAACAACGTAATGACTAACTTCATATAATGTGGATATTTATATGTTTATTGTTTCTATTAAGCGCCTACGTGAAGCAAGAGGGTAGATGCTCGCCTCTCACAACGGGGTCTCATGATCGAGTCTCTGTCGCTCAATATGGGTTTCGTGGTGGATAAAACGTAAATTTTAGAGGGTTTTCTCTGGGTTTTCCCCATTTATCCCTGCAAACAAATTTGATTCCACAATATCTCTAAACTAATCCATTTCGTTTCATTTAGTCCATTCGCCCCTTTGACGGCGCATCAGATGTGATTGCCCGGCACCCTAAGTATTTCATAGACCTCTACAGATATCGGAATTCATTCGTCGACCGGATCTTGAGTTGGACACGAGTTGACGATACTCTAGTATTTGTTTTTTTAACGAATTTCAAAGAAATTTATGTTGAAATAGTACCTATGTTTTTGTTTTTATTTTATTTTATTGATTACATTATAAAGCATACATTATCCTGAAAAGTTATCATACGTAATCCCACGAGTGATTTACAATTTGTCTAGAGCATTTGTAAATCAAGAGTGGCATTTGTTAGGACTATGTAACGAATAAAATTAAGCTGTTTACTCACAAATCTTTATTTAAAAATATTTATTTTAACATATTTATACATTTAGTGTAAACGGCGATGTTTGAAAACAAAATAGAAACGATTGGTAAACTTCATTTGCTTCTTTTGTTCATCAATGCAACTAGATCGTATTATTTATTGCCAAAGGAACGCAATATTGTAAGAATGCACTCTAGTGGAGAAAACATGGAACACATCAAACTGTATATTAATTCATTTTTGATGTCCTATGATGTAAATATGACAATTATATTTTTCTGGAATGTTATTACCTGGGAAAAAAGTACATTTAAGAAAGTGCAAAGAGTGATTACTTTTTTGGTGGTATAATCAATTGCTACAAATGTTTTTATATTAACTCCCGCATGCGCTATGTGTTGATGACATACATACAATGTATATACAATCTGGTAGCCATATTTCGTACAGAGTCAGTCACTGCAAAATAATGTTATTACGTATTCAGAATGTTAAAAGGAGGTGCTTTCTTTATTATGATAAACTTTAGTTGGTAAATTCTAGGCGAAACACGACTGTGATTGGTTGTAAATAAAAATCATTGAAATGTGATTTGTCACTGACTCCCATTTGGAGCATAAGTTAAATAGTCATATTAAGAACTGTAAGATCGAGTTTGGTTTCTGGAAACGGTGTTGTTATACATTACATGGACTCTTGTCATCCCAACTTCTCTCTAATAAACGTTAAAATAAAAATATATTTTTTCTTGTTGTATTTTCATGGACGCGAAACATGGACTCTTTATTTAAGAGAGGATTAAATTTTACATAACAATATTTAAGAATAATGTTGATAGGAAAATTTCTGGAGCAAAGAAATATGCCTTCTGCTCAAATCAGCGAAATCTTAATGGAGTTTACCTGATAGCGGAATTAATAATCTTGAAACCTAAATAGAATCGGCTACCTGCAACGATATTCGGATTGTAAAACAATTGAAGAACAACTCAGAGCGAGTTCATCGATTAGCAAAATCGGACAGTTATGAGGGGGGTTAAGCAGAGAGTCGGTATATTAGACGTAGAATCCCTAATGCGTTAGGGACTGCATTTTCTATTTTTGACAAATTAACTTGGTTTAATTACCAAAATGAGACAAATATAGGCCACAATCGTATCATTAGGAGAAGACATTATCATGAAAAGTAAAATTTTACATTTTTATAGCGGTCGCAATTTATGTTTCCCCGCATCGAAACTTGATACAAATTATTTCATTAACAATATTAAAATATGTTCCGTAAACCAGCAAAATCGGATCATAAATTCGACTTGCTAAGGATTTAAATTATTTTACCCACCTCCTGTTGACAGACGTTTCCTAAAGTTATACCTTAATCTAATATGCTACCAAGAATATATTTTTCATATCTTAATATCTTTTAAAGTATAAGCTTGCGACAAGAAAACAATTGTGTTAAATGCTACTTATTCGTGTATTTCACACCATACACAGTAATTTAAAGGGGATATAGCTATCACTAATTTATAAATAAAATATGACATTCATTTTACAAGTATACAAGTCATAAGTATAAATATATTAATCAATTATCCTTGTATTTTATTCCCCAACTATGTTATAGATGGTTTTCCCAATTCATTAACTCATTTTATTCTCAGTTTCTATTTATATGCCACATGCCACCCGGACCTCACTAGAGAACGACCTATCTTCAGGAGAGGGATTTTATAACCTATATCTTCTTTGACCCCTAATGAATGATAAGCTCAATATCAAGACCTCGTCCGAAACAAAAGAATATTAGGTCGAAACACACCATTCACCTTTATACTAAACATGGCGAATATGATAATGGTTATTATGGCTATATGATTTTCGGGGACCATTCGTAACTTAACGTTTCCAGGTGAGAAAATAACCCAAAAGACCATCATCCGAGAAAAAATTCTCCGAAAGGGGAACGAAGCCGTACCCGCTCTGTAAAAGGCAGCGACGCTACCCTGACACCTCAGCGGTGGACATTATTTTATAGTGAAAATCGATAATACTTAATGTAGCTTACGCATATATAACCGTCTTATTTACATGTATATTATTTTATTGCATTTCAAAAGCCTGTATAATTCGATGGTGGCGCCACTGCCTCGTACCTGCTGACACGAGTTCGATCTCCCGTCGGGACTACTTTCCTGGGTAATGTTTCTTCCTCGGGGACTTGTAGCCCAGAAAGACAAATATGAGGGATGTTTAAGACTTAAATGATTTTCAAATATCATATGGCCATTATAATCACAATTATCGTTTTATCAATGTTCAGTATAAATCTGTGACTACACCGTGTGTTTAGTCTCAAATATTCGTGTTGTCTCACTCATTAGGGAAAGACCTCCATATCCCTGTGGTAAAAACGTATATATGCGATACAATGTTTAAAATCCCTCTCCTGACAATTCGGGTCCAGCAGGCGTTAGGCATGTTAAGGTGATAGTTTAAACGACAAGCGAGAATAAGGTATAATTGGAACCAGTGCCCCCTCATTACATTCTAAGTGTCCTACTCTTTAAGGATAGTTTAATGATCAGCCATGCTATTATCATTTTCAACATGACAATAACATGTCCAATAAGATTTGAATAAAGTTAATTCTGATTTTATAACTTTTTACGCCATCATATTGTACCTAGTCTTTGAATGGAGCCACATCTTCCAATTTTTCCCATTTTCATTTTCGTATGTGGGCATGAGATGCAGGTGTAGGCCAGTCCTCGCCGTTTTAGAGACTTATCAATTTCCCTCTCGGCTTATATAGTACCTATGTGTTCACCAAGGTGTGTAAGTGTAATGCTGTAATATTTATTAATTTGTGTTAATGTCAGGCCGGGGAAAAGTAGGATCGCTCAGACGGTTTGATAGATAATTTAAGGGTGTGTGCTCAGAGGGACGAAAATAAAAAAAAACTAGAAAAAAGAAATGATAACTTTGATAGTTAGAGTGACAGATTTTATGTTAATTTTTCAAACGCAATGTTGCTGTTTGTGTTTGGTGGAGTAGTAAAGATGTGTGTAAGATATTTTCTTGCGTTTGTGTGATTTATAAAGTTTGGGTCAATGTTGAGTACTTGTTCTAGCAGTATCATCGTGTTTATGTCTATATAGGGCCTTTTTGGAGGTCTGGAAATATTACGGATAATTGTCATTTCTATTCTGATGATATTATTAAGTTGGGTGCGGCTTATAGTGGGGAAGATGAAGGGCAGTCCATTTCCATTATATAATGTATTTCTATATATGACCATGTGTTTAATTATATCAATCAATACTTCCAGCTAAATTTGTTTAGTGTTACTAAAATGTGTGTCTCACTCTTGTTAGTAAGGTCTATTTCCCAGCCTTCACGATATAATATTACGTCATAAACTTATATCTACAGCTTATTTTACCACTGAGCTGTATGCCTTCTTTATCCACTAAAGATTTGAAGGCATACTCTAGTACAAAATTGAATAGTAGCTACTTGCTGTAACCCACGTGAATTTAAAATATACTTATCTGAAAACTGTTTACCAATCCACACGATACTCTTTATGCCATTTACACACATTCGAATACGTCTAACGTTTTTGGAATTACGAAATCTAAAAACATACTATACAACTTCATTCCCTTAATTTAACCATACGGGTTTTTCAAATTTACATATAATTGACTTAAAGAGTCGTTAAGTTGCCATTTACTTTTTAAAAGATATCATAAACTAGAAATCTGATTTATAGAAGGCCTATTTCTTACTATACATTGATTATCTTCTTCTTCTTCTTCGGCTTTCCCCCACTTAATAGGTTTGCCGTCTTCAGTTTCCATTTATCTCTATCATTCCAATCTCCCTCTTCCAAATTCCTATCCTCCATTATTCTTCTGACGTAGGTTTTCCATTTCCATCTTGGTCTGCCACATTTATTTCTTCCAGGGGGTGACCATTGGTATATATTTTTGGCCATCTTTCATTTTCCATTCTTTGTACATGGCCATACCATTTAAGCGTTTGATTTTCAATCCTCTTAACAAAAGATGTGGTGACCTTCATTTCTCTCCAAAGGAATTCATTTCTTATTTTATCCTGTCTTGTTTTTTGGAGGCTTCTTCTAAAATAATCGAATTCAACTGTTCTAATTTTATTCTTTTGTAATTCCGTCAAAGACCAAGTTTCGCTTCCATATGACAAAATATTCTGTATTATGCTCTTATAAATTTTCATTTTAGTTTCCTTTGTAATATTTTTGTTCCAAATTATTCCATGTAATGTCTTAGTTGCATTTTTTGCCATTGCAATTTTAGCCTGTACATCTCTCTCACAGGTACCGAAACTTGTAATTATTGACCCAAGATATTTAAAAAAATTCACATTTTTTTATTTTCCCTGTTTCAAGTATGAGGTCATCCACATCCTTTCCCAAACACATATATTCTATTTTCTGTAAATTTATATTCAGTCCCCATTTTTTATATTCTTCCATTAATTTATTTATCATATATTTCATATCATCTTCATCCCCTGCAAAAATTGTTTGATCATCTGTAAACAACAATGAATGCAGTACTTTTCCTCCTATAGGAATACCCATTTCAGAACATTTTTTATACCACAAGTTAAGAGCCTGGTCTAAATAAATGTTAAAAAGGATTGGTGACAAACTGCATCCCTGCTTAAGGCCTTTATTCACTGTGAATTCCTCTGTTAAAGTATTCTGTATTTTTACTTTAGCTTTTGTATTACTATAGATCCTCCTAACAATATTAATCCATTTATCACAGATATTCATATTTCTCATTGCCATCCATAACAATTGTCGAGGTACACTATCATATGCCATCTCTAAATCAATAAAGGTCATATGTAGTTCTTTATTTTTTGCTAGGATTTTCTCTTGTAATTGTCTAATACAGAAAATATTATCAATACATGATCTTCCACTCCGGAATCCACATTGTTCTTCTCTTAAGTTATCTTTTATCTCCTTAAGTTTAAAATTTATAATTTTACTAAAAATCCTAGCTGTTGAAGGTATAACGCTTATACCTCTGTAATTGGAACACAGTTTTTTATCACCTTTTTTAAAAATAGGAGTAATGTACGATAAATTCCAGTCTTCTGGGATATCGTCTCCAATTTCAATTTTATTAAAACGTTTTGTTAAAAATATTACTAAAATATCTCCCCCATATTTTAGGAGTTCCGTCTGAATATTTCCTGGTCCTGGTGCTCTCCCATTTATTGCCTCTTTCAAAGCTCTTTTTACTTCATCTTCTGTTATCTCTGGAGTGTCAAATTTATATTCTACATCCGTATCTTGAAGTTGAAACTCATTTCTATTTTCTTGAAGTAAACCTTTATAATGTTGCATCCATTCTGATGGTCTTATCAACTGAATATTTATCTTCTTTCTTTCTGATTTCCTGATATTTTGTAATGTTTTCCAAGCTTCTTTGGATCTAGCATATCCAATCGAATGATCTATATTCGAGCATATATTATCCCAGTACTCATTTTTTGTTCTTCTCACTTCCGCCTTTGTTTTATGTTTTAAAGTGATATATTCATTTCGAGATGTTGTTGAGTGAACTGATAACCATTTCATCCGTGCTTTCTTTTTTTCCTCTACTAATTTTTTAATATCTTTATTAAACCATTCATTATTTCTTTTTACTTCTAGATTTTCTGTCCCAAGTGCTTCTAAAGCTGCTGAATGTATACTTTCCTTTAGTCGATCATACATTTCCACTGCAGATTTATTTACATTTAAATTAAGTTTTTGTTTTAATCTTGATTGAAAAAGATTTTTTATACTCTCATCATAGAGTAAACTTACTTTATATCTTTGTTCATTCAAAGGGGTTGTATTTATTCTGTCTTCCGTTACTTCAGTATTTTGTTTTTTCCTACTTGTTATTATGAATTTTCCCAAAAGCATATAATGATCACTTCCGCAATCTGGTTTTCTATACACTCTAACATATTTCACTATCATATCACGTTTTTGTTTCACAATTATATAATCTATTATTGATTTGAGACTTTTTGTTGGCTGTTCCCATGTGTATTTATGTATTTCCCGATGTTGGAAGAAACTATTCATTATCATATAGCCGTGTTGTTTACATAAACTTATCAATCTATCTCCATTGTCATTTTCCACTTTTCCCCCAAATGGTCCAATCACTTCATTTTTCATTCTACTTCCTACTCGACTATTAAAATCTCCTGTTATTATTACTTCTTGATGTTTTTTTATTTTGTCCAAACTTGCTGACCGGTATTACATCATGAGCATAGGGCGGAACTTGGGATACCGGCACTAATGTAATTGTTAAATTATTGTATGAAGTTGAAAGCAATGGGATGCTGCTCCAGTTTGTTGCAATGAGTTTCGTATCCATTCTTTGAGGTTGGTACAATAATCGATAATTTTCGCAAATTCGAAAATACCTTTTTTCGAAACAATACTAAGGAACCGATATAAAATCTTGTTCATCAATCCCCCTCCTGTTTCTATCAGTTCTGCTTAAATCCCATCTGAACCTGATACTTTATACCTTTTTAATTTTTCTATTGCTATTTCAACCTCTAAAGTGCTTAGCTCTGGGAATAATATTTCTGCTGTCTGTAAAGCATTCTCTTCGATATCCTATTCTGCATATGCATTTAATAGCTGATACGGTGATGTTTCCATCTGTTTTATATATTCTTGGACCTGCTATTGTATTCCCAATTGAATCCTTGTCTTTGGGATAGCCAAGCAAGCGATGACTTGAGACCGGAAAAGGTCGAATTACCCTAATTCAAGGAAAGGAATAAAAAGAAGAAGAATTTAATCATTCATTATATTTGTTTTAGCCTGAAACCCTTTTATTTCTATCTAATTCACTGATATAGTACTTTTTGTACGACATTCGTGATGATTGATCTTCTGTTACTGAAATGTTTTCTATCTTACTCCCTAGTGTTTTCCCGTTTGATATTATACAGTTATTATTATTGAGTCCCGGTCTGAGCGTATAATTTTTCTCTTCAAATATTATACAGTTGTTTGAAATATAGCCAACTTAATTTGTGTAACTAATCAATTTTTGTTAGAATTCATTTCATTATATCATCGGTCTGTTCGCTATCAAGTGATTTCTCATTTTCCCTTTTTACTTAAATTACCTATGCTTTTTGATGTTTACAATTTAATTATATATCTCATTGTCTCAAAACGTTTCTTCTGCATTTGCCTCATTGAAATCCCAACATTGCTGTATTTTTAATCTATTATCAATTTTAATCTAATATGCTTGCCCCAGTTCGTCATTTTTCAATTTGTTTGATTCAAATGTATCTTAAGCATTTGTTTTCTCATAAGCGAAAACCGTTCTCTCATTTTCATACTGACCGGTAAATGAATTGAATTGTAGTATGCCCCTCTAACGGATGTAACAACAATGTTGATATTGTGCCAGCATTTATCTGAGAAAGCATAATCTATTTTGTTTTGCGTTTTAATATCTGGAAATATCCTGGTGTATTTATGAATATCATCATGGTGGAATGTTGTACTCAAAATTATGATATTAATAGGTGGCAAAAGTGCCTTATTATATGAGGCCCCCTATGTCCTTGTGTGGTAAAAATGTATGTGTGTGGTCCAGAGTTAAAAATCCTCTGCAGACAGGAGGTCCCTATTAACCCCGAATGGGACACGAAAAACAAGTCTACCTAAAGAGACAAGTAAAATTAAGGGAAAAAAATTAAAGTTTAATTACATTTTTGCATTAGGTAGTGAGGAAAATATATGTTGAATATATAGATATAATAAACGGTATATGATTATAATAGTACACTTACCTCTGTTACAGAATTGGGGTCTTCAAATTAAATATGTGCAGCCTCGAGACGCAGGCCTGTACGAGTGCCAAGTGTCAACACATCCACCTACTAGTATATTTATCGAACTCAGAGTTATAGGTGAGTATCTACACATACATCTATTAGTATATTTATGGAGTTACAGCTACGTTTAGCTCTAATTTATCAATTCTATAGCATTTTTAATTAAATGCAATTTTATTCACTATTACCATATTCTCCTTAGATTAAAATATTTGCATTTAATAACATAAATGTATTAATATTATGTCTCATTTCAATAATTTATGGATTTATAAAATGGCTGAAAATTGAAATTTCCTATATTCTAGTATGCATTACAAGAATCCAACATTTCATCAATATTCATAGCTTAATTTTTATTACCCAATTACCTATATTCTATGTTTTATTATTTAAATGTAGATTAGCCTAACGCATAGTAATAATGTTCAGTCGTATTTTCTAATAATTCTTTATTGTAAGTTAGTATGAGACTGATTATAATTAGTTAATAATAATATTATTGTATTTTTTAGGCCTGCGAGACTCATTCGGCCAGATAAAATAAGTTATTATTATTATTATTATTATTATTATTATTATTTAAAATCTATTAATAATACTCTAATAAATCATGCAATTGATTTTATATAATCGGATACTATTACGTATTGGAGCTCTGGAAAGTAATTTCGATGACGGTTTGTGGAATAGTTTATTGGGTACTGAATCAGGTTTGGCAAGAAATAGGTGTTAAAATATTCGAACATTTCCCTAATACTAACAAATTTGTAACTAAACCTAAGGGTCGTCCCTCTACTAAATAAACTGTACCTTTCAAAAATAACGTTCGCGAAACTGATCTGAGTTCTCAGTGAGTACAGTTTTTCACCGGTGCGGCGAAGAGAAGGAAAACCCTGCAAGTGTTACTGTAAGTTGTTCGTTTAATGGGTTACAGGTAACAACAATAAATCGTGATGTCAGATTTAAACTATAACAATTATATCAAATATAGTTGTTATAGTTTAATATAATATATATAAAATACATCTAAAATATGTATCTTATTTATTCAAGGCAGTGTTTGCTTTCGATAGAGGGGAATTTAAAATATGTAGTGACATTATTATATTTCTACAAAATTATTGCAAGAGGTGAAATATGATATAACCTAACAATATTAAAAAGACGACAATATATTAAATTTGCAGAATAATAACATTAGCTAACTCACTGTCACCTTCTAAACCATATATTAATGCCGTCCACCGCTGTAGTCTCGAGGTAGCGTGCTGCCTTGTCACGCAGCGGGTCCGGGTTCGATCCCCTGTCGGAGTAGTTTTTCTGGGTGAGATTTTTATAGGGGTTTTTCCTCACCAGTAAGACAAATGTCAGGAAAACTTTAAGGCCCAAACGGTCCCCGAAATCATATGGCCATCATTATCATTATCATCCTTCACCGGTGTGGAAAGCAACGGGGAAGCTACCACACCTACAATTCCCTAGTAAAGTTGCAAGCATGGCATGGAAATTCTATGATTGCAGTGAAGGACCTGCTTTCGGGCAGAATTACTATGGATGGATGGATATAAATGCCCGCGCGTTCATAAGCTGTCCTTACTACTGCAAAGTCGTGGCAAAACTATACTTCGCCCACTGTGCTGCATTCTGGTTCCAATTTAGGCTCCTTGGATACCACATTAGTAGTGACGATCATTATGTGGTTTAGTCACTTAATTCGCGTATATTTATCGTTATTGTGTTTAGCCGAAAGTCGATATAGGTAGGGTAGAAATGAGTTTCTACATCCCCAAGAGCAGGGCATGGAAAACCACACTCTGCCCGACAAGCAGAGGTTCCAAAAAATGAGCGGAGTGGAATGAGCCACACTACTCTAGTTGTTGCACATAACACATTACATAGGTGCATTAGAAGGGTTCTGGGGTATATGCGTCTGTGAATAGCATGTGCTCTAGTAGTTGGTGTGGTTAATGATAACGTGATACATGTTGATGACATATTGAACAATTGTAATAGCAGTATGCGGAATTTTTTTCAATATTGTGTAAGCTCTGCGGTATTAGTGTATAACCAAATGAGGACGAAAATATAATTTTAAAACATTTGTTTTGTATGACCTCAACATTCATTTTGTGACAATCAAAGAGGATACTCCAGAATTCACAGCCTTACAGCAACATGCTGCTGTTTACAGCTCTATAGCGAGTAAGGTTGATCGTATTAGATGGTGTAGGCGACTTTAAAAATGGTTGTAGTAATGCTATCTCAGCGTTTGATTTGTAGACACTCGTAAGGTGTTGAACATAACTTTTGAACGTAAGTTAGAAATGCAGATGGATTCCAAGATTGAAGACTCAAGACTTAATTGATGGGTTACCAAGGTGAGTTGAGCAGGTGAACGTCTGTGAGATTTGCTAAGCAAGATGCCTTGTGTCATATTCACGTTAAGTTAAATATTTCACCCTTGTGTCATATTCAGCATATTCACGTTACGTTAAATATTCCACAGATGGCAATCAGGTTGGCTCGAGTTTGGGATCAATTGGACCACATGAAAGTGGTACGGTAAAGCGCGGAAAGTAGTCCGATGATACAAATATGCATCATCAGCGAAGAATTCTATATGGATGCGGGGAAATGATGAAACGTCTGGCACATATAATGTGGTGAGAAGAGGAGAGAGAACTGCATCTTGTGGAACTCCCGCCTGGAGAGGCTTACTGTCAGACTTATACCCAATAACCTACACATACAATTGTCGGTTACTGAGGTATTTTGCAATTCATTTAATTACATTGGTAGACATGTTCAATCTGAGTAACGTATAAATCAATCCGTTAATCTAAATCGTGTCGAAAGCTTTACCATTGTCAAGGAATAGGCTTACTTGCAAAGTACTTCTCTTTGATACGAATCTCGTGACAATCTATTCAATCAGTCTAGGAAGGTAAAGCGGAGTACCATGTAATTTTAGAAAGCCAAAATGATGATTAGGAATAAGGCATCTTTCTCATAACTTACTTCAATTTTTTAACGTGCGAAAATAAGTTTCTCCATTATTCGCATATTCGGTCGCAGATTTGCTGCATTGGTTTTATCTTCTACTCGTTTAGGAATAGTGATAACTTTGACTTTCTTCCATACTTCAGGAACTTAGTGGAACTTAAATCAAAGTTCCACTATTTGAAGGAACAAGAGAGGGGTTTTAGGCTGAAGAGTTTTTACCCCCAAATTTATAATTCGATCGGGACCACGGGCACGATTTGACGTGAGGTGATGATCGATGTTTTTCAATTCAGAAAACCGTAGGCTACATCTGGAAGGGAGAGAGGAATGGTAGTCTCGACATAAAGAACTTACGACTCGGTGTATCTAAGCTTCATGAGCCGATGTGGTGACATCATGAGGTCGGAACCGGTCTGCGAGATTGCCAGCTGGGAACCGAGCCTTCTCTTTAGGGACATAAGCCTAAGTCCTATCGGTTTGAGTGACCGAACGAGGAAATGGAGCTCTACCCTTCCGATACTTCAGAGAATTTCCAATTGAGGGTTGTTTGATCTGAAAAATGCAGAAGAGAATTTCTCCATTCAGCATTTTTCAGTTCTCGCATTCGAGTTCGTACCAGATGAGCATATAAATTCTATATCTGTTTGTGCTGATGGCAGCCGAAATCACGGTACAATTTAAAGTAGTAGTTTTTCATTCAAAAATTTTCAAGTGTTGCGTCGGTTTGTTTTGTTCGTGGAGTGCGACTTGTTTGCGATGTTGAAAGCGTAATAGCTCTTTTAATTTTTATGGAGGAGGGCGTGATTCTATTACATCTGTGGACTGACAGAAAGTGTCGGCTTAACAAATTTATTAATCATATTAGTGTAATTCTGCCAGTCAGTGTGAGCATATTGTGCATTGAATGGGGAAGTTAATAAAAAACCTAGTCAGATTTTAAAACGTACAGGTGTGTGATGAGTAGGGCAAGACAATTAATGATTTTGCATCTTTATCTTATGAAGGTTAAATATTGGTTGCATATATGAAAATGTATGGCATTAAAAAATTGATTAAATAAAAGTACGTCGTTAGGGCATTTTTTTTGCATTTTCTTAACTTGTTTAGGGATAGGTAATATTTTGGCAATTTTTAGGTCATTTTGAGCATTTTTTACCTTTCCGGAAGGCTGTAACATTATTTGCATTTGATTTAAGATTTTTAATATAATTCAATATTTTTCCTTGTCAATACAATTTCATGGAATTAAGTAGTTGTTTTGCCAACTAATGCCCCTATTTTTCAAGATATGTGCATATTGAACTTGCCCACTTCTAGGAATTTTATTCAATTTCTTAGAGCTTAGCTTCTATCCTTATTCTGATTGTAACTGCAATTCAAATTTGTTGTAAAAGTGCACTGTGTAATTGAAATGGATTTTCTGCAATAAAAGGTACTGTAATATGTATTTTTAATACTTTTATTTTAATATTTTGATGTTAAGTTAAATTTTATTTAATTCAGCAATCAAGTGAGTACTTAATCTAATAAATAATATTTTTATTGTTAATTCTTAACTTTTTATTCAACTTTTTTTTTTTATATGATTGGTCATTTTTTGCATTTTTAAGGTCATAAATGCATTTTTTATTTTTCATTTTTTCCCAATTTATAGGTCATTAAATGCCTTGCCCTAGTGATGAGAGTCAAGTTCGTCTGTAATATCCTAATTTAATGTTTTCCGCTTAGTCCCTATATCATTTCTTTCCTCAAATCACAGCTAATGCTTTTCGTCCACCTCACTCTTGACAGACCTACTGGCGCTTTCACTCTGCTTTTCCTACAATTCCCTATTTAATTACAATTCATGCCACATGTCCTGCCCATCAGTCTTCAGGATTTAACTGTTCTTATTGCATCTAGTTTCCCACAAAAATCATGTAACTCACTGTTAAGTTGTTTAACTCTTTCCCACGTTTCTCCATCTCTCTTTGGTCCATAAGTTTTCCTCACCACTGAGACAAATCAGGACATCTTAGGACTCTAAAGATCCCAGAATAATATCTGCTCATCATAGTCATCATCAGTATCACATTGATCATGCTTGATATGAATGTGTGTGTGTGAGTGGTGTTTCGTATTAATGTTGTGTTGCTTCTGATGATACCCTCATTTGAACTGATCACTCATTGGGAAAGATGCTACATGTCCCTGTTAGCTGGAAAAGTATGACTGCGATATCATCATCATATCATCATCATCACTTCATATAACTAAGTTTTGGAGTACTGCATCGTTTCATAGAGACAATTTGTAACAGGGACGGTTATGTTCTATTGGAGGGAATGTCTATTTTCCATGCATGAGGTTGCGTGTTCGATCCTGCTCTCATGGGTTTTTTCTCTAGTTCTTAATTCAATTTATTTTGTATGGTTTCTTTGATTTGTTTTGCTTTGTTTTATTTACATCATTTATCGCACAATTTATTGAAGCGAAATTATTTTCCGTTGCAGTACACACTTCTTTCTGGGACTTAAAATTATATGTGCGCGATGAATTCTTTCAAAGGCTCTTTTTTCGGAACAAACAGTTTGTTAGTGCAACTGATTAAATGATGTAAATTGTCTTACTTCCTATCCATTAATATTAATATATACTCTCCATTATTTCCTATTACGTTACTTATGGGGATATTGTCTACTGTGGCATTAAGGTCTGGAGTTTAAAATCTCTCTCCGATAGGTCGTGCCATTATAAAGTCTGCGTCGCATGATATGGCGTGTACCTATAAGATGAGAGGTTAGATTACCATGGAGAAGAAGAAAAAAATAAGTTTTAAGGTATCTAAAAATACATACACATTTTTAAAGGTAAATATATCCGCATTAACACAAAAATTCTAACAATGCATGTACACAAACCACAGACAATTTTTGTTACTATGAATTACCTCTTATCCCTCGTAACTATCTACTCTCCGTAATATGAATTTAGTAACGGTAATTAAATTGGAAACAGTATGAATTAAAGTGATTTACCTAAGTAGGGGTAAAAGTGTTTTAAGGATTCATTTCATTCATCTTTAATTACTCCATAAAATATCACATTGAGTCCTTGCAACTTAAATGTATTATTAAAGTAAAAACTTGATGCTGCTAAAGTTCTGGAACGAATACGATATAAAGAGAGAAATTTATTTAGTGATATTATTGTGAAAAAAAACTTGAATGTAATTTTGCCCGAATGCCATCTACTTTTTTTTCGATGTAGTCTTTTCTTTGATAATAGATTTCCGTATCGATAATATGATCTATCTAAAACTATTTTAAAATGTTAACACGTATACCCGTGACCAATAATAATGTGTGTTAAATGCTGAACTTAAATATTTTCTCTGTTCGTCGTATATTCTCCTTTATCTCATTTCGACTGTTATAATCTGAATCCAAGTAGCATTTTGCTCTCCCTCTTTTCACCATCTCGAATGATATAAATATTATAAATATTCTTCGGTAAACTTTTTGCAGTCATTATCTTTACATGGACACAACAGTACAGTTGTTTTGTTGTACATAATTCAATAATTTTATAAATGTATGACACAACAATTCTAAGAGTCTCTTCCGGTGGACTACCTCCTTCATGGTTACCATTCTCGCCTCTGAGGTTCTCAGTTTCAAATCCGAACATGGTCGATGGATTATCTCAGGTCTTAAAAATTGAGAACATGACTAACTCTCAAAGCCATGGATTCCATATCGTAGATTTAAGTCATTTAAGAAAGCGTCAACCCTATGACAGGAACCTTCTTCTTCTTGTAAGCCCATGTTTCTCTTAACAGAGATTTAGGCGCTCTCCCCTACAGGGAAGCAGTTGAACCATACTAATTTAGTTACACTTTTTCTCGCATAGATGTCATTTGTGTGGTCCGTGGTCAGCGTTAATAGGAACCTTTGAGCACAATTTTAGGTATGTTTTCTTCCTGATTTTAATTACGTAATTACGCCGTAATAATAAAACAGCCTTACTATCTATTCATACCTACCTGACTCCGAAGAGCTAAAAGCGATTCTATAAGTTGCTGTCGTTCGTAACCAGAAAACAACAGATTTGCAGGGATTCATTTATAGCAAAAGCGGAATTCCTGAAACTTAATTAAGTTTAAGTATTTTTATTAGATATTACTACTTCACATATTTGCTATATTTTCAATTGTTCTCGCAATTGTTAGTACAGCCTATGTACACCATATATATATATATATATATATATATATATATATCGACCTTCATTTCCACATATCAAACATTTAGTTGTAACATCTAAATATACAAGAGTTACTGCTATAAAGTAAAAATTATCTTTCAAATTCCTACTTGTTATAGTAGCCACTAGATTGCATATATATATAATATATATATATTGGAATAAGTGATCAGAGGCCAACCTTGTATCCATGGCGCGAAAAATCGAAGAAAATGTTCTTATCTACACACACACACACACACACACACACACACATATATATCGGCAATAAGCCGTACGTGCTGCTGACAGTCCGTTATATGTGTTAGTGGCTCATGTCAATCTTTCATACATACACACACACAAACACACACACACACATATATATATATATGTGTAAATATAAATTTGGAAGTTGTAATTAAATATTTTGATATTTAGCAATGAAGGCCAATTACGACATGAAAATAAAAATATAATACAACCCGAGGCATTTAATTCTACACGTTCGCGCGCTCCTGACTGCGCTACTCGGGCACTCCAGCCAAACATTTATTTCTCTTCCTTATATATATTCTTCAAATCACTAGAGACCGTATGATAACGGTCTAACTGCCATCTAGTGGCTACTATATTTATTTTTCTTTTCATGCCATAATTGACCTCCATTGCTAAAAGTAAAAAAAAAACATAACATCTGAATAAACAAACGTCACAGCTATGATGTAAAAATTCTCTTTGAAAATTCTTATTTGTTGTGGATTCATGGCAGGTCGACCGATGTGCCTATACCTCCCGTGAATTGAGAATTGTAATTATATTCGGAAGAAAAATAAATGTTTTTACTGGAATTCCCGAGAGGCGCTAACATATAGAGGTAGATATATCTTGCACAAAACCCGCCAGAGTAATTTATTTTTCTTTTCATGACTTATCGTGGCTTAATGTCAAAATTTAGTTTTTATATATACAACCCAGATTTATATATGATATCCTAATTATGGGTTTTAATAATCTTATATCAAGTATTTATAATAATTTATAATTATACGCTTATTATTTTCACTTCTAATTTCAGTTTAATTAAGTGTGTCGGACCGCAGTGAAAATTACAAACAGATCTTGAAACTTTCTATTGGCGTCGTATCCAATTTGAAAATAACGTGTCCCAAATATCCATCATCGCGATGATTTATCATTGAGTTCTACACCTAGCAACATCTACTGCGAGCTCTACTGCTATAACGCAAAGCAGCTTGCCGAGTGCACATCAACAGCTTCAGCTGAGATACCCAGAACGGCAAAGTGCTCCACATCGAGTCTGACGTTTGCGTGGATGGTGACTGGTAGTTCAAGTGTGCCGTGTTTGGTCATACTATTATTGTAATCCACCTATGACAAATAGGTAGGAGTGCATTTAATTTCTTGACCGGCCCTCGGGCCTGTCTAGTGCCGCGTAACGTGCTTTTTCGTTTTCTAATAGTGAGTGTTGTGCTAACAGGTAAGGTTGTGGTGTTATGTTTTATATTATTCTATGTTAAAATCTTAACCAGTGGTGATAAGTGTTTTCAGTGTATCTAGCGTAGTATCTGAACTAAGATTTGGCAATCGCCAAGCAATGGCTGCTTTGCAAGATCATGACGGGCCCATGGACCTTGACCCTGAGGTTGTTTCACCTCTCGAAATCTGGGAGGATACTGGAAACAAAATCGAATTTTTGCTAGACACCATAAATATGATAAAGATACTAAATTGAACAGCATTCTCCGCTGTATAAGTGATATATTTTTAGGTACCACTAATTATCTATCTGCGTACCATGAGTTCGAGAGGTTAGACGATGCTCGTGACTTCACAAAGGTTGTCTAGAACGACTTAACCTTATCATTCAAACAGAAGGTATGGGACAACCCCTCCTTGAGGCTACATGGTGTGAATTGAAAGCAGCTGCGGTTGAAATTCAATCGTGCTGTTTTCTGTTCTCCAAAAACCCCACGGAGTAGGACTCTGAAACCGAAACAGAAAGTAAACAAATTGATGAAGAAATGTCATCACCTAGTCGACAGTCATTCCTTAAAGAGACAAATAATTAATGCACCTTCCAAAAAACGAAAAGAAAAAGAAAATCACAAGAAAAAAAAACAGAAACTACATTGGTAGTAAAGAAAATAAAAATCTCTGAACATGGAAATTTACCAAGTCAATCTAGACAACCTACGAAATCACCAGCTTTAGTTCCAGCAGTTCCTACCAATTATAAATTCTCAGCCTTACCTGAAACTTCTGAAATAACCGCTGGAACATCTTTAGGGATGGTTCCTCCTCCAACTGCTGGACCTTCTACGGCTACAGCAACATCAATAACTTCGTTAAATGTTGGTACCAAGGAACAGAGTTCCCCGCCAATCACTGTAATTGGCCACGAGGAGCTGTTCCGAATGAATAGGGAAATCCGGAAAGTACTTAGTGGTGACCTAAAAGTAATCAGCATTGACAAAGGTTTGAGGTATTATGCGTCTTCATTGGAAGGCTTTGCTATGTTGAAGGAGTATTTTACTTCCTTGCGGAAGGAACATTATACATTCCAACTAAAAAACGATCTTCCTTTGAAGGTCGTAATTAAAAGGCTGCCAGCAGAAACACTCCCAAATGAAAATAAAGAGGAAATCCTAGCTCTAGGATTTCCAATCAAATCTGTCAAGCAAATTACTAAGACCGTAAACAATTTGGCTGTACCACTCCCAATTTTCATCTCGGAACTTGAGAGAACAAATAATGCTCTAAAAATGTATGACTTAAAGCGCCTTTTATACATGGTTGTAGCCGTGGAAGTATACAAACCTCGGGCTGGACTTAAAACACTGTTGCAAGTGCCAGTCCTTCAATCATACTCTCCCTGCCTGTAACCGGGCCCCACGTTGTGTTGTCTGCGCTGGGGACCACGGTCACAAATATTGTGCCTTAAAGCCCCAAGCGCAGAGAGAACCAAATTTGCTTAAATGTGCAAATTACGGGGGGTCCGGTCACCCCGCCTCTTACCGTGGCTTCCCTGTTTATTAAGCAGCACTTGAGGCTTATGATAGGGCAGCAAAACCCAAACCTAAATATCCAGTAAATCCACCTCAAACAAAGACCGTCACTTCGGTGAGGGTCCATCCGACCATATCCTTCACAGAAGCCTTAAGGACTGGAACTTCTTCCGGAACAAAAGCGAAAAACACTGTTCAAGAACAGTACCGAGGATTGTCAGCAGGATTATTGAGTGAGCGTGCAGAGGAGATGCTCCGGGACTTTCAGCCAATGTTGGCTGAATTGTCATGTCCTATGGAGCGCTTCATCTTCATGCATCAATTGGTTAATCTAAGCTTAGCATAGATTAGCCAGTTAGATGGAACCATCAAATAAATCGTGCGAGGTTTACTCGCTTGAAAGAGTGTGGCTCATCCTGCGCCGTCCGCCTTTCGGACTCTCTGCTTGCCGGCGGTGCAGTTTCCGATGTCATCTTTTAAGGTAAAAACGTCCACCATTTATTCAATCTGGATCTGCAGGCGAAATACTTGTCACAATGAGGCTAAGATATTATATATATATATATATATATATCTCAAAACCCCAACTTGTTAGCCATCAAGACTTTAGCTGCCAGTTAACCCAGTGGGTTTCAATGCGGCACACTGGACGCGCTAAGTCACCGTTTAAACAAAGAAAAAAGTGTCCCAAGTTTCCCGCCCTTTACAAAAACATGCATATTTCTGGACAGGGTTTTTCACACTGATTCACCTATATTTATTTCACTTCAGAAAGACGTGGATTCTTTGGTTAAATGGTCTCTCTTACTAAATTATATTCATGATATGAATGAATAAGGTGGTTGGCGATTGTTAGGGTCTTAAATATCCCTAACATTTATTTACAGAAGACGAAAACTCATAAAAACCTCTAACTCAAGAAATGCTTTCTGGCCGGAGATCGAACGAGAAACCAATACATAGAGATAAAAGACGT
The DNA here is from genome assembly GCA_030220185.1 of Diploptera punctata. Taxonomy (NCBI): domain Eukaryota; kingdom Metazoa; phylum Arthropoda; class Insecta; order Blattodea; family Blaberidae; genus Diploptera; species Diploptera punctata. The sequence goes on along the minus strand of JASPKZ010007288.1, from coordinate 1,713,416 downwards.
TACCTCTAGCAAACTGTGGTGACGCAGCCGTCATTAGTTTGCTAATCTAAAACTCGTAGACCTATCTAAAGTTTATTTTATACAGGAAATGGCGTAACTGCGTACAGTGAAGTACAATCACTTATTTATTATTGGAAGTGGCCATTTGCCATTATGGAATATCTTCAACATGTTATTTTAAGAAATTAGACTAAGTCAGATTAAAAAATCATAAAAGTATCCTAATCAAATATGGGTTAACATAGTCTCTGTAAGAAGACGAATCGCTGATTTGATGTGCGTCCTCTTCGTTATTTATATTTATTTCTCAAATTATTGAGTATGGTGTAAGTATGCCTAATATATAATTTTGAATGTTTGTTTGTTTGTTTGTTTATTTATACTTTATGCGTGGCCATACCGTTGATACGATTGTGACAGAAGTCTTTGCGAACATAGACTATAAGAGAGTTGAGATTCTCAACTCCCTTAAAAAACGTCCTTTGTGGTGGAAAACATGTAAAAAATATCTCTTTGTACGCTTAAATGGCTTACGCTGTCTAAACCATAACAAACACACAACATTAATATACACAGAATTGAATATCTCAAAAAACTCTACAAAAAAGTCCACGACAGCATATATTTATCTCTTACGGATAACTTGCAAAAACCATTTTTGCCTTTCATTGATGCCAAGAAGACGAGATAAGTAGATTCCCGGGAAACACCGGGTGGGTAATCAGCACGGGGAATCTTAAAATAATTATGATATACGTTTATAATTATTTTTCATTTCACTTATTCAACTAATCATAAGAAGTACATCAATTTTCGTCTTTCAGCTCATTTATACCAAAAAGATCGGGATGAGTAGATTTCCGGACAACGCCGGGTAAACAGCACGGGATATCGAAAAATAATTAGCATATAAATGTTTCGTTTAACTTAGTTAACTAAACATAAAACACGTTAATTTTCGTAATTCACCTCATTTATGTGAAGAAGATCGGGATAAGTAGATTCCCGTGCAACGCCGGGTAATCAGCACGGGGTATCTAAAATATAAATTTATAATTATTTTTCCATTTACTTATTCAACTAAACATAAAAGCGCATTAACTTTCATTTATTTTGGCGTAGCAACTTACGCCGGGTATTAGCTAGTTAACAATAAATACTTATTTTTTTAAGTCGATAATTAAATTGAATATTTTTTATTATTACACAGTTATAGAGTAGGATGTTTCACATTTTAATGTGCATTCACCATTGTTATATCATTATTATTCAGTCTATAACTAATATTAAAATATTTTCATTAGTTTAAGTGAATATTCCGGAGACTAATTCTTTACATTCAACAATATCTCCCCCATCATCGACGCTACAAAGTTCTGAATCCAACTTTAGCAGCAGCGTATCTGATTGGTTTGTAATTGGTTCCAGCGCGGTGCGTTTTGGCCCGTTCAATTTAAACAACCAGATGAGGTAACTTGGAGAAGGAAGATATACAGGGTGGACCGCTCGAATGGACCTAATTTCAATTGCTTGTTACTGGCAAACGGTTGAAGATAGAAACTTAAAACAACGTTCATAGTACAGAAAAACTCACCAAGTTTCGAATCCTGTCGGTAGATGGCACAAAGATACGTTTCTCGTTCTTAGATTTAATTGTTTGTGAAAATGGCGACTCCGCAGATGAAAGCGCAAGTTGTTTTGTGGTATGCGGAGTTTAAATCAATCATTAGAGTTCAAAGGGAGTTCCGGGTGTGTGTTTAACCGTGATGCTCCAACTGCTAGAAGCATAAAGAAGTGGCGTGATACATTATTAGCTACAGGATCTGTGTTGAAGAAGCATGGTGGTGGTCGCAGAGCATCCGATGAAATGGTAGCAAATGTTCAAGCCGCATTTGAGCGAAGCCCCCGGAAGTCATTAAGAAGAGCTTCGCGGGAACTTCAAATACCAAAATCGACATTACAACGGATTGTCCACAAACGCCTCAAACTGCACGCATATAAAGTGCAGTTAGTGCAACGTCTGGAGCCGAATGACATGCCGAAACGAGTGGAATTCGCCAATACGATGCTGGACCGTCTCGGCGCTGATCCTGACTTCATGACCAAGATTTTCTTCTCGGACGAAGCCACTTTCCATTTGTCAGGCAAGGTAAACCGGCATAATGTGCGGATCTGGGGATCGGAGAATCCTCACGCTATTCAAGAGCATGTTCGTGATAGTCGACGAAGATGAATGTTTGGTGCAGTTTGTCACATAATAAGGTCATTGGACCGTTTTTTTCTTCGCCGAGAAAACTGTTCGTGGTACCACATATCTTGACATGCTGGAGCAGTTCTTCTTTCCACAAATTGAACAACTGCAGCCTAACATCGTTTTCCAGCAAGATGGTGCTCCTCCCCACTGGTCCAATGAAGTTCGTACGACTTTGGACAACATTTTCCCTGGCCGTTGGATTGGTAGGGGAGGACCAATCGCGTGGCCCCCGAGATCTCCCGATTTAACACCACTGGATTTCTTTCTCTGGGGCTATGTCAAAGATAAAGTTTACACCACCCCAGTCAAAGACCTTCGTGATCTTCGTGAGCGCATCATAGAGGCTATTGAGAACATTCCAGAAGACATACTCCAACGTACTTGGCAAGAAATTGTTCATCGCTTTGATATCGTCACAGTGACTGCTGGGGCTCATATAGAGATGTGGTGATCTGGATATCAACACTTGGTGAGTTTTTTCTGTAATATGAACGTTGTTTTAAGTTTCTATCTTCAACCGTTTGCCAGTAACAAGCAATTGAAATTAGGTCCATTCGAGCGGTCCACCCTGTATACGAGCCTAGTATACCTTAATAAATACCATCTGGACACTATCTTCGTCCAAAGTATATTTGTAGTCACTTGAAGCACTTAGCTAAAAACAAAATCATACCTGAACCAACTTGCAATCCACAAAATCTCACACCGTAATTGTAAGTTCCTTGCTGAACAGATCTATCTCCATCTTAAGAAAACACAGTCTCCATATCCTCAATTTTTACTTGTCCTTTCATTCAGAATTACGGTTTCACATATACTCCAGTTCCATCCTGAACTATGCCCATTGTTAAAATTTATATATATATATATATCATCTGTATATTATATAATTATCATTCTTTTCCATCCCTATTGTCGAGCATAGGGTTACTTTCGGAAAGCTCTATTTAGGTCAGTTTGTTAAATAAATAAATTATATTTTACATTTTATCGTGGAAAATTCTCAACGCCGACATATGGTTATGTTAGCATTATATAAAAAATGTATAGGGATAGTTCAATCAGAAAGTCATTCTAGATTTTTACGTAGAATCAAATAAGATAGGTTGATATTGTAATATGATATTTATATCCGGGAAGTACATTTATGTCTGCAAATTATTTTCACTCTAAATTGGAATTGTCGATCAACATTCTAAGGACTCTCCATACTTAGTAGCTTCTGTGTAACCAGGAATGAGCCGAATTGAAATGTTAGCGATGCAGTTTCACCATTCCTTCTTCTATAATCAGCTCCACCCAAGTCTCTAAACGCATGATATTGTGGTAAAAATTTTCAGAGAATCCTGTAGTTTAAAGCACAGAAATGAATTAGACGGTAAACTTCGGAATTAATGTTTTACTAATTAAATCACTGGCACTATCGACACCAGAGGTTAAAGGCTACTCAAATATAATAAGGCCATCATGTCTCCCTATAGTGACTTAATATCTTGATGTCATTCCTTGTATAGTTCACCTTAAATCAAGATTAATGTTATTCTCCCAATAATTTCTTGGGAGCTTTGTCTCTACTTTTCATAAAGGTATTTTCCAATTCTCCATGTATAGGTCTACATAGTCTAAGAGATTCAAACGTATTACGTATATTTAATTAACATAATCATCATTTAACTCAATGTTATGTAGTTTATAACCCCGCGGGCCAAAATTGTAAACCATGTCACGGTCGACTTATTTTTGAAGAGATGATTAGTGTCTTTAAACAAAATCCTACTATTAGCTGCCACTATCACTTCCGCTGTTACAACTGCTGTTTTTACTTCTACTGCTACTATAGTCAATTCGAGGATAAATTACACATTAAATAAGTCCATATGTACCATAATGCCTAAAAAGAAAAACAAATTAAATTTATTTTTATTATGTGTAAATCCTCCGCCAACAAAGTTTGTTTTCATACCGATTTGTTTTACTTTAATATTTAATCCGTTCTACTAAACCAGACATCCGTATCTCAGACGTTCAATATTTTTGAACTTTTGGGAATCGTTTAAGCGTACTTGTATTTATGTTTCTTGTATTGAATTCAAAACCAGTATTAATTTACAATGTAATACATTTAATGAGAAGCATTTTTCAAGTTATTACATTTCAATTTTGAAATAGCTTTCATGAGTTATTGCATTATTTTTAATTTGCTAAGTGATTTCATACAAATCCTCTGGGAAAAATTGTAATATTCGTAAAATAGCATTATTACTACTAAACAAGCAGTATTTCAGTGTTAAATTTATTAATTAACACAGACAATATAATTAGTAATTACATACACTAATAACCTTTTAATTACATAACAATGTTTTTCATGCGAAGATAATTAACTATAAATAACTTATAATGAATTAGCCATACATATTCATTTGAAGTGTTCCCTACCTGTAGAGTATTATAATTAATTATTCTACATGCGTCCATATTTCGTTTTATTAAAAAATATTTGCAGCTCCTGTTTGACTGTCACTTTTATGTCTACCATAGGCTATTAGTTGAGTCACATTTCATTTATGTTTGAATATTGTTTTGTGTTAAACTTAAATCAGATTACATACATCTTCAAAATTTCCCTCATGTCCAGTTGTTAAGTGAGGCACACCTTAGCCTACTTGGTAGAGGCAATACGCTACAAGCCTTGAGGAAGGGGATTCGAGAGCCGGTATGGTCAGGATTTCTAAACTCGCCCAAATCTTCTGTCGGCACCTTTGGTCGACTCAGCCTTTAACGGAAATGAGTACCAGATATTTGTTCTGAGGGTAAAGTCAGCCGTGGCGCAGTGCCGGCAGATATCTCGTGCCGATTGTCTAGAAAGTGGAAGCCTCCTACTATTCCAAGGACTTCCCAAGGCCAGTAGCGCGATCGCTTTCCCTTACTTTTACTGATGTTAAGTGTCCACTCTTACTTAATCATGTAGTTACACGTGTTGCCATATTATTTCTCCGTTAACAGTACAATGAAACTAAAAACTACTGTCTCCTGCAAAGCTATTAAATGGTCTTGGAATATGTAAACAAGAAAATTACACCATAACTCCGAATTTAGGAGGCAAAATGTCTGGTAATTTGGAATAATTTTATAGTAAACGAATGAATGGTATTTGACGATGATGAAAAACAATAAGTGCCCGAGCAAGAGGGTATTTCAGAATTATATTACATACTTCTAGAGGTTGTACAGGGAACTTAGTGGATAAAGTTATGATAAGGAATTTATTTCCGTAAATGTATAATTTAGATATAAAATACGTTTGAAGATGGAAACACAATGGGCTAACATCGTGTGACATGTGTTTCAGAATAAGTATTACAGATGTCTAGGGGTTATACTACACTTGTCGAGTTGGAGGAAGATCTTGCAAGAATTGGCGGCAGCAGAAATTATTGAGCACACACCAGGTCTTATGGGATGTGTATACGAAAATATGCGTCGCAGGTACACTTTGTACAACGAACAACAGTGTCGCCCCGTGGAACCACACTTGTAGTACAACCCCTAGAAATCTTCATGTTTCAATTTTGAAACATCGAAATAGTACGTTTCCGGACATGGATTCCTCATCAAAACTTCATCTACTAAGTCCCCTCTGCAACCCCCTTGAAGAAGTCTGTAAAACGTATTCTGAAACGGCCTGAATAATTAAAAAAAAAATATATATATATAGGCTATATATATGTGCCGGCCAAATTATGAAATGTCTGGAGCAATTTCAACTGCACGTAGTACTACATGTACTACAATCTGAAACAAATGGATTTGTAATGGGTAAAATATATTAGAAAACTTAGAAGGAAAAACGGAGTTAAATGTAAAAATTTTGGTATCTCAATAACACTAGAACGCCTGGAACGCCTTGGTACACATATCACTTACATCTGAAATAGATTCAATGGGAGAAGATAGCTATGGGGAGAGAGGGTGATATATAGAACTTAATCGAAAACGGCCGATATTAATATCTAATCGATATTTTTTGATAGCATAATCTAATCAGTGACTGTTTAGATAATATTTAAGCCCAGCAGCAGTAACTGGTGTTGAGGTAATGAGAAGGGATGGAAAGGTAAAATGTCAAATGTCACTACAAGGGAACTACCAACCATTACATGCCTAACCTATTTTGAAAATTCTTCCAGAGATGCGTTGTGATGTTTGCCGCTTTTAGCTGTAAGACGCTAACATCCAGCTTTAAATATCTCATTTAAACTGTAGGCAAGTAATGCAACACGTGAATTGGTAGACGGGATAACCTTTACTACCTACCGTCCACAACGCATCCCGCCTCACTTCACTCCGTTCTTGCTCGTACAGAGAGCACATCTGCTCCGTACTTTAGATTGAGATTGCTGTATTCTAATTTCGAATTCTGTGACTTTTAGTTAAAAACGGAAGATAATTTTTTCTTGGATACAGCCTTGGTACATCACAACACTTCTTTGGCGGATATTTCAAGACAGGTTTGGTTGTGCAATAGTCGGCAGTTCACTTGTGAGATTAGTGCTGAATGGTAACTGATTGGTGGCAACGCGGATGACATTTTAGTCTAAGTGTAACTCCTAGCATCCTTATGGAGGGTGAAAATAATGAAATATAAAATCGACTGGGATAATTATCAAATTCAAAGTTTTCGGAGCGTTAGGTGATAACCCATGTGTCATTTAAGCCCACGTTTGATCCTAACTACCTCTATAGGGTAATAAGGTGTAAACGATAATATATCCAATGTGGCCGAAGTCAGTGTCTAATCCATTGCTTTTTCGGTAAGTAACATTATTGGCGAGTGTCTAAAGATATCTAGGCCGGTATTGACGAACCAAGCTTTACGCAAAGAGCGACTATTTCCCCTCTCTATGACGTAGAGAATATTCATAAAACCATTCAGGAACCAAGCTTTACGCAAAGAGCGAATCTTTCCCCGTCTCTACATCATAGAGAGGGGAAAGAGTCGCTGTTTGCTTAAAGCGTGGTTCCTGAATACCAGCCTTAATACAAATATTCACACTTCTCATCCCTACCGGTGTGATAGGAAGTGATATATACAATTAATGAATAAACATCTATATATTAGTTATATCCAAGTTCGGCCTCATTGCCTGAGAGTGAAAAGTGGTAAAATATATTTTTAATTGTGCTCTTAATGACAAGATCACGATAAGCAAACACCCGGCCGTCAACTGGTTAAAATTAAGTGGAATTTGTTCTCTTTACTGAGATCACATAGAGTTTAGTACAGTATTCTATTGGTATGGGACCACTACAATGACAACTGTACGTCTGAACGTAAGTATGTGTACATTTATTTAATGTGTCATTTCTCTAGAACAGACTAATGTAGCAGGAACAGCAGAATTTGTAGAAGTGTTCCTTTTATTCATTCATCCGTTCAAATTACAGAGTTTGATTGCAAAGGTGGTTGATGGCTTACACATCTTGCTTGGGCGGCGATAAGATGCATGCTTTAGGTAAGTTTACATGCCATAAACCTATGATACCGAATATAAAACTTTTCTTTCTTACCGATTTCAACCTTGGAATTTGTATACTCGCCATAATTTTAACGCTGGATACTCGAATCTTATTTAGTATCGCTCATTTAATGACGAAATTGCAGAACCCGCTGAGAATATTATTCCTCCTCTGTGTAAATATGCACCCCAATTGGAAAAGAATATTATAAATAATTGTGCAAACCGTTCCAATATGACTTAAACGCTTAAATGAGAGACAGTTTTAGTTCAATAATTTGTAGCAGAAGGGAACTGATTGAGAACTAACTTAGAGATATGACTAGCTTACCTGTGAAATTCTAATTTTTAGCAAAGAAATTAAATTTTAAATTTTACATATAATTGTTTAATTACATATTTCAACAATTTGGTTACATATTTATGTACACATTTGATATTACATAAAATCGGGATCCTATTCATCAGTTTTCGTGTTTTGTCTTGGAGCATCTGTAACGTAATGATCACTGTTAATGTTTGATGTTGGGACTAGTCTTCAAAGGCACAAAAGTAATGAACATATTTAAAATATGAGTAAATAATTTTATATTGTATTCTTCATATTCTGACTATAACTTCAACGGAATGTACTATCATATTTATTAATGTAGACTCATTGTTCTCGTCTTTATAAGCTACGCCACTGAGTATTTATTGGTTACGTTCAGAGTATCGAACACTGGCATCTGCCACTATTCAAGGTGAGACACTGAACTTGAAAGAGGAGTAGAACGGCGCTATCGGCGGTGGATACCATTTTATAGTAAAATTGGGAATACTTTATATAACGTACGCATATAAATCCACCTTATTTACAAGTATATCTATTATTTAATTTCAAACGTCCGTATAACTGGAGGGTAGCGCCACTGCCTCGTAACAGCGGCTGCAGTCAGGATAATTTTCCTGAGAAATCTTTCTTTCCCGAGGTTTTTCCTCCTCTGAAAAATAAATGTGAAGAAAATTTAAGACATAAATGATTTTCAAATACATTTACAATACTATTTATACGTACATCAAGAATTTCTAATTTGTTTATCTTAGAGCTGCTCGGAAGTGTCAATAAAAAATTATTGCAATTTACAGGTCAGTTTGCGTGTTATATTTCAAAAGTTATGTTCCGCAAAAGAAAGGATACATATATTTTTATAAGTTGAGGACGACAGCACTGACCAAAGAAGGAACATATTTTAATTTTGTTTTGTAATATGTGTTCTGTCTCGCTTGATGTCCTTATTTAAGTTTATTGGGTATTCTTTTTCGAGTGGCCGTCTTATAAATTGCACTACAATTAATAATATCTAAACAAAACATAAGCTGCCACAAATTAAAAAAAAACTAGCAAATATAACTTTTTTAACTCGAAAACGACAAAATATTTTTCAATAAACGGACGGCGCCATGTTCCTCCGGTATTCCACTAGAACCAACATATGCAGCAAAGAATATGTTTTAACATAAACTAATTTTCTGTACTCCACTACCAACAGTTTAAGAGATATTATTTTTAATAAGTTAAATGATAGATTATTAAAGTATAATTCCAGTAATATTAAAAATATTAAAAATATATAGCATACTCAAATAACTATAAATCATACATGAAAATGTGCAGCATTTTTCAATTTATGAAATCACATGAAACAATAAAAATCCATTTTTGACGCAATTTTACATTTAAATTACATTTACATACTGCGCTTAATCATTATTCTACAGATTACGATCTAAGTATTTGAACTATTTGAGATACCGAATACCCATACTGATATGCATTCACAGCTTATATACGCCCATTGACATTTTTCAAACATGAACAGAACATGGTAAGCTAAATATTTGAACCCTGTGACCTACGTAGAGTGGTTCTGTTAATTGATTGGACCAGACCTGCTGCGGTCAGATGTAAGAAATCCTGTTGTTTCAGGGAGATGACACACGAGACCAAAGCGGTGGATCAGCAATAAAGACAATATAGTGCCTACAAATTAACTCGTGATTAAGATTCCATTGACATTCAAGCATTCAGCTTAGAAATACAAACACTAGTAAAATAAATTTAAACGATTGTCTAAATGGCAAAAAGAGTAGGGTGCGTATAGGCAAACAGTTCTCGGATACTTTTGAAATCCAAAATGGGTTGAAGCAAGGAGATGCACGATCTCCTCTACTATCTAGTTTTGTACTAGAGCATGCCATCAATTTTTTAGAGGATGAAGAAGGCCTACAACTCAATGGTATTAATAAGCTGTTAGTTTATGCTGATGATGTAGTACTATTGGGCGATAGCGAGGATATAAAGGGCAACACGCGCACACTACTGAGTAACACTAAGAAATTGGGACTGGAAGTAAGTATCAATAAAACTAAATGTATGATCACACATATAAATACATTATATAATGGATATGGACAGCTAATGACAAATGCGGGAAGTTTTGAGGAAGTGGCTGAATTCAAATACCTATGAACAATAATCACAAACAGGAATGATATGCACAAGGAAATTAAACATAGGCTCAAATCAGGAAATGAGAGTTATTATGCATTACAGAGACTCTTGACTTCCCAACTCCTTTCAAAAAACGTTAAACTGAAAAAATATAAAACTATTATTCTAACAGAGTTATGTTATATGGATGCGAAACATGGCTCTTACTTTAAGGGATGAAATGAGATTACGAGTATTTGAGAATAAAGTTCTTAGGAAAATTTTTGGACCAAAGAGAGATGAACAGATAAGTGAATGGAGAAGGCTGCATAACAGTGAATTACATGGGCTTTATAGGAAGCCAGATATAATGAGAAAAATTAAGTCTCATAGACTGCGATGGGCAGGACATGTGACACGAATGGGGAATGAAAGACGTGTATGGAAGCTTCTTGTAGGAAAACCAGAGGGATAACGCCCAGTTGGTAGACCAATAATGAGGTGGGAGAATAACATTGACTATGAATTGAGGGAAGTAGATTATACAGCGGATTATTGGAAAACATTGGTTCAGGATAGGGATATATGGAGAGCTTATGTCCGCGCGGCCATGAACCTACGATTTCGATAGTGCCAGTGAGTTAGTTATTTATTTATCTGACAAGAATAACTTTAAAGCCATAAAATATGTAATATATTTAGCTTGGATGGAAGGGGTACAATCAGCTATGTATATCAGATGAATGGAGGAAGAACAATGGATGGACAGAGAGGAATGACGTTTGGTTTCCGGAAGACGACGGCAGCTGCCATGATACCGGATGATGATGATGATGATATTTAAAATAATACATAAGTTTAGTAAATATATGTGATGTTTTCTGAAAATATATATATATATATATATATATATATATTATACTCTGAGATATGGAAAAATGCAGAAAAAACAAATTTATCGTAAACCACTCTACATACCCTAATTTGTAAACAAATAATATAACTGTAACTACTATTGTAAAAAGAAATTAATATTTACATATAAACGATAGCCCTGCTCATGATGTATTGTTCCTGCGACGAAAATACAGAAACTGCTCAACTTAAAATGACACGCCGTACAATCTGTCAGCTGTTCTTGGCACCACTTTCCCTCGAAGCCTATTTTAAGCCGCATAATGTCATGCACGATATCTAGTTTATTACCACCTCGCATGTTCTTTGTGTCGTTATGTACATGTTGTTCGACATAGCTCGCAAGGAAATGTTACGAGCATGACCAACATTCCTCTTTTTTTTCTCATGATATTGTTAGTTTTATTCGTTTAATTAATCAATTATTATTTATACTTTTTGACCATTACATTAAAATTATGTCTATTCCTATATCGTTAGCAAACATTGGTTTAAATACAAATTAGTTAGCGATATTAAATTTATAAGTACCTGTTATCTGAAATCACGCGGTTCAGAAAAAAATTAAATTACGTTGTGTCCTTGAACTCTTTTAATAGACAAATTCAATCTTCATTATACGCGTAGTTTAATTCCACTATAATTTTAGACACATTTTACACAGATGAGAGATTTAACATGTAATGTCTATGACTTTTAAATGTTTTTTTTTCTTCTAACATAATTAAAATTATTTCACTTCACTTATTTTGTTTTTGACTCGTCATTCAGCTGAGTAATTGCAGCATGTCAGAGAACTGTCATTTGTTAATACAATCTTATTTCGAGGAGCTCTAACGTATAAAGTCATATGGAAGACAACATGACTCCAGTTTACTTTACTCTTATCTAATTAAATGTTATAAGAGACTGAATGGACCTCAGGTCCCGTATTAACATTGATGAAGAAATATATCCATTATTCGCTCCCGGGAGTCGAATCCTAGCCATGCATCACGTAATCATATCGCCTGCCGCCTGATCCACAATAAAGAATGATATTCATATTACACACATTATATGTATATATATATATATATATATCCACCCACAGCAATTGTGCCCGAGGGCAGGTCCTTCACTGCATTCATAGCATTTTCATGCTATGCTTTGCAGATTTACTAGGGAATTATATGTGTGGTAGATTCCCGTTGCTTTCCACACCGATGAAGGATGATGATGATAATGATAATGATAATGATAAGGATGATGATGATGGCCGGATTATTTTCGGGGACCGTTGGGCCAGCTTCCTGACATTTGTGTTACAGGTGAGGAAAAACCCCGAAAAAACCTCACCCAGGAGCCTGCCCCGACCGAGAATTGAACCCGGGCCCGCACAATGACAATGCAGCAATATATATATATATATGAAGCCGCCTCTGCTGCTGGGATTAATGGATTTTTAGTATTTAACGGAGATGCCCTCCTGGAATGAATTAAAGCCGCGGGTCCCGTGCCTTAAGATTTTCGGACTCGTAAAAGAACCCAAGCTAAATCTAACTTTGAACGACCTTTCCCTTTCAAGTAATACCTTAGTTGCCTACTACATTCTAAATCAACCCAGGAAGTTGCTACAGACTTTATGGGTTGGGTCAGTGTCCACCTGCGTCATTGGGGTAAATGATGCCAAACTCATAACAACAGTATTTGTTTATGTAGTGTACCGAAATCAAGATTTCGATACAGGGATTACGTCATACTGCGCAAACTATACGTCATCGTGTCTCCATTTCGTGTGTGATCTTTGTGAACAGTGCCAAATGCTCTCCTACCTACCCCTTCCCTTCCTAGTAGCGCCGTGGGCTATCGCGCATTCTCCCCTCTCCTTGTGAACTCTCCTTGTGAACTCTCATAAATAGCTGTGTTTTCTAATATCGCATCATCATCTGTTGAATTATCGTCGGAGTCTAGTCAATGTAGCTCAGAACAGCTAGTTTGGTTTGTTAGTCCTTTAGGCCAGGGTTGGGCCGCAAGGACTGTATACCCCAACCCTAGGCTGAACTAGTGTGAGTGTAAAAGTATGTATGTTTATTTACATTATTTTTGTACAGATGATCAATGATAGTATTGTTTTCTTTGTTAAACTAATTATTTATTTATTTATTTTCAATGTTATATCTATCTTTTTGACTCGCATTAAAACTTTAATTTTATATTTTACTTAATTATGTCTATTAATTTAGCAGCTAACTTATCTCAGATAAGAAAGTAAAAATTCCGAGGCTTCCTCAAGCGTGTGTGAGTTCCTCTTTCCTTAAAGCTTCCCAGATTATAGCTTATAGCTCGCTACACATTACATGTTTGATAATTTATTAGGGAAAGTTGAATCAATCTTTGCCTTTTATGGGCCCAGGCAAATATATCTTAATTTGAGCAGTCTATGTTTTCTATTCAAAATATTTATCAACAACAATGGTTTGATCCAGCACCAATACGGTTCAATGTTTGGTAGCATTGAGCGTGGTTACGCCGGTGTAATTAATGGTAGCAGTCAGCGTGGTTATACTGCACAAGAGATATATTATATTGTAGAATAAAATAGAATTATATTTTTAAAGAATATACAAAATATTTAAAAGCAAAATATACAAGAGAGTCGACACTTTCTCGCAGGATAGTACAAGTCCGCACGAGCTCAGTGACAAGTGGTAACGTTTTTATTCTTTAAGAGGGGGTGACTTGGACGGCTACAACTTACAACACTGTACCTGCTGCGTTGCATATTTCAGTTTTATTTAAGGATTTCTCTGAAGGAAATACGGTTAACATGGCAACCCAGTCTCCTATTCCAAACACACAGTAACTTCCTGGGTTGAATCTGAGTGTAGCTGACTCATTGGGGCAACATGTCTCTCACTGACATCTGTAGAGAAATAAGCGTAACTAAATGAACTTGGTCAAGAATATCCCGCTAAGCAGCAAGCATTTCCTCCTATGGAACATATAGGGAATATACACATATATCTCAATGTACCGTCTTGTGTCTCTCACTCTGTCAGACACCTCTCTCTCTCTCTCTCTCTCTCTCTCTCTCTCTCTCTCTCTCTCTCTCTCTAAAGGAGACTAGTGGTCGGGGTATGTTTTTAATTAGATGTCCAAGGATATGGGTTCCTGGACGATTGTGCTCCGGACTAGTTGGGTTCATGTTTCGGTAGAACAATGGACTTAAATCTCGGGAATCCGTGAGAAAGGATATTCACTGGGGTTATATATATAGCAGGCCCGGTGTGATGTCTTGAAATTGACGTTCCACTTTTATTGATGCTTTGAATTACATTTGTCGCATTAGACGACGAGTTTGACGCGAAGGCTGTTGGTGGGTCAGAACTAACAATATCTATATCACTCAATAAAGCACTGAAACTTATACAAAGCGATGTGCCGTCTCTACCGGCACATTCGCCAGTCGCGACTCTGCTCGCAACCGACTGCTGGCTGCCTACTCCACGCTACTGAACTGCCTAACTAACTACTCCAAGCTACTGAACTCCACTAACTAACTACTGATTTTCGCTAATAAAAATATTTATTATTTCTGAGTGGGCCGGCATTAGCCCCTTCCACCAAAAGTCTTAGCGTCTCACAAGCAGTTTATATGTTATATTAATTTTGATTGGTAAATTATGTCTTAAGGGCGTTATCGGGGGTGTTTAGCTTAGGCGTTTGTGGCCTCGTCCCCCCCTTTAAATTAGTTGCCTCATAATATATTTCCAGGGTTGACCAAATAAGAGTGATCTTTAATATAGGGCGGCTTTCTTCGTAGTCATCTACCTTATCCCGCCAAAGAAGTCACCCGCTGCTAGCGACATGTACTAGTTAAATTGGCTTGGGGATAACTCTTTCCACAGTTTACCTTGGAAAATCCAGTTGCTTGTTTGCGACTTCCCAGCCTTTTGTAACAAGTTTTTGGGCTTAGCATTGTTATAGCCATTTGATAATAGTACAGTCTTGTAAGTCCACTTAACAAAGGAAACTGCAGACTTTTTCCCCTTTGAATAAGGGCTTACGGTTCCATTGTATGATGTTTACTAGTTTCGTTCGCTACAATAGCAAGGGTCCAGGTCTATGACTGGCGCTAATTGCTTGATACTAGTGTTTTATTTAATGCTTGTGAAATTATTTTGTGGTTGGTTAGATCATTTTAATTGTGTTACCATTGAATTCCTGTATTAATTCCAATTCATTTGAATATAAATATGCCCTACTTCTGATAATGATTACAGGTTACTAAATTATTCACCCTTAATAATAGTTTATCTGAAATAACAGGCTGAGTGAATGACTTGCAACACTCTCTCTCTCTCTCTCTCTCTCTCTCTCTCTCTCTCTCTCTCTATCTCTCTATGTATGTATATATATATATTATATTAATTAGTTAATTAACTTATTTATTCATTAATTTATTTGAAAACATAGATATATCAATATCAGTAAGTTTTTTTTCACAAATATATTATACTGCTCAGTTGTCTTACATATACATAAAGAATCGGCCTAAAAGTTATTCATAAAACATAACACTACTTACAAGCACTTCAAAATTAATCAATTGGTCTCACGGCACGTGAACATTTATAGTTTTGCGTTAGTACATAAAATTCTTCCAAGAATAAAAATGTATTTGGTACGTACACTTTACTAAAGTTTACTACCAAAAATTGATTAGGCGTATAATCATTCAGAACATCGTTGAAATTAAAAATCAGCTGTGTTATTAATCAAGAAAATTTATGTGCAGTAGCTTGTTACTAAAAGAGATGAGAATCAGGAGTTGGAAAGTGGGACTGTATGTTCTGATGAGTGATAGGGACTGTGACACTCACTAGGGTTGCATGCATCGTAAGAATTATGTTCACCACCGACATTGTTAAGCTTTTATGCAGATAACTTATCTCTTTCCACAATCTCATTCTTACAAGTATCTACTTTTGCACGACTGGGAAAATTTAAGTGCATTCCTAGACTTTAGTTTTCCACATGTTCATATTATAACTTAAGTTACAAAGTATACATTAGTAAAATACAGGATAAAATTCCGTCGAAGTTTAAGTCGCACAGTAAAATTTTAAATAAAAAAATTGCATAATTAATACTTGTAATGTACCGTCTTCCTCAACCTGGTTAAATAAATCATATCCGTCACGCAGAACTGCGTAAATTAAGCGAATTCCTCATCTAGTCGAATTTATTGCCCGAGTTTAATAGTTTATGTATTATACCTTTCTAGAAGGAATTTCCATGCCTATATTTCATTTCCTATTCGTGTCACATGTCACACCTTTTGAAATATACGAAACTCGACATTTCTTATTATATCTGGTTTCCCATGAATATTATGAAGCTCAGATTATACAGTGTTTTAATATCCTTATCAAATAAATTAAACTAATACATCTTATAACATTGTCAATAATTTAGGTGTAAGTTAAATTGTATGGTATACATGTACATTGAGACATCATTGCTGTTCCAGCGGATTTGTTTAATTTTACGTTAGTACAAACCCTTTTGAAATGGCCGGAATAGTATTTATTTAATTATAGTATTTGTTTAAGTACCATATAGTGAGTTTCGTAACGAAAAATAAAAAATTGATACCGGCAGATCGATTTTAAATTGTTAGTTTAGTGGTTCGATTTTGCTGGTTATAGAAACTTGACCTGAACATTTTAATTTATTATTATATGTCCACTTTGGTTTCGGTAAAAATACGCTCGCTGCAGTAATAATTGTGTCAACTAAGTAGGATCGATGAAGTTATGTAAACAAATTCAATTATAACAACTCCAATATCTCCATTCTTTGGAATTCGCTGTACAGATAACGTTAAGGTGAAAGTGATGTCGCTACAGACCTTCGGAGGCCTTTGGGCTAGACGACCAAAACGAAATATTAGCCGGGTTGTCACCCCTGCGCAAATGCTGTTTTTGCCCACTGAACATAAGTATTGTTCTCATGTCTGTTGGAGGCTGACACGACCCTAAGATATTGGTACCGCCAGAAGTTTTAGGCTATTTTAAAAATCCTGACAACATCAGGATTTGAACCCTCTATCTTCGGACTTGAAATGTATCCTCTTAACCAGCTACGGTACGACGCCCTTATTCGTTCCTAAAAAACTGTAGACATTTTGAACCTAGTTCGATATCAGGTCTGTGTTTAAGAGTGAGCCGTTTACTAAACGCCTATTTGTATAAATAAGGAAGAAAGCACATTATATGTATTATTGTTTTATATTATGCCTAAATGTTATGAGAATTTAAACTGGGAAAGCATTTCCTTGCGAATCATATTGCTGCTGCCATTTAGAGTGTCATAATAAAATATATTCTAGCTACATCAATATATTGATCAAGGTTTCTAATCGAACTTTGTTTTATTCATACAATAAATCAAGTAAAAGATTGAACGTGGTTTGAATTCAAATTTTAACGATATATGTTAAAAAGTGTAGATAAGTATTACATAATAACAGGATGTTTTTGGTTCGCTGAATTTTATTCAATACCGTTCATATATTTTTTTATAAAATTACAACCCCAGCTAAAATGTAATTTTACGTTTTATTTAATTCATTTGTGTTAGAATTTGTTTATTTTTATCGATGTGCTATAGGCCTATAATAAATTGGCTGCGTTTTATTGGCTACACTATTGTGTAAAACAACAGAAAATCTAAAATATGGTAAATAATTAACAAAAACAATTATATAATCTGTATTAATGATAATCGCCTAAATGTGTGTGCCATAATTTAGTTTCACATTTTCTCATACTTTTTCTATGTAATAATTTAATTTATGAAAATATATAATTCTGAAAAATGAGTAGAGCATAGTTAGATCATATTTTGTATGTGAATAGGCTAGAATAAAACCATATCTGTACAGAGCCCAGCCGTCTTAACCCTTGCCCAGAGTGCATCACGTGGAGATAGATTTACATGAAGTTGTGTTGCAATGGGCACTGGACATTGCCAATACATGGTAATGAACAATGTGACTTCTTGTTAAAGACTGTAACACAAACAGAATAGACCTGTAACACGAATCGATTAAACTACACATGTTAAAAATCACGGCACCAAGATATTCTCAAATTTTCAGATGGGCTTTAGAAAATATCAGTGGAAACCTTAAAATTTCTTTACGACATTCTGTAGTTTTTATTGCTTTAAACAATATTGTAACCTAATATCAGTGGCACAGGGATACGGCAAGCGGATTGGAAGGTCTGTGTCAAAAACATGAAGATGTGGTTAGCAATTATCCGCACTCTCTTGTATTATGTCAATGTAGAATATGGGGATGATAGGAGTAAAATTGCAAATTAACTTTAAATCTGCTATATATATCCCACCCATAGTAATTCTGCCCAACGGCAGGTCTTTGACTGCAATCATAGCATTTTCATGCTATGCTCTGCAGTTTCTAGGGAAATATAAGTGTGGTAGCTACCCGTTGCTTTCCACACCAATGAATAATAATAATAATCATAATAATGATTTATTTTAGCTGGCAGAGTTAAGGCCATAAGGCCTTCTCTTCCACTCAACCAGCGAATAGTAAAATTATACAAAATTACGTACATATTACAATTTTAAGATATTAAAATACAGACTAAACAAAATACAATGATGATGGATCTAATACTAGCTAATGCTAACAAAAACATAGAATATAATAAAATTAAAATGATATAAAATAAAGTAAGTAGCTTCCTACATAATTATTAATAGAATGCTCTATATAGTTGTTATGTAGTTAATGTTTTCATTGTGCCGAACTTAAGATATCAGTTAATTTGGATTTAAATAATGATAGCGATTGACAGTCCCTGACATGACTGGGAAGTGAGTTCCATGCTCTAGCCACAGATATTGTGTAAGATTCAGAGTACAGACAGGTCCTGTGTTGTGGTATCAAAAGTAAAGAAGAGTCTTGTGATATTGTTCCTAAATTGTGATGAGCCGATAAATGTTGAAAACGTGTTGTTAAATAAGTTGGTAAATATGTGTGCAGAATTTGGAATAGTAAGGTATGTGAATGTAAAGTTCTTCTGTCATTTAGGCGTAGCCATGATAAGGCCTGAAATGAAGGAGGCACGTGGTCATAACAACGGAGATTGAATATAAATCGAATGCACGCATTATGAGCACGCTGTAGTCTGTCAGATAGATCAGTTGTCAGATTAGTCAGTAATATGTCGCAGTAGTCGAAGTGTGACATTATGAGTCTGTATAAGTATTTGTTTTAATTTTGTAGGAAGGAAGTTTTTAAAACTATTTAGGGAGTGAAGAATTGAGAACACTTTCTTGCAGGTATTATTCACCTGGATTTTCCAGTCTAGGTGTTGGTCCATATAGATACCCAGATTTTTTACTACTGAGCTGTAGGGGATATTTTTGTCATTTAGGAGAATGGTAGGGACATTTTCGTAAATTTATAATGCTTTGGATTCGCCGATGTCCTATAATTATGCACTGTGTCTTGTCAGTATTTAGATTAAGTCCATGTTTCTTCGACCATTGGGAAATTGAGTCTAGGTCACTATTTAATTTGTCTAGTGTGTCATGTACATCGTCAGGATGGGAGTGAATGTAAATTTGCAAATCGTCAGCGTATAGGTGATATCGAAAATAGGTAAGTCTAGTGGATATATCGTTAACATAGATAGAGAACAGAAGTGATCCTAACACTGAACCTTGTTGGACGCCACCCTTCAGTGATAGACACGATGAGGAAAGTTCTGCATTGGATACACATTGCTGGCGACCATGAAGATAGGATCCAAGCCAGTTAACAGCATTGTCCGAAAGATTCAGAGCGCGTAATTTTGCTATTAATATGTCAGTGTGAACAGTGTCGAAAGCTTTGCTGAAGTCCAAGAGTGTAAATATTGTCATGTGGCCACTGTCCATTGCTTCACGCGCATCTTCGGTAACTTTAAGAAGTGCGGTTTCCGTACAATGGCCTGTCCTAAAACCTGATTGGTATGGGTCGAGTATGTTATGAGTGTTAAGGTACTTGCAATTATTCTAATTATAAACTCTCTACAGATTTCTTTTATTAACCAAACCTTTTTAATTAACAATGAAAAAAAATAATAAAGATTTTATTATTTTTTTCCCTTTTATTTTTAGGGGGCTTACCCCCCTTTCTATCAGTTAATTGTCCATGAACAATGCGCTCCAAGGCCTTAGATAGGACTGGGAGGATGCTGATTGGTCTAAAGTCGTTTGGTGTTACATGTAATTTAATTTTAGGGATTGGTCTGACTATAGCTTTTTTCCAGAGTTCGGGGTAAGTTGAGGTCATTATTGAGGCATTAAATATATGGGTTACAGTTGGGAGTATGACATGGAGTATTTTCTTTAAAAAGTCGATACTTATATTATCTATACCTTGTGTTTTAGTTCTAATTCGGTCCAGGGATAGTTTAACGTCGATTGGCATTATATAGGAAAAGAAGAATTTTTCTCGGGAAGGAGTAGGTGTGGATAGGAGCTCATCTATAGTTTGTTGTTTGGTCGTAGTGTTTGTTGTTTGGTGTAGTGTTTTTAAGTGTGGCATATGATGTCAAATGTTGGTTTAGGTCGTCCAGTGATATGTTAATGCTCTCTCCTTTGGTTGTCGGGTGCCGTAGACCCATTGATCTAATACGTTTCCACATATCACTTGCATTTGTGTTTGGATCAATGAGACTATGAGCATACCGCAACTTAGCGTTCCTAATGTTTTGATTCGTTTTGTTTCGTTTTGTTTCTTAATGTCTTATATTGTCTTAAGTTAGCGTCACTTTTGTCCCGTCTATATTTTCGAAAAGCAGCATCCCTCTCAGCCATCAGTAGTCGAATTTCGTGGGACATCCAGGGAGCTGGGGATTTAGTAATTCGTCTAGTCTTCAAGGGGGCATGTTTGTCGTAAAGTTCTAATATCATATTGTTAAATTTAAGCAATTTTTCGTCAATTGTGCATAGGGTCCAAATATCATGCCACGGCATGTCGATAGCGTCTGCAATTAGAGCTTGCTGGTTAATATTTTTTAAATTTCGATACGTTAATAATTTAGGACGAGTCCTAGGACACTGGAGAGAGTATTCAATATATATGACGTCATGGGCTGATATGCCGGGGGCAGATATTTGTCCGTAGTTTATACTTTTCTGTGAATTTGTCGTGGCTATGATGTCTATTAATGTATCAGTCGTCGATGTGTGATGAGTTGGTTGTAAAGGCAAGACATACATATTGCATGCGTAAAATAATGCTAGTAGTTCTGATGATGAAGATGAGGAAGAAAGTAAGTTAGAGTTAAAGTAGCCCATTACTATAACATGCTGATAATGCGGCAGTAAACTTAATGAAGGTGTTTCTATGTCACTAAGACACTCTACTTTCGGAGGTTTGTACACCACACACAGGAGACATCTCTGTAAACTAGCTGAAATTTCAATGAAGAGGAATTCTGGTCGTGCATTGTAATCAGGGGAGGAGTGAAGAATGACTTTGGGCTCTAAGTTCGATTTGATATACATCGCAACTCCCCCACCTCCTTTCCCTAGTCTATCATTGCGACAGAGGGTGTACCCGTCAATATCAACAAGTGAGGAGTGAAGGGAAGGTTTAAGCCAGGACTCAGATATTAAGATCGCATGCAGAGAAATCTCGGAAAATAAATGTCGAATTTCATGAATGTGAGGCAGAATGCTTTGAGCATTAATATGGGCGATTTTAAGAGTAGTTGAACGAGGAGAAATCATTCTTTTAGCAGGTAGGCAGTGGTGGGGTGAGAAGAATGTGAGGATTCATTGGCATTGTCATTTGAAGAAAGGGTAGGAATTTGCCTGGGGGATGGTCGTGTTGAAAGCAGGTCAGGGACTTCAAATATTTGACTAAAACTTGGAAGATCAATTGTACCAACTTTTACAAATAATGAACATTTTAACTGAATTAACACACTATTAGGAGCAGAGAAAATAAATATTGCTAACAATAAAATCAATTGGACTATTCTAACAAAATAAAGTAAATGTTAACCTAATTAGCCTAGAGAAAGTGCTATAGCTTAATTATTAATTTAAGAATTATTGAAAAAAAAAGTTGATATATTAAAAATAAGATATAGAATAATTAAATAGTTTTTAAATTATATGTTATAAAAAACATACCCTATAATACACATGAAGGATGATGATGATGAATATGATGATGAATATGATGATGATGATGGCCGGATGATTTTCGGGGACCGTTGGGCCCTACGCTTCCTGACATTCGTCTTACAGGTGAGGAAAAGCCCCGAGAGGAACGCTCATCCAGAAGCCTGTGCCGACCTGGAATCGAACCCGGGCCCGCTGCGTCGCAAGGCAGCACGCTACCTCGAGACCACAGCGGTGGACGTATATATATATATATATATATATATATATATGAACTGAAATACAAAATTCGTTACTTTGAGTTATCCATAAAAGAATACCCACTGTGCGCAACTCTGCTTGCCCGGGAATCTATTTATCCCGATCTTCTTGACATCAATGCAGGACAAAAATGGTTATTGTTAGTTATCCTTAAAAGATAAACATATGCTGGCGCGGACTGTTCTGTATAGTTTTTTGAGATATTTAATCCTGTGTATAATAATTTTGTGAGCTTGTTATGGTTTAGGCAGCGTAATCCATTTAAGCTTACAAGCAGCTACATTTTGTTTTCACGTTTTTTTCATTACAGAAGGTGATTTTTGACGGTGAATGGCTTGAGCATTGAAACTCTCTTGTAACATATAACCTTCCCGGGAAAATAATGAACATTTTGCAATAAGAGCCACGACAATCGGATTAATGGTATGGCAGCACATGTTTGCCCGGGAATCTACTTATCCCGATCTCCTAGGCATCAATGAAAGACAAAAATGGCTATTGTGAGATATCTGTAAAAGATAAACATGCTGCCGCGGACTTTTTAACTTCAAGATAAGTTCTATAAAGAAAAGGCCGGTACCATAACACTCACATCAATGACTGACAGTGCTGTTGAGGGTTTTGAGATATTCAATTCTGTGTACATTAATTTTGTGTATTTGTTATGATTTAGGCAGCGTAAGCCACTTAAGGGTAAAAAGGGACTGTTTCACGTTCTTCACTATAAATGATGTTTTAAGGGTGTACGAATTGATTACCTCAACTCTTTTATAGGCTATGTTCATGCCGGGAATCTCTTGAATTGTTTGAAAAAAAAAAACATCACAATAGGATCTACGGTATGGCCGCGCATAAAGTAAGAACAAACAAACAAAGAAAAACTCAATTATATATATATATATATATATTTGTGTGTGTGTGTGTGTGTGTGTGTGTGAACGTAATTATGTTCACTAAATAACTCTGCTCGTCTTTAAAATTAATTCATCCTAATTTTTAAATTTACAATATTTAAAAAATACTTCATGTTCTAATTTACCACGAATTAAATTAGTAAACAACCCAAGTGATATGAGTGAACCTTGACTTTTCTCTTTCCAAATTATTCTGTTAGTTTTTTACACGTTTTATATTAGCTTGACCAGTATCTACCTATCTATGTGACGGAATCTTTTCAACGCGATTTTCACTCACTTAAAATCATTGGATCGACTTGAAATGTTACATATTTGTAAAGGATCATTGACAATACTATAATTTATTTTTTCTTAAACACCTGGCCAGAATCATCAGAAAATAAAATAAAAGTGTCTTTGTATCCATATAACGGAATTTTTCAACACAATTTTCACCCACTTAGAAACATGGGATCGACTTGAAACTTTGTATAATTATAAATGACCCTTGACAATACAATAATTTCATATTTTGTTTCTAAAATCCTGGCCAGAATCATCAGAAAATAAAAAAAAAGTCTTTGTATCTATGTAACGGAATCTTTGAACACGATTTTCACCCACTTACAAACATTGGATCGACTTGAAACTTTGTATACTTGTAAAGGACCCGCGACAATAGAATAATGTCATATTTGTTTCTAAATAAGTTTATTTGTATCTATGTAACGGAATCTTTGAATACTATTTTCACCCACTTAGAAACATTGGATCGACTTGAAACTTTGTATACTTGTAAAGAACCCGTGACAATACAATTATGTCATATTTTGTTTCTAAAATTCTGGCCAGAATCATCAGAAAATCACAAAAATGAAAACTGGTGTAATAGGTTGATAACGTGTTGAATTTTTAGTCAATCGTTGTAAGAGCTCAGTTGGTAGAGCGGTGAACTGTAGTGGTATATAATTTCACTAATCCATAGGTCGCTGGTTGAAATCCGGTTGGGAGGATTTTTTAGAAGAGTATTACTTTTAGCTAATACTACTATAGTATCGAATTTAAAGATATTTACATTTTTATCTTATTCTGTAAAATATTCAAACTAAAATTAAAAAATAAGTATTAGTTTTAAAAAAACTAAAGCAACACGCTTTATTAGAAAACTGAACTAAAAAATGAAATATAATTTTAACTTCCAACACGCTTGGGATAACATTAATGTGGTCAACAAAAAAATCATCTCCTACACATATAGAATAAAACTAGAGTTATCAACAAAAAGAAAATCATTTTACTATGAAATGCGTGGGGTGCTCTGTATCAATTAATATATTTGATAATAAACAGATATTGGTAAAAGTAGAGTCTCTAAGAAGAAAATGTAAAAATTATAAAAAGCACCCCACGCTTTTGATTGTAAAATGGTTTTCTTTTTGTTGATAACTCTGGTTTTATTCTATACATATGTGTTAGAGATGATTTTTATCCCAAGCGTGTTGAAAATGAAATTTATATTTCGTTTTTTAGTTCGATTTTCTAATAAAGCGAGCTGCTTTAGTTTTTTAAAACTATTATTTATTAGTTATACAAATAGGCCTATATGATGAGATAGAATAATGAGAAGCCTCATATTGATTATAGTCACTTTTTAGTTAAAATAGTCATGAATCAGACGCTGCTAAATGTAGGCTGTATAAGTAAGTAAACTGTTCAGAACATTAAATTGAATGACGTTTATTTTCAAAATACCATCGAAATTAAAGAATACAAAGCGACATGTTCTGAATATTTACTCCCAGTTACAGAACATGCTAACAATAAATGAGAAGAAATGAAAATGTAATAATGAAGCTATAGGTAAAATAATTATAAAAATGAAGAAAGTTAAAAAACAAATTGTAGGGCAAATTGTATAATAATATTAAGAAATGAAATCATGCAGTTTTAATGAATACAATGCTTATTAAAATAAAAGTTTGCAAAGCAATATTTAATTCAAAAAGGAAAACCATAAAACAAATACTTAAAAAAAGCACAAAATAGCTGAACGAAAACAAAATCAAAATATAGTAAAAATTATTATGTTCTAAGGAGTTAAGGATTTTTATAATCGTAGTGAGACCTGTTATGCGAGTTTTCCTCTTAACATGGCCAATAGAAGTTATAACAGTTGGAACTAACAATTCAACACTTTTTTTAACTCACAAATACAACAGGTATAGAAATGTAAACAAGTGGTTCTGATAGAAAAATGCACCTATTATATGCCACATTAATAAAAACAACAAATAAATCCCCGCTTTGTAATAAGATTCCACCAGAAGTAACAAAATTCAGGTCGAACATTAATACAGATATTGAAGAAATAGATTAATAACATATGGAAAGGACAGAACCTACCACAAGAACGGAATGTAGATATTATCTGCATAATATTTATTAATGAAGACATTAATCTGCAATAATTAAAAACTTAATCTGACAAATAATGAATATGTATCTTACTACTAAATGAAATGTTTACTACTATAATTAAAAATAAATAGATTGAATTCCTTGAATATATATCAGAAACCGATAATTTACAAATTATAACTAAACCTGAGAGGAAGGGACGTCAGTACCTGTGTACTGCGCAGTGCTCTCTACTTACAAAGAGAAAGAAACAATACCTTTTAAGAGGTTACTTGCAATGAAAACTTTACAATTTCATAAACCTTGAATTTTTATAAACATTCTTTCCACTAAAAAACTAGCTTCTTTGGACTTTATAACATTTACTTTTAAATCCACTATTTATTAGTCATATATTTGTGAAATACCAAAATACAAATTTTACCTAATTGATATTTTTGTCCCGCTCCATAGTTTGTCATGAAATCTTGGTACGAGACTTGCACTAGTTGGAATACCCATACGGAAGATATAATAACATGGAATTTTGCCTATTAAGAAACCGTATTTACCTACCATCATATGGAAATTGGATAGCTACAATAAGTACCTGCTCGAGATTGAGAAACCCAACTGTAACTGTTGGGGATCTAACATTCTGACCACATGTCACTCTCTACATTCGCTGTATTATACTTCTGTAATTAATAGATTAGATTAGATTTAGATTAGATTTTATTTAGCCTGGTGGAGTTAAGGCCATGTGGCCTTCTCTTCCACTCACCAGAATAAGCATATGTTACATATGAATACAAAAAAATACAATAATAGTCATATAAAACAGGACAAACATATGTTACACATGAATACAAAAAAATTACAATAGTAGTCATATTAGACAGGACAAACATGTTACATATGAATACAAAAAACGTTACAATAATAGTTATCGAACAATTCATTATCTGTCATATTGAATAATAATGAAATTAATGTCTAATAATAGAATGAAACTAAATACAATTAAAATTAAATTAATGATACAATGAATAAAAAAGGAATAACAGCTCGAATCTACTATGCATAAAAAGAAGAGAAAAAAAACACTACAATGAATTAATCTACGCTTTTTATACAAGGCATTAGGTAAATATATTAACAAATCCTAAGTCTATTTTTATTAAATAATGCAAAAACGCATTATTAATTCTTAAAAAGTAGTATTAGTGAGTTGTTTCTGTTAGTGATTTATTTTCAATTTATTTCTGAAAGATGGTAAAGTTTGGCAGTCTCTGACATAGGGTGGAAGTGAATTCCATGTTCTAGCAAGAGAAACTGTAAAAGATTTCGAATAATAGGTAGTATGATGAGGAGGGATATAAAGGACACTGTGCTCAAGGGATCGGGTATCTAAGTTATGTGTATCAGAGAGTTTAGTGAAGCGGTGTGATAAATAATAAGGTAAAGATGTGTGTAATATGTTATAGAGTAGGCATAGGGAATGGATGGTTCTACGATCTTGAAGACGAAGCCATGACAATTGTTCCAGGGATGGTGTAACGTGATCAAATCTACGTATACCACAAATAAAACGTATGCAAGAATTGTGAACACGTTGAAGTCTTTGGGTAAGAACAGTATTTAGGTCATTAAAAAGAGTATCACAATAATCAAAATGGGGCATTGCGAATGTTTCTACTAGCATTTTTCTTAGAGAAAACGGTAAACAATTTTTATACGATTTAATGAGTGTATTATTGAGAAGATAGTTTTGCAAATGTTATTTATTTGTTTATTCCAAATTAAATGTTTATCCATAAACACTCCTAGATTTTTTACTGTCTCACTATAAGGGATCTGAACCCCATTAAGTGACACATGTCATACTGCATTTGTGTTAATTGAGGATAATAGTCTCTGATGGCCCATAATGATTGCTTGTGTCTTTCTAGGATTTAATTCAAGTCCATATTTCTCTGTCCACGCCGTTAGCGAGTCAAGGTCCTCGTTAATTTTGGTTACCGCGTCATTTAAAGAATATTTGTCTGAGTGAAGGTAGATCTGCATGTCGTCCGCAAATAAATGATGTTTGCAATGTTTTAGGGAGTCAGATATGTCGTTTATATAGATTGAAAAAAGCATGTCCATATGGAATCAGCAGCCGGCTAGTAAATCATGGGCCCATATTAAAGTTATGTAACAATTAAATTGAATATTAGTTAATTTTTTATCCATAGGTTTAGGCTGTTGAAACTCTGTTACCGCAGAATTGGATACGTAAAAGTGGATAAAGAGTGTTATAAAAGAAGACAGCGTTACGAATCGTCCTTAATAATATGACATTTCAGAGCAGTGCAGCCAGGCAGTTCTCATAGTACAAATATACTTGTCAAAGAGAAAAAAGAAAATATCTCGTTCCCTTAATCGTATCATGTAACCATGAAAGAGAACCACGCTTTCTGTTGTTATGTCCTGTTTTTGCTGAATATTTTAACACTTTTCTCACCTCAAGCTACAAATAAAAGATTGTGTTCTTTTTTTGTTACACATGAACCTACACGCCATAACTTTAGATCTTAGTGGTAACTTATCATGCATTCCCCTATAAAAATACCAGATTAAGTCAACTATACAGTTCCACAATTACGCCAATGCTTCATGGAACACGCAATCTTTGAGAATTTCATGTGACACGAAAAACTTGTACATTCAAACTGTTAAGTTTTCTGTTACAAAGTCATCATTGATTTAAAGCATGTGGAGCAATTATCTTCGACCTTCCTCCAAAAATACATTATACGAATTAAAAAAAACTTCGAAATCAAAATGGTTTCTCAGGATAATTGAATTATTAAATGCAGGACAATTATGATGCAATTACTAGCGTGTCTACATATTTCAACATGCAATGTAACGTAATGTAAATTGAGAATGAGATTGGTTAATTTCCTGGATCTCTAAAGTGTAATTGGGTCATCAAGTTCCAGTAGGACAATAGCGATTTAGCAGACAATTGCTTCACTTAAATCTCCACAAGATATGACAAACCTGGAGTATGCTTTCTCATTATTAAAAATATTGTTAATTTTTATATTTAGACATGAAGAAGTTCTTAAAAATTGTTGTTATAATTGATTCCTTTCTTTCTTTTTTCATATTTATTTATTGAATTTTCCCTCCATACATTTAAATAAAAATGAAGAAAATAACGCGAAATGTAGCTAAGACCTAAACGTGTCCTGAAATTGATGCAGGATAATTCCAATAATTTCAATTCTCAGAAGGCTCGCTTTAATGTAGTTTACATCCTGCATTTTCCAATCAGACACAATTTTTCAGACGTCACTTCTTGTATAATTCTTTCTATGCAATTAATAAACTTCCTGTTAAGTGATTTTTTAAGTTTTATATCCACATTATTTTGTTTATTGCGTGAATTTCATTCAGAAATTCATTTTCAAGGTTTCAGCCATGATTTAATGTGTATATTACAATTTTAATATTAGCAGAACTTAGTACTGAAATTTCTTGTAAACACTCAATATAACTATTTTGATCATCTTTAAATGTACTGTTTTCTCTGGTGTAGATCAATTGCTTTTATGTTATATTAATATTTATGGATGTTTTAACATTACAAGAAAGTGTTTGAGTCACCCTGAAAATATTTACAAAGTGTATGGTGTCTCTGAGGTAAATTTCTCGCCAACTGCAAATCTTCGGTTTAAGGACGACATCTAGGCCCTTCCACCACCCCTTGGGATACTTCGGTCATTATAACCATACTCCCAAGTCCTAGGTGATTGTCCTCCCTATCCTATGTTCACGTCCACGTTAAAGTTCACGGTCCTAAAACCAACACCCCTAGGTAGAGGGTGTTGGAGTTGCAACTTCTGGGAATTGCTGAGCTTCGTAGTCGCCAGGTCGCTCATTCCTGACGACCCCGCAGTTGGTCCACGGGCTCCATGAGCCTAGCCGGGAGGACTGCTGTCGCAGATCCACCGACCCACCGACCATTCCCCTGTTCTGCCTCCATGGACGTGTCCTGCAGCCGTTGTGAGACCGGCTAGGGCTACAAGCCCAACATTGTGAGACTTTTAGTACATCCAGGTGCTCATTTCCTGGCGACCCCACAGTTTGTCGACGAGCCCGTAGGCTGAGCCAGGAACCAGTGCAGTTGCTCCCCTCTGCACTGGTACGAGCCGAGCCCTGGTCTGCCGCCAGGGACGCCTTCTGCTACTGTTGTGGGCCAGCACGGAGCTCGCAAGCTCCAACAGATGAGCAAATATTACGACAGGGCGCTCAACTCTTGCCTACACCACTAATGGTTCACGAGTCCCTTGGACTTGACCGGGAGGACTCTCTACCAGATCCACCTATCTCGTTGGTTTAAGGACGTACAACTAATGATTTTAAAAAAAAAACACAGGACTCCAAAAATGTGCTACGTATCGCCTTCTCACTCAATGCAAGAATGAAACTCGCCATTTACACGTATAATTTGAAGAAAGAGTAGGGTCATTCTGCTGATTTTTTTTTCTGTAGCTTATGTAAGATGAATCTGATGTAATATGGGCTTGTATGCAGTTAAGTATCTCAATCTTCTATCAGAAAGACTTATTATGTTACATAGCGAAGAGTACCGTGTTACAGCGTTTCCAGATTAAAAAAAAACAATTATATGGTAAATCCGACTCCAAACCAACTAATACTGAAGAAAAGAGTAGATAACTGATCCTACATTCTAAGTGCGTTCTTCATCAGAATCTCGAGAACATCTTAATGCTCTTTCTTGGATCTAAAGTTGTATAAATAACTAGTTGAAGTTAGGACTCACAGGTTGGAATCTACTCCAATAGGTATAGAAGAATAAGCATTTATCATAGTTGCGATAGTGATTTAGAAGCTTTGGATGGAATTTGAGTTTCTCGTGATAACGTTTCTTCAATAACGTGGACCAGTAAAACAACCTGTTTTGTAGTGATTGTTTTGGACTCACCAAAAGTATACGCGATTAGATAGAGCACTTCTGAATAATACAAATGCATTATCATCTATACGCCACGTTGATATGCAGTACGCGTATTATATGAATATAAAATAATGTTGGTGATGCTATATACAAAATGTATCTGGTTTACATGTAGAGATTTAAAGCTCATAAATACTTTATTCTTTTCGTAACTTACATATATAAAAATTCTGATATTTCGTGTATGAATGGAACAACAGGAATAGGAAGTTTATCTACGTAAGGAAACAATGGCTTAACCGTGAATCTCTTCTTCCGGGTGAATAAGTGTCAAATACAACATTGTTGGATCCTTATGAGGTGTATTTAATCCTCTTCAAACAAATCTGGAGCTTATTAAAGCCATAACTTGTGATGCATTTACGTAATTCAAGTGTAAATTTCACAAAACAGAAACTGAAGGGAGGGATTTTATAGACTCAGAAATAAGATCATTAATAACATCTCTACGACTTCCATTAGTCATAAAGTACGAAACCGTTATAAAGAAGTGAATTATCATAAGTAATGCCACGAGTGATTTCCAATTTATTTAGATAATTTGGAAATCAAAAGTGCCTTTTGCTAAAACTATTTAACCAATAAAATTAAGCTGTTTGCTCATCAATCATTATTTGAACATATAGTTATTTTAAAATATGTATATATGTAATGTAAACGGCGATGTTTGAGAGCAAATGAGAAACGTTTGTTATGTTGCATTTGTTCATCACTGTAACTAGATAATATTATTTATTTCCAAATTGGATCGCAATATTGTAAGAATGCACCGTAGTGGAGAAAAAAATTAAACACATCAAACTGCATATTATAACCAACATCAAACTTTATTAATTAATTTGTTTATGAAATAACTCCGAAAAATCATTATTTAAAAACACAATTGTTGAATACACAATTATCAAATTGTAGTTCGAAGGAATCTGCTCATTATTTGCTATGTTCAGCTTATTTGTTCGAGAGTCAGTAACTGCAAAATAATGCTCTGAACTGTTCAGAATAATAAAAAGGAGGAGCTTTTTTTTTTAATATGATAAACATATGTAGATAATTATCGAGGTGAAATACGACTGTGATGGGTTGTAAAACAAAATTCATTCACACGTTATTTGTAATTGCTTCTCATTTGCGGCATGAGTTAAATAGTCATGAAAATTAATACTAAAATTGAGTTTCGGCATGTAGTCAACCCTTAAATTGGCAACGTATCCTACAGAGTATGCTGCTTTAATTAATATAATTAAACAATAGGATAACGAACGACTATAAATTACCTAAATGTTTGCCTAATTACACAATGAAAAGTAATACCTTGTAATAGTACGTGATTTTATTTTCACTGCGGTACGACAATGTTGTATAATTGGAAAGAGAAACCAGTGTTTTTGACCATTTTCGTTAGTGCTAGTACTTAATGACGAGGGTGATATGGTAATTACTGTGATTTGTTTTTTTTTATATTTTAAAATACGCGCGTAAGTTAATCTAGATCGCTTGCGCTCCGTCAGCCAATAGGGATCGAGAATTTCCGGTTATTTGTTTTACTGCTTTTTCTGTTTATTTATTTATTACTATCTGAATCAGTTAATTCTTATATTAACGCGCGTTACTGTTGTGATAATGTTATTATTTGGCTGTAAACGGCCACATATCCACATAAAAATAAACGTCCTCAGATGATCGAAACTACTTCCTTCAAGCTTACCAACCAATGAACTGGAATATACTGCTACTTAATACCCATCATACGTCACTTCAATGAAATGGAACACAACTAGCAAATGTGTAAGTTCATTGTTTCCAAAATTACTTCAAAACTAACGGGAAAAAAGGCATGGCCTTGGAACCCGATGAATTAAAGTCATTTATCACCCAAAAGGAATCTAGACGCCCGATTAGGGACCAAATTCAGAAATTACCGCGTTGGATTTTATTTGTATCACCAATTTGAGTTAAAATTTTAATCTTAGCTAGAGTTCTTATCACAAAATATTTGAAACATTACTAAGAACACGGCTAGCATTGACATATCTAATTTCTACCATTAATTATTATTATTATTAATATCATTACTACTAAATGGCTCTATCTTTGTTTACTAACAATGTACTTATTTTTACACGGCTGAATCTTTCCGGGTCTTACAGGAACACAACCCAATGTGAGAGGATTTTTAACTGTTTTTATGTATCTATTTAATTAATTACTCTGATGGACTACAAGTGTGATCTACACTTTCATCACCAGGAAAAACATGTAGTTTGATATAAAAATAAAACAATTAAAATAATCAGAATATTAGATAAAGCACTTTTTTTCCCCCTTTTCTTTAATCACGCCCTTTGTATGTACCTGTGATTTTACATGTCCCACGTCACGCGGGCACACGAATTGATGGCAGAGGATTTCTAAGTCTAGATCACACGCATACTTTTTGACTTCATAAGGCCATAGAGGGCCTTCCTGAATGAGTAAAAATAACCTTAATGTCAGTGCCCCCTCCGAGACAATACTAGTATGGCGAATATGATGTGGATTACCATGATGGCGAGATGATGTTTGGTAATTATTTCATCCTTAAAATTTCTTGATACATGTCTGTCTGTCAGCAGAAACTATGAATAATCTCTCACAAGAGGAAATGATAATTTTTCCTGTATTGGATCTAACCCCGGCCACTATATCACTCTACCATCATATCATCGGAGAAACGTAACTCTGCTTTATATGCACCCCAACTTCGGAAGTGGGTTACAATTACGCCAATGCCAGGGGATAAACCAAAAATGTCGAAATGACAACATGGGGCATCAAAAAAAAATATCACTATACCACTGCGGTGGAAAATATTAGATATTATCTAATATAATGAATGTAAATTCTCGTATTATGTTATAACTAACAATCACACATCGCTATGGAGGACCTTACTGGATGAATGGTCAGCGCAATGGCACCATTTAAAACGAGACACACAAATATTTCCAGTCATTTCCTTACAGATAAAAAATAAGCTGTTGTGTCTGAAACAACCACGTTCCCAAGACCACAAAATTGATCCTATTATAGAAAATGTGTTAATGTTAAATTATAAAATGTATTATTTTATGTTCAAATTCATTTTCATTACAAATATTCGAAGAAGTAATTGGATTTATTTTCTGTAGTCCCACACAACGAAATTTCATATCGACCTTCGAACAACGCTGAAATCGCAAATGTAATTATTAATAATATAAAGTTAGAAACTGTAAGGTAAGAAGATGTACCACTAGGTCCTATCAAATTATTTAGCACGCGGATACTATCACATAATATTATCATTTACTTTAACGACTCTCTTTAACCTCTTAAATCAATACCGTCGCGATTCAAAGCTAAGCGTGAATCGCCCGACAAATTTGACATATTAACTACATTGACATGTGCTGTTGTTATGTTTTCATGTATGACATATACAATTGTGTTCTTTAAATTATGAAAATAAAAAGAGTTGGTGACGCAGGTGCTGTCAAGATACGTAAATGTTGTGGATATTGATCTCGACACAGTTGTTTCTTCAGATAAGAAAAGCCCGGTTAGAAGCAGAAGACAAAGTGGAGGAAGAGAGAGACATCTCAATTAGCCGGTTGATTTCCAGGCACTCGCTGGAATAACAACCTAACTTGCTGGATCCCAAGACGTGATTCGGTTTCAAACTTATCATCGGACCTAGGAACAATCCACGACTTGTAGCAAGCAGTTTGATCCCTCGTGAGACCTGACTCAGATTTAAAGTTATATTCCTCAGAGTTTCTCAACCTGTAGATCATTTCCACCTCACATTTAAACATAATTTACAGCAAAACTTTAGCTATGTAAGAAATGAATTTTAGTTTCACAGCCTGACAAAAAATCACAGCTATTATGAAAACCGCGAGGTCTCTCTTTTGATACCATGATTACCTGCTGACTAGGTGGTTCGAGTTCAATACCCGGTAGGATTGGAAATTTTATTTAAGTTTGCATTCTGTAGAATATATAGAATGGTAATTTACAATTGTTACAGCTAAATTGTGCAGTAGATGGCTGGATCTTCTCCCAAAGTCTCCAATGTAGATATTTTGAGAAGACATGTGGAATGTTGATAACGATTATTATTATTATTATTATTATTATTATTATTATTATTATTATTATTATTACCAATAATAGAGTGGCCACTTGCAATTAAATTATTGAGGGCATAAGTTCCGAATCGTGTAGAGAAGCAAGAAAATAACGAATGTATAAAATTAGAAACGAGAAATTTAAGGATACGGTGGATAATAATATAATACGGGTGTTAGTCAATATTAATCGAAGAAGAAAAATTGAGATGCTTTGGAAAATTTAAAAGAACGGGAGAAGATAGAATTCTGAAAATTATTTTGGAATGGAATGATGAAGGAGAAGACGAAAACGACAGGAACAATGGATGGATGAGATCAGGAGGGGTATGAATAAAATGGAACTGACGCAAGAAGATGTGCTAGAAAGGAATTTTTGGAAGAATAAAATTACTTTAGTTTGAAGGAAAAATACTGAAGTATATAAACATTCTTATATATTAATAATAATAATAATAATAATAATAATAATAATAATAATAATAACAATATGTTTGATACAAATGTCAGCCGAAGTTTTATCATCAATTCAGATAGTCACATTTGGAAGTATTCTAAAGCTCTTGACGGGAAAGATTTACTTTATAAGAGAGTACAATTAATATAACATGGAGTAAATCAGAATTCTTATTGCATACAATTGTAGTGAACTGTAGTAAAAAAGGAAAATTGATAAGGTTTGAGACGCGATTAATGAATTCCGAAGAAATGAATATATTGAGGTTGATTCCATGAAAATATATTTGTACTCTTGCACATATCGTCACTGATATATCTAGTAGACACCGAAAATTACCATGAGCATATATATATATACATATATGTCCATTATTTCTCTAACGGCTGAAATATTTGTTTTAGTAGAACATAACTGGTCACATAGCAATAAATTAAAAACAGTAAGGTTGAGTTCGTTAACCAGCAAAATCAGACCCTAAAACAAAAATGTAAAAATGGCTCTAGCGGTCATAATTTTCGATCTTTCGAAAATATATTCGGTAATTATGCTATTAGAATAAAACGAGGAAAAATTCTCTAAAAATAAGGAAATCGGACATGAAAAGTGAAGTTTAGTTGAAACCCCAAATAAAAAAATCGATTTTGCTTCGTTGCAATGTATCGGTATGTAATGCAATTGTATTAATACTTAAAAATTAATTTATTGTATAAGATATATTTGTTTATTCTTTTCATATTTTTAGCAAAATAATAGGAAACTGATGAGTAGCAATTATGTACATTTGTGTCGAATTATGCAACAATATTCGAAAAATAATATTTTAGGTTATTATAGGTTCGTTTTTCTCTGCAGTTCGACATGTTTAAATACGTTAGCATAATAAATTGAGTTTCTCAAATGTAATAAAAGAAAGATATATTCTGTAAAGCAGCAAAATCGGGACATAACTTCGAGCTGCTGATGAACTCAGTTTCCTGCGTGAGAGACTTTTTAGATGAGAGCATCGATTCAAATATTTTATTTCATATTTCCTCGCATTTTGTGTTAGATATGAAGGGGGACGGAATTAAAAAAAAAGTGTATTGGTGCATCATCATGATGGGACACTTCTCAGGAATTTTTTTTACAGCTCTATCAGTGTTTGTAGCACGAAATTCAAGTATCATATCAGATGATAAGTCATATTGTAAATAGAATATATGCGATATCAAGACAGAT
Organism: Diploptera punctata; assembly: GCA_030220185.1. Taxonomy (NCBI): domain Eukaryota; kingdom Metazoa; phylum Arthropoda; class Insecta; order Blattodea; family Blaberidae; genus Diploptera; species Diploptera punctata. Next base: position 1,676,641 of record JASPKZ010007288.1, on the reverse strand, counting down.
CATATACTGGTATCGACCTTTGTCAGTAGAGTTGATTGTGGACAGGGCGGAACTTGAAATCATGGTCGGATCCAGTTAATTTGGAAACAAATGCATATAACATTAGATTCTTAACGAAACTTTATTTACAGAGTTTTCACAATAACTATTACAGACTTCTAGGGGTTCTAGAGGGGACCTAGTAGATAAAAGTTTGGCAAGGAACCTATTTCGAGAAACGTACCATTTTTATGTAAAATGAATTTGAAGATCGAAACACAATGGGATGATATTGTGTGTATTGTGTTTCAGAATAAGTATTACAGACCTCTAGGGGTTGTATTACACCTGTCAATTCGGAGGAAGAACTGTCTGCACGAATTCTGGCGGCAGCAGAAAATATTGAGCACACACCAGGTCTTGTGTGGCGTCGCAGGTTCACTTTGTTCAACGAGCAACAGGGTACCCACATGGAACCACACTTGTAGTACAGCCCCTAGAAGTCTGTACTACTTATTCTCAAACACAAGATACGCGATATCAGCCCATTGTGTTCCTATCTTCAAACTTAGTAGACATGTTACTTTTCCGGATGTGGGTACCGGATCAAAACCTTATCTATTAAGTCCCTCTACAGCCTCTAGAAGCCAATACTTATAGTAAATCACCTTGTATAATAATGACATGAGTGATATTGTGATTATAGAAAAATTCACTTGCAACAATGTTGGGATTTCGGAATTATATAAAATGAAGAAATTTACGTATAATTCTGTAGCTATTGTGGTTAGAAGATGCAATAGTACATATATTTATGAGATACGTCGTTTAGAAAGCAAAGACAACGAAAGTAAGTATGACAATTTTATTCTGGCAAATCGGAAATGTGTGCCGAGATGAAATAAAAATATAATGCTATTAACAGTTTACTATAAATCGGAAACATAGAAAAAACACGCACAAATTATTTCTCAGTACGTCAATGATATGGTAGGAATACACGTGCAGTTTAAGCTGGAAAATGTGGATAAATATCTAAAAGCAGAATTAGAACTTGAGATAGAATTAACGTAAGAAATGACATATTAGTAGTTCGTTATTAGGAATAATTCCTAAGTTGGCTATTACTTGTACGTATAATTTATACCTATAATTAAAATTATTATAGGTATAAATTATACGTACAAGTAATAGCCAGCTTACAGGACTCAAAGATTAATTCTTCAAAAGGACCTATTAAAATGTATGCAAAATAACCCATCCTAACTTTATATTTTCCCTCCCTGTGTAGCATATGTTAAGATTTTTTATATTATTGTGGATTCAAACATACATTGGAAAAAAATCACATAAATCAAGTACATGCCGAAAAGAAAAAAAAAAGTTGCAACAAAGATAGTTAGCACGAGATGTAACCGAAGTTAATCAAGAAGTAACGTATGATCATAGACTGCCATGCCCTTTAGAATATACTTGACTGATGAGTTAAAATTTAATAACATATACATACATAGTGTTTTGCCCAAGAGCTGCTCTTTCATTGCAAACTCATCATTCTACACTCTTTCCTTAACTCAGCCTTCCTTTTTGTATCCTCATACAAACCATCTATTGTAATATAGTCTGTCATCTGTTGTATTATTCTGCATCTAACCTTCTTTCCTTTGACTATTCCTTCTATGGTATCCGTCAGTAGGCAGTTACTTCTTAGCCAGTGGCAAATCCAATTTGATTTCCTCTTCGTTATGAGTTCCAGCATTGTTTTTCTTCACCCACTCTGTCTAGCTCATGTTAATTTTATTTTGTCTGTCCATTTTATACGCTCCATCTTTCTCCATAACCACGTGTGAAATGATTCCAGTCGCTTTTCCTGATTCTGTCGTAATGCCCACGTCTCTACACCATACAATGCTGCACTGCACACAATCACTTCACTAGCCTATGCCGAAATTCGTTTGGCAACGGTCCGCAGAAAATGCTTCTCTTCTTGTTAAAAGCTTATTTTACCATTGCTATCCTCTGCTTTACTTTTTGATAGCATTTCATGCTACTGCTGATAGTAAAACCCAAGTAGTAGTAGTAGTAGGACTTTATTAGACAAAAAGTAAGACATTTACAATATTATTTACAAATATGGGTCGCACGGGCAAAACCCAAGTATTTGAAGCTCCCCACTTGCCCAATGGCCTCATATTTTATCTTCATATGCCATATCTATCTTAATTTGTTTCCTTACTATAATCATGACCTTCGTCTTATTTATATTTAACTTCAAGCCATAATATTCGTATCTGTCATTTAGCTCCATCAGCATTCATCAGTGTTATTGCATCTTCTGCTAGCAAAACCATATTATCAGCAAATCTTATGCATTTCCTCCCATATTTAGGCTCCCGTATTCCTGAAGTAGTTCTTCATTAGGTCTCCCAGGTGAAAATAGTAAGTGATAGAGGACATCCATGCTGTACCCCCTTCCAATCTCTCTTCCCTTTGACATTTCTTTTCCTATCTTCACTTTTATTTGTATAAATTTCATCAAAATCTTTAGAGTTTATTCCAATCGACTCTGTCAAAGGCTATTTCAGGTCAACAAATACTGGATAATCTTGTTTATATATATCCTACTGTTCGTATGAATCCAATTACATCTCTCGTAACCTTTCACTTCCTCAATTATAACTGTTTGTCTTCCAATTCAGTTTCCACCGCAGTACGTAAACGTCAATTCAGTATTCGCAGGAGAATCTTTGCAGAGTGTGATATCAAGCTGATAGTCCTGAATTCCTTACATTTATTCGCATGATTTATCTTCGGTATTGGTATTATCACTGTCTCAATCAATTCTACGGGTCATTCACCTTCCTTTTATATCTCGTTGCATAAAAAATGAATATTCAGTATAATTTATGAGACTAAAATAAACATGCAATCATGTTTTACCACATTAATTATTAGACACTTGACACACAACAACTCAGTAACTCAATGAAACTACTAGTAGCTGACAAATATATCATAGCATAAATTGTTACAACCTCACTGAATACCTACATCATCATCTTAAAATATCATCTACCAGGACAATCTCCAGATCCTGATTCCTGAATTTCCCGTGTAGTATGTCTTATAGCTACAGATATTTTAATACGCTATAAAAGGTATAATTTTCGTATAAATTGGAGTAGAAAAGCTATTAAAATATATCGGAAATGATAGCGATGTATCAATATTTATAATCTGTTGAGAACATCACAAATATGACCTTTCACAAATTAATGAACTACCTGTCACGTGACATTGTATACAACTTAATATGGAAGCTCAGAATAAAACATATCTGTAAATTCAAATATATTTACAGGCAGTAGTTATATTATTAACTAAAATTCGCAATTGCCAGAAATACACTATTAGTAATCAATTTTGGAGTTCGTCAATAAAATCAGGACATTAACTGGTAATGTGAACTTGGAATAACGATGCATAAAAAATCCAACTATTAAACACTTATTTCAGTATGTTTATATCCACTTGGGGCAAAGGGAGTAACTTAATCAGGGCTAATTTAGTTACTCTTATTTCCTTATAGATGTCAGTGAGTGACAAGTGGTCCGTCACCTCGAAGAGACATCGATTGGCAACCAAGGTGGATCAGATGGCAAATTCAATTTTGCTCTAAATTGGAAGAGAGCTTCTTTTGCGAACTCGAAAAACTTCAGAATCATGACACACGGCATAAAGGTTCTTGCGGAAAACTTGTTTTCATTCTAAAATAGTCATCCTCCTCGGCTGGTCGAACGGTTTGGGATGAAGTACAAACGATACAAAAGCTAGGAAAGTGAATACTAAGTCTTCAGAGGGCTATAATAAAGAATAATAATGCCATTAAATAATACTTGTATCGAGAATATTATGTTGACACAATCTTCTATTAACAAAAATGTATTCGTTTCATCTACATATGTTATTCTACAAGAATTGTTAATATACACTTATATGGATTTTAGAGGGAATTTGATAAGCTATCTATTAATAAAGCCAGTCATGTGGTGTTACTCAATCTCATATTACTGTCTATTTTTTGCACAAAATATTTCATTGATGATTCATAAAACTAAATATCTGCAATAATTTTTAATATATTGGGTCTTAGAGTGACTAACACACACACACACACACACACACACACACACACTCACATATATATATATATATATATATATATATATATATATTCATGAACTGCAACATGTTTAAGTAACTTATTACATGGAATGAAATTTTATATTTATTTGAAGCATATTAACCTCAGTTTTTTATAGGTTCTAATAGTTAAGATGATGTAAATTTCTCTTTGGCGTCAACTGGAGAATCCACGGAAAAAATAGGTGTCATGTTACAGCAATTTATGTGCAGTAAATTTACGACACAGGGTCAAAGGATGTACCTCGCTTACAAAGGAAGATATACTGAAATTTCTTAAACTAACTTACTCCCTGGCATTATCAAAGTCACAGATTCGGTTCCTCATGTTTTAAAATTATCCATCCACTCCGGCTACGCTTTACACAGTGAATCTTGTACCTGGAGATGAATGTCAAAACCACTCTTCCTCACTAACCATCCCAACATAAAAGATGAGAGTGGATAAATTTAAACAATTGCAATTGGAAAAAGTTGTGAGAATGTATAACTGTCGAACCAGGGGATTCATGGCCGCGCGAACATAAGCTCTCCATGTATGCATGTATATATATATATATATATATATATATATATGTATATATATATATATATATATATATATATTTTTTTATTTATTTATTTCGATGTTATAACTAAATTATAACATTAAGTAATGAAGGCGAAATTGCAACGGGGGTTCTTGATTCTTGGGTAATATACTATTTTTTATTAGATATTCCCTCGTTGATTTATTTAGTTGCACTGGCATGTATCTCTTTCTCAAGAGAGCTGTTATTAACACAATTTTGATGAGTAATCAACCTTTCATTAAATAAGGCATTCACGTCTTCTATAAAATATTTATTAAACAATATTTAGCAATAAAGATGAACCATTTTTGTAGTAGTTTCGATAATTTGATATCTAATGACTATTTATTTAATATATTTTCAAATTAGTCGTATTCATAATTTAAATTGTTTAATTATATTAAATATGTTACGTAACTCTTCTTTAATTATATAAGGATTTTTCTCACTTTCATATTCTTTACATATTATTTAATTATGTTTAGGAAACACTTTAATATCCATATATCAACTTTTTATATGCTATTTTAATTTACTACAAAAAATTACACCACTGTTGAATTATTTCCTATATAAAATTAAGTTCACTAGACTCACGTAATTTTAACTTTGTTTTTCATCTATATATTTTAGGTGTTTTAATAAAGACACAAGTTATATAAACGTTTATTTGGAGAACATTCGATGGCGTCTATAGTTATCATATTCTTGTAGCCATCTCTCTTCTTCTTTGTTGTAGATTATCATGTTGTCAGTTTCTGATTGATAGTGACATCATCAAGTAATAACACGATACACCCGTCTTCATTTCTCAATATCCAATCATATTTTTAATATGGCCGACTTATGCCCATAATTATTTGAACATTTTTGTCGTAATCATTTGTCTATGAATTCAGAATCTATTGTTTACCATAACAATATATGTGGCGTAATTATTGTTACATTTCAAATCGATGTAACAAAAATCATCTATTATATTTTTAAATTATAAAATAAGTAATGTTTTTTTTCAAATTATTTAACTCATTATTTAAATTAAAAATTAAATAAAAAGAATCCCAAAATTATTATTAATATAAGGGTAATTTTTCCATTTATAAAATGTGCTTATTTATGACATGTAATTAAAAATGAGCTACTTGTTTAAGTAAAGTATTCTCATAAATATGATTTCTTATCCTTTCCGCTGCCTCCTATGATACAGAATTGTATATAATTAAAGAAAAACCAATGTTTCACTAGGAGGCTGAGTTGTGTAATTGATAGCTCACTAACGTACAATGTTAGACGTCTCGGGTTCAAATCCCGGTTCAGGCATTTTATATATATATATATATATATGTGTGTGTGTGTGTGTGTGTGTGTGTGTGTGTGTGAAAAGCAACGTGAAACTACCACACTTAAAATTCCCTAGTAAAGCAGCAAGCTTAGCATGAAAATGCTGTGATTGCAGTGAAGGACCAGCCCTCGGGCAGAATTGCTATGGATGGATATATATATCCATATATGAGGTAGTGATGTGCATTCTATAACCTCTCCTACCTAATCCTCAACCTCACCTACACGTGGTACACCCTTGCTTTTAACTAACGAGGAAATGGGGACCGAGTCACGGCGGTATAACCGTTCCATCAAATATGGAGGAAATTCCATATTTTGAATGCCTGACTAGAGGCTATAAGGTAGCAGCCCTACCACTAGTCTTGCTCTTTGGATGGCTGGTAACCAACCCAGGGGACTTCCTACTACTCGAAGAAACTTAAGCAAAGAATGGAATGATCACACTGATGACGACAAAGCAAGAAATAGGTTAATGATTAAGGATCTCAAAGTTGCAACATGGAATGTGAGAGGAATAGCACATAAAGAAGAAGAGTTAGAAGTAGAGTTAGACAAAACAAAAATTGACATTGCCATTATTTCGGAAACAAAAAAGAAGAACAAAGGATCAGAAGAATTAGGAAAATATGTAATGATTTATTCTGGAGTTCCAGCATCATCAGGAGTCGCAATTTTAATAAGGAAAAATTTACAACACAACATTTTATATTACCAATGGATTTCCCCAAAAATCGTAAGAGTTAGAATAAAAATGTTAGGACATAATTTGACTATAATTTGAACAGGGACTGGTAGTCGGGGTGGGTTTTAATTAGGTCCGAGGATATGGGTTCATGGACGATTGTGCTCCAGACTAGTTGGGTTCAGGTTTCGGTAAAACAATGGACTTAACTCTCGGGAATACGTGAGAAAGGATGTTCACTTGGGGAAAAACTGTAGGCCCGGTGTGCTGTCTTGTAATTGATCGATGCACTTTTATTGTCACTTGTTGTTTACATTTGTCGTATTAGAGGACGATTTGACGAGAAGGCTCTTGGTGAATCAGAAATAATAATGGTTATAACACTCAACGACGCGCTGAAACTTATACAAAAGCGGTGTGCCTTAATTTATTTCGTTTATCGACAGCGATGTGCCCTGCACTGGCACACCCGCTAGTCGCTACTGACCACCCAGCTGACGAACTGTACTAACAGAACTCAACTCTCGTTTTCGCTAAATAAAAATATTTATTAATTCCGAGTGGGCCGGCATTAGTCCCTTCCACCAAAAGTCTTATCGTCTCACAAACAGTTTATATGTTATACTAATTTTGATTGGTAAATTTTACCTTAAGGGCGTTGTCGTAGGTGTTAAACATAGAAGTTTGTGGCCTCGCCCCCCCCCTTTAAATTAGTTGCCTCATAATATAAAATTTCCAGGGTTGACCAAATGGAGTGGTCCTTAAGATAGCGCGGCTATCTACTGTCGGCATCTACCTTACGCCGCCAAAGAAGTCACCCGCTGTTAGCGACATGTACTAGTTAAAATTAGTTTGGGGATAACTCTTTCCACAAGTTACCTAGGGAAATCCAATTGCTTGTTTGTGACTTCCCAGCCTTTTGTAAGAAGTTTTTGGGCTTAGCATTGTTATAGCAAGTTTATAATAGTGCAGTCTTGTAAATCCTCTTAACAAAGGAAACTGCAGACTTTTTCCCCATTGTATAAGGGCTTACGGATCCATTGTATGATGTTTACTAATTTCGTTCGCTACAATAGCAAGGGTCCAGGTCTATGACTGGCGCTAATTGCTTGATACTACTGTTTTATTTATTGCTTATTAAATTATTTTGTGGTAGGTTATATCATTTTAATTTTGTTACTATTGGATTCCTATTTTCATTACAATTCATTTGAATATAAATATGCCCTACTTCTGATAATAATTACGGGTTCATAAATTATTCACCCTTGGTGAAAGTACTTATTTATCTGAAATAAGAGGCTGAGCGAATGACTTGTCACAAATTGCCCGCTTTTTATTTAAGTAATTTTGAGGATTTGAAATTAATTAAATGAGAAGCACTCTCGTTTTTTTTTGTTACATAATAAATTATAATTTTTTTTTCTTTGGCTCCAAGCCTACCTGTTTTGTTGTGGACTGGGTGGTTGACTTACATATTTGAAGTCTCATGACAAAGAACAATACGTCATCAATGTTTGTAAACATACATTAACAAGCTTATCGTACTAAGAAATCTTCTTTCCTGAAATACATTCATGAACATAATACATACATATATACATATACAATACAATAACTTCAAATTGATGCCTATCATATTAGTTAGTGTCTGAAAATCACCGTCTTTACTATGTGTATTATTTTCTTCCATTAATATAACACTACGCGGTGTTGTTAACGACAGCACTTATATTTGATTATAGAAATCTCACGGCACTTTTTTTTCACTTTAATTTTCATGTTGTCACACGCGCAATGTCATCACTGTTTCGTGAACTTACTTTCTTACCCTAATATTATTTACAATATGTGTACATGGCATAGATCGGTACTGTAGCCAGTCATTTTTTTTTCAATATACTACGATTATGGATTTGATTTTGATTTTAAAAAAATCGATTAGATAATATAAAATATATTAGTGGTGGATCTGTGCACCCAATAAATTGTGTTAATTGTTATTGTTTATCCGTATCTTATCTTCATGTTCTCATGACATACAATGTCTAAAATATTGGTTCGACAAGGGAATAATAAAATCATTAATTATTTCCCATTTAGTTAGGTATATGTATACCTTACAATATATTTATTTGTATAAGAAATTTACTTTCAAGCAATCAGTGTTTTTAAACTACCGACTCGCCTAGAAGTCGTTATTCACATTTTCAATATCATTTACGTATCTTGTGTCATATTATTCGACATTCATAGGCGCCTCGCCATCATATGGAATATTATTAATATTCACGACTTATTATTTATTCATTTTGGGCATTCATTTAAGTATGGAATATTTATCCTTGTTACTGCGCTTTATCATTTCCTCTGGCATCATAAGAATAGGATTTAAATTAAACATAATTAATTCGATCATTTATCAGTCGAACAACATTTATACCATCGCGCGCAAATATAAAATATATCTCGAATACAAAGTTTTAACACATGTCAGCATCGCTGTCCCCGCAGCGTGATGACCATTTCATCAAACATTATATCATCATTAGTAAAATAACATCCATTGTCAGCAGCGCTTATCTGTCAGCGTTGATGACCTCATTCACGAAGTATTTATCATCATAATTAAATAATATTTCTCAATAGAATAAGTAATATCGGGTCTCCATGCCCGCAAATATTACTTCAATAACACGTCGTACACGCATAAGTAAGGTGACTTATCGAGTCGCCATATCATAATAATCAAACCTTGTATATATTAATAAACGATTTTACGCGCTTTATCGCTTTATTCTGTCTTTTCGACTTTCAATTGAAACTGCATAATGCTTAAATACGTTGTTGCATATACTTAATGCCATTAGTTATAATCATCGTCGTCCTTAACGAGGATCCTTTTAATAAAATAAATAAATGAATATATTCAATGAACTGCGATTGATACTTGGCGTTGGCCTATCTCCTTATCGTTTTATCGATCAAGATTTCAAGTTTATTTAAGATGTAGATAATCATTCTAATATTGCAAATATTTAGCGTTCTCGACTCGATCGCGTCGGCAATGCTACCTTTACATATAAAATTTGATTTAAATTGAAGAATATTTAAATATATCGCTATGTTTATCGTTATCGTATACGGCGTTTAATTATTTTCATCCAATAATTTATTGTTCACAGATCCACTTGGCCCGAGCTTTTAATGAAATATATTTTCTTTCCCCAGTACATTTATCGTGAGACAGTATTATGTGTTATATGCCCACTGTGGTGCATATATATATTTATATTAATAGTTGAATATATGTCTTAAAGTGACTTTAATTGTCTTCTTTATCAAGTTACTATCTATCAAATCTTAACACCAGAAATTAGATCATAGGAACTGTCATAAACGTGTGCCCGCCACTCGTTTTTTTAGGCGTTATAATGACATTGCTTAATATTTTTAATTAATATTAATTTTCTTAATTCATTATCTTACAACGTTCATGCAAGAAACTAACATTATATACCCATATTCTCTGTCATTTTACATTATTCCCTTATTTACTACTTCATAATTATGTATTTTTATTGTCATATAATAATGTCTCCGATTCCCTTTCATATGTCCTGGGTTCGATCCCGATGACTGTCTACATGTACTTGATCAGTTATTGAGTCTGTATTTCATTGATTTCATCTTCAAAATCATGCAAAATTACCAGGCTCTTATCAAAATTATCTAAATTATTTAATCTTCTATCTGTCTCTTTACTGTAAATTCTGAGAACTATACCATAATTTTCTACAATTCTAACTTTATTATTTATTATTTCGATCTGAGATTCCCGGGTTACGACCGACTCAACATCTAGATCGTTCGTGATCAACATGCTTGCAAGAATACCTTTTGCAGTCACTATGATCGACGGCTTGTCTCTGCCATGTAGTGTTATGGACCAAGAATTGTCTGTTTCTGTGTCTACAAGGTACTTTAAATACTATTCATCCTTTACTTTGGAGTTTATTTTTTCCCTTGTATTTACTACACCGTTCGTCTACCTGTATGTTATTAAATTTGCTTTCGGTTTGCGTGGCTACCTGGAAATTTTCAACATACTTGTCACTCGTACAAGCTTTCATTGTTACTTCAGACATCACTTGCTTCATAATTACATCAGATTTTTCACATATTATGTTATCATTCATACTCTCTCCCTCATAGACCCTGATGCATTGTTATTCAATTCTATCCCACTTATATTTTCTTCCTCTATTTTACTATCTTCATCTTTTATCTTGATTAATATTTCTCCCTTTTCTAACTCACTCCTGTTATTTTTACAGATATCGCTTGTGTTTTCGGAGGTGGCCTCGAACTCACTCTCCTTGCTCTCTTTAATTTCTGGTTCCTTATCCTGTTTCCCTGATTCTCAAAAAATTTTCAAAGTATCGTTCTCTTTCAACCCTATGTTATTCGTGTAACTTCTCCTTTTCTAATCTAGCTATTTCATTTTCCTGTTTCAACCTAGCTATGTTTTCATCTAATTGTTTTATTCGTAATCTACGTTCTTGTTTTATTTATTTCTTATTAAATTATTTTGTGGTAGGTTATATCATTTTAATTTTGTTACTATTGCATTCCTATTTTCATTACAATTATTTGAATATAAATATGCCCTACTTCTGATAATAATTACGGGTTCATGAATTATTCACCCTAGATGAAAGTACTTATTTAACTGAAATAAGAGGCTGAGTGAATGACTTGCCACAAATTGGAATTTATGCCCCTGTAGAATGAAACGATTCAAAAACTATATAATTTTAGGATATTTTACAAGAAACCATTGAAAAAGCAAATAAACAAGATTATCTCATAATTGCTGGTGATTTTAATGCAAGAGTCGGAAATCAACGGATAAGAGAATGCATTGGATCAGAAGGAGAACCAACTTGCAACAATAATGGTAAACTGCTAATAGATTTTTGCATATTCAATAATTTAAGAATCACAAACTCCAATAGACCTCCAAAATTGGCATTCCAATATACCCAAACTGGACATCGGGACCAAGGAATACCAAAACATCGGTGGAAAGATCAAAACCATCTTCGCTAGGTTTACCGTACAGGACACATGGCCTAAAATGAATTTGTTCATGATGATGATGATGATTATATATATATATATATATATATATATATATATATATATATATATATGTGTGTGTGTGTGTGTGTGTGTGTGTGTATGTGTGCGTGTGCGTGTGACTTTCAATTGTAAATTTCGTGTTACGTGTACCAGTGACGATCTTTCACCGTAAAAATAGAACCGTCAAGAAATGCGGACATGGGTTCAACTGGGGTAAAATTTTCCGGAGGTCATATAGTCCCCCATTCGGTTCTCCGGGCGGGGACTACTTCAGGGAACCCATGCCAAAGGCTCAAACACAGGGACATGTTCCTAGGAACATGGAATGTTAGGACTTTATACAATAGCGGGGCACTAGAGATATTAACGCGGGAACTAGATAAATCAAGAAAAATGAAATGGTTACACGAGCCAAATGAGGTAAATTTAGAGCAATTGGGTAGTTTTAGACGGGAAACCACCAAGCTACTAAAGAGTAAAAAGAGGGAATATTTGAGAGAGAAGATTAATGATCTTGAAATGAATGCAAAAAGTAGGAACGTTAGAGAATTATATCAGGGAATTAGTATAGGGAAGAAAGTGTTTCAGGCTAGAACAAACATAATTCGGAATGAAAATGGGGATATGATTGCAGATTCCAGGAGTATATTAAATAGATGGAGAAGTTACTTTAATCAGCTATTAAATGTGCATACAGAACAGGACATTGAGGAGGATAATTTACAGACAGCAGAAATACTAGTCGCAGAGCCAAGTGCATTAGAGGTTGAAATGGTGATTGAAAAATTGAAGATGTATAAAGCATCAGGTTCAGATGAGATCCCAGCAGAACTGATAAAATCAGGGGGAGAAAAATTGATGGACAAGATACGCTGGTTGCTTAGTATGATTTGGGAAAAAGAAGTTCTTCCAGATGAATGGAAGGAGTCAATTATCGTACCAATTTATAAGAAAGGAGATAAAACTGATTGCAACAACTGCAGGGGCATCTCATTACTTTCAACTTCGTACAAAATTCTAACAAATATATAAGTAAGCAGACTTACTCCCTATATTGATGACATTCTAGGAGATCATCAATGTGTATTTAGAAGAAACAGGTCTACAACAGATCAGATTTTGGTATAAGACAGTATTTAGAAAAGAAATGCGAATATAATGGTACTGTACATCAACTATATGTAGACTTCAAAAAAGCATATGATTCAATTAAGAGGGAGAAGTTATATAGTATCCTGCTGGAGTTCGGAATTCCTAAAATGTCAGTTAGACTTATACGAATGTGTCTAAATGGCACAAAGAGTAGGGTGCGTATAGGCAAACAGTTTTGGGACTCATTTGAAATCCAGAATGGGTTGAAGCAAGGAGATGCACTATCTCCTCTACTATTTAATTTTGTACTAGAGCATGCCATTAAATCTTTAGAGAATGAGGAAGGCTTACAACTCAATGGTATTAATAAGCTGTTAGTTTATGCTGATGATGTAGTATTATTGGCCGATAGCGAGGAGATACTAAAGAACAAGACGCACACGCTATTGAGTAACACTAAGAAATTAGGACTGGAAGTAAATATCAATAAAACAATATATATGGTCACAAGTAGAAATTCATTATATAATGGAAATGGACAGCTAATGACAAATGAGGGAAAATTTCAGGTATTGGCTGAATTCGAATAACAATAATCACAAATAGGAATGAGATGCACGAAGAAATTAAACATAGGCTCAATTCTGGAAATGCATGCTATTATGCATTGCAGAGACTCCTTTTAAAAAACATTAAACCTGAAATATATAAAACTATTATTCTACCAGTTATATTATATGGGTGCGAAACATGGACTCTTACTTTAAGAGAGGAAAGGAGATTACAAGTACTTGAGAATAAAGTACTTAGGAAAATTTTTGGACCAAAGAGAGATGAACAGACAGGTGAATGGAGAAGACTCCATAACGATGAACTACATGGCCTTTATAGAAAGCCAGATATAATAAGAACAGTTAAGTCTCGTAGACTGCGTTGGGCAGGACATGTTGCACGTATGGGGAATGAAAGACTTGCATGGAAGCTTCTTGTAGGAAAGCCAGAGGGAAAACGCTCAGTTGGTAGACCAAGAATGAGGTGGAAGAATAACATTAACTATGATTTGAGGGAAGTAAATTATACAGGGAATGATTGGAAAGCATTAGCTCAGGATAGGGATGTACGGAGAGCTTATGTCCGTGCGGCTATGAACCTACGGGTTCGATAGTGCCAGTAAGTAAGTATGTACGTGTACCATACTCAGCTAATGGAAGGCTTTTATGTTATTTATATCCAATTAAGCAGTACTGCGACAGACCATGTTGTGTAGATAACGTATTGCAGGTACAGATAAGTTTAGGATGAATGGCACTACACTATTAAAAATTGTAGAGACAAAACTATGTTATAATACATAAGCTATATTGTAAAAACATAATGAAGTCATGTAGTGTATGAAATGTATACCTCGTTCTACACCGGAAGGAGTCTAGCATGCTTCACAGCTAGCTTGCTTTAACTGCATCTTCTTTAATAATTTGTAACTTTACATTTTTGCGGGATACCCTTTTTTGGCGGGGTTTTATTCAGAGTAGATGATAGAGTTGTAATTTTTTTATAGTTCAGTTTGTGTCGATTATAATGGTAAAGTGTTATTCTTGCTTATAATATTTAATTAAGTAAATACTATTTATTCATAAGAGAAATTCTTATATTTAATATAATTCATCAGTTAAAATATTTACACAATTTTATTGATTATTTAATATAGTTACTATATTGTACAAATATAGGCACCACTTCGGTCGACCATAATACTTATACGATGTGTACTTGTAATCAGTAAAGAGAGATACGTACGATGATCGACACTGAACAAAATAAATTAAAATTATAAGACGATATTTTAAATTCACTGAATTTTTAAATATTATGACCACTTAGGCCGATCACGTCATATAGGTGTACAACGATAATTTTGTCCAAAGCCATCAAGTTGTGTTACGACATTTCTGGAATTGTGTTCAGTCATTGGTGGAATTGTGCTCCACTTCTGAAATTAGGACATCTGTAAGGTGGAGTTACGTTGTCCTAATGATATGATGGGCGATAAAATGATAACGAAACACTAGGAGAAACTTTTAACATGATTTAACTTACGAATAAATTCCAGAGCAATGGCGATCACAGGTAGAATTCATTTTAACAAAAAATCTGTTTTCTGACCGGTAATTGAACACGATACCTCTTGAACTGTAGTCAGATACTCTGATCACAAGATTATGAGGTTGCTGTGTGTAAGTTTATTGTGTACGCTGACTGCACATACAACCGATGTCATGGAAATAACGAGACTCACTTTGGCATCACTCTGATATATTGATTTGTAAATTTCGTGAAATATGACATCAAAGTAAATAAGTTGTGAACTTTAAATCAATTATCAGTTTGCTTTCCACTTGAAATTCCCGCTTTCTGGTATCATATGTATCAAGTTTACTGGACAATGAAACATTCACTGCTTATTGGATTGGCTTAACGTATTGCAACGTTCAGGAAATGTGGAAAGGTGTACTGGAGATGGTACCAACCATCACCTTACTAAGGGAACACAAAGCATGTAATTTGTCACGTGAATCTAATCAATGGCTGGGATGCGGACAACGGAGCAATTCGTTCGCATGATTCTGAAACACCGACACCATCAGCCTGTAATAAAGCTATTTATAAAAACACTTCTTACAAAGGATTGCTCAATTTAAACCCAGTCTCAGTCTTTCATTTTTAACTCGTTCTCTTCGCGTGATGCTTATTTAATTTCGCAAAATAAAGTCCTTCAATAAAATTTGTAAAACTCAATCCCAGAATATAGAATACGGCCATCAGGTTTGTTAATATTTTTTATTCAGGGTAATTTATGTTCAAACGTTATTTGCGTTAAACAGATGCACTCTCTACTGTACTCTTCAAGTTTGTACTAGAGAATGTAATTGAATCTTTAGAGGATAACGAGGGTATGGAAGGTATAGATTAGCTGTCGGAATATACCGGTACTTATATTTTAGTAGGTAAAAGTGAGTAACTACTAAGAACTTGTACGCATATTATATTAAATGAAACAAAGTAGCTGGTGCTGGAAGTAAATACCAATAAAAGTAAGTGTAAAACGGCCACATGCAGAGCTACACTATAGCATGGAAATGGACATTTGAAAACAATGAAGGAACTTTTCAAGAAGTGACGGAATTGAATCAACTGTGAACAAACAGGAATGAAGGAATTATACATAGACTCAACTTTGGAAAAGTATGTTATTGTGCATTATAGTAATTTTTGTTATCCCAATTTCTTTACTGAATATGTTGAACTGAATAAAGTTACATAAAACGAAGATCCGGCTGATTTCCATGAATGTGGAAAGAGGTATTGACTCCAAAATAAATAAATTTCAGACGGTGTGGGGAACAATACAGAGAACATTCAAAAATAAAATTAGAAAAGAAACCAAGATAAACATGTATAATGTTATGGCGGTTCCCACAATATTGAATACATGTGAAACTTGGGCTCCAGTGAAAAAACAGAAGGATAGAATACAGACGGCGGAGATGAGGTTCCTAAGACACGTAAAAGGATGTACAAGACTTGATAGAATAAGAAATGAGGATATAAGAGATGAATTGAAAGTACAGCCTTTATTGGATAAGGTCACGAATTACAGACAGAAATGGAATGATCATAAGGATGGAATGAGTAAGGAGAGATATCCATTGTTAGCAAGAAATTGTCAAGCAAGAGGAAGACGTGATGTTGAAAGACTTAGAAGACATTGGGCTGATGCATTATGAAGTCGGAACGGGCAAGTACCTAATCCCTGGAGTCATGATGATGATGATAAAACGAAGATTCATCGAGTTATGTGGATACCAAACATGAATTTTAATAGAGGAGAAATAAGTGGGTATGTTTGTGAATAAAATGTTTCAGAATATATATTGACCAGAGGAATGAAGGAAATATAGGAATTAAGGAAATTACATAATAGTGAGCTGAGGAAAGCAGAAGATAATGATGATAATAATAACAATTAATATTATATTATTATTATTGGTTTTATTATTATTATTATTATTATTATTATTATTTTTATTACCATCATGCGATATCATGGCAGCTGCCGCCGTCTTCCGGAAACCAAACGCCATTCCTCTCTGTCCATCCATTGATCTTCCTCCAATCCTCTGATATTCATAGGTGCTTGTACCCCTTCTATCGAAGTTTTCTTCGGTCTTCCTCTCTTCCGTCTTTCTATTGGGATCCATTCCATTACAAATTTAAGCAATCTTTGCTCTGGCATTCTTTTGACATGGCCATACTACTGTAAACTTATCTTTCTATAATGTCTATGATGTCTGGTTTCTCTTGTACACCCATAATTTCCCTTACTTCATTATTTCGTATTCTGTCCATTCCAGAGTTTTCAGCTGGTTTTCTTTAAACATACATTTCTGTACTTAAAATTCTTTTCATGTCCCTGGTAGGAATTTGCCAGACTTCAGCACCATATGCTAAAATGCTCTGAATTATGGTTTGATATATTTGTAATTTTCTACTTTTTTGAAATACTTTTGCTCCATCAAACAGAGTTTAAAGCATTTATTCCTTGTTTTTTTTTGTGCGATTCTATTTTTAATTTCCACTGTGTTATCTCCTGAATGGTCTAATTTTGTTCCTAAATAAGTGCATTCAATACTAGGTTTTAGTTTTTCTCCATTGTTGAAATTTATATTTTCCATTTCTTATCCTATACACAGATATTTAGTTTTCTCAACGTGTATATAAAGTCCCCAATTTTTCATATTCTTCTTTTAGTTTTTTAGCCATATATTCAATGTCATTGTGGTCTTGTGCTATTAATACCTGGTTATCTGAAAACGTTAGTGAATATACATGTGTATTTTGGATGGGTATGCCCATTTGTTGACATTTTTTTTTTCCTCCAGTCTCTTAGTACTCTTTCGAGATAAATTTTGAATAGAGTTGGAGATAAACTGCAACCTTGCGTTAAACCTTTTGATTTAGTAAATCCCTCTGTTATATTACTTCCAATATTTATTTTATAAATGATGCTTTTATAGCTTCTATTAATTGTAATTTTAGAATTGTCTAAAGTTTCCCATAACATTTTATGAGGAATACTATCATATGCCTTGGTTAAATCGACAAAAAGCAAATGTATATCTCTGTTAGTAGCTCTTTTCTTTCTATCATTAGTGTTATGCAAAATATATTTTCTGTACATGACCTACCACTTTTAAAAACAGATTGTTCTTCCATTTCTTTCGACTGGTATTCTAAATGAACCATCATTATACATTCTATAGTCCACATATTCACCTAATGTACTTGTTACTGATATGCCTCTATACTTTTCACACTTTCTCTTGTCTCGCTTCATATATATCGATGTTATAATAGCGACTTTCCACTCTTCTGGTACTTCTTCGCCAATTATTATTTTATTAAACAGTCAGTGATCATTTCCAATTACTTCTGACTGCCACTTTTAATCAATTCTATAGCAGTACTTCCTGGGCCGGCATTACTACCATTTTTCATTCTCATAATTTCCTTTTTTACAGTATTTATATCAATTTCGATTATGTTTCCTGTTTCCATCTCTGATAAATCGTTATTTTGTCCCAAAAATTCTTTTCGATCCTCTACTAAAAGATTTTTGTAATATTCTTCCCATTCATGTGTCCCTATTAGATAGAAAATATCTTTATTTCTATTTGATGGCCATATAATTACTTACTTACTAACTGGCACTATCGAACCCGTAGATTCATGGCCGCGCGGACATAAGCTCTCCATACATCCCTATTCTGAGCTAATGCTTTCCAATCATTCCCTGTATAATCTACTTCCCTCAAATCATAGTTAATATTATTCTTCCACCTCATTCTTGGTCTACCAACTGGGCGTTTTCTCTCTGGCTTTCCTACAAGAAGCTTCCATGCAAGTCTTTCATTCCCCATACGTGCAACATGTCCTGCCCATCGCAGTCTACGAGACTTAACTGTTCTTATTATATCTGGTTTCCTATAAAGACCATGTAGTTCATTGTTATATAGTCTTCTCCATTCACCTGTCTGTTCATCTCTCTTTGGTCCAAAAATTTTCCTACGTAGTTTATTCTCAAATACTTGTAATCTCATTTCCTCCCTTAAAAGTAAGAGTCCATGTTTCGCATCCATACAATATAACTGGTAGAATAATAGTTTTATATATTTTCAGTTTAACGTTTTTTGAAAGGAGTTGGAACATCAAGAGTATCTACAATGTATAATAGCACACGTTTCCAGAATCGAGCCTATATTTAATTTCTTTGTGCATCTCATTCCTATTTGTGATTACTGTTCCTAGGTATTTGAATTCAGCCACATCCTCAAAATTACCCTCCATTTCCATTAAATAATGTATTTCTACGTGTGACCATATATTTAGTTTTGTTGATATTTATTTCCAGTCCTAATTTCTTAGTGTTACCCAACAGTGTGTGCGTGTTGTCCTTTAGTATCTCCTCGCTATCGGCCAATATTACTATATCATCAGCATAAACTAACAGCTTATTAATACCATTCAGTTGTAAGCCTTCCTTATTCTCTAAAGATTTAATGGCATGTTCTAGTACAAAGTTGAATTATAGAGGAGATAGTGCATCTCCTTGCTTCAACCCATTCTGGATTTCAAGTGTCCGAAAACTGTTTGCCTACACGCACCGTACTCTTTATGCCAGATGCCCATATACGTTTTATAAATTTCCATGATCGAGAACTCTTCTTGCTTCCTAAATATGTTTGTATTTCTGTACATTTCTTATCCCAAATCTCGTTTCTGTGTATAGTAACCATTCTTCACTCTTTTGTTTGTGATTTTTGATATTGTATTTGTCATTCTGGTTCTTACAGGTAGAAACAGCTGACCTACCACTAGATGAGTTGAATGACAATTTTACCTTAGTGATGCCGCATTTTGACTACTGTGACGTTCTACTAACTGACATAAGTGACGGATTGTCGGACAAACTGCAGCGTGTCCATAATATGTGTATCAGATTCATATTTAATGTTCGAAAATACGATCACATTTCTCCATTATTCCACGAATTGTCATGGCTACATCTAAAAGAGAGAAGAAAATCGCACTGTCTAATTCTCCTATTTAAGATCCTACATACCTCGATTCCCAATTATTTATCATCCCGTTTCCAGTATCTATCCTCAAACCATAACTTAAACACAAGATCACAACATAGTCTCTTACTTAATATACCGCAACATAGGACATCACATCACTCCATGTCATATACCATCTCCACTTCTCGCAACTGGAATTTCCTACCACAAGAAATAAGGGGCTACCGGACATTGGCATATTTTAAAAGAAATCTAAATTTATATTTGCTCTAAACTCGACTTCATTATTATCCAGTGTAAGATATATATATATATATATATATATATATATATATATTAATTGGTGTTTCCCGTATAATGTATCATATTTATATTATTATTATTATTATTATTATTATTATTATTATTATTATTATTATTATCGTATCATTATTGTTATTACCCTATAAAATGTTGTTTGTACATGACATTTAAATTGCTAATTTATTGTATCTTTAACTGTTTATAATTAGTATTGTGTATATCTATATTTGTCAAATATTTATTTGTATTTGTGATGGTTGAGTGGAAGAGAGGGCCTTATGGCCTTAACTCTGCCAGAATAAATAAATTATTATTATTATTATTATGATTATTATTATTATTATTATTATTATTATTATTATTATTATTATTATTTGTACTAAGCCACTGTAAAAAAAAACTGTTTCTTATTCTGTATTTTTCTCTATTCCATCGTTCCAAAACAGTGATGTCCTTCTTCAATTGTCTTCTTTCTCCCCCAATGCTTCATAGGTACCTTTTTAGGTACTGATACATCTCTTCCGTATCTCTGAATTCACTTTGTGTTAATGTTTTACTCAATCTTTGTTGATATCAATGCTTTACACTTTCGTTTTGTAGGCTTCCTATATTATATTTTCTTTCCGTTTCTGTTTTAAAATTTTCTTCTTTTTCTGCGTGGTTGTTTTCTTTATTAAGAATGTAAAGAAATACAAATTTTCCAATTACTATTTTATGATCTGTCCCACAACTTGGTCCTCTATAAGATCTGATATATTGTATTTTCATTTTTGAATTATGTTTTGTGCTATGTAATCTAAGATGGATTTTTTATTTATTATTTGACGTTCCCATGTGTATTTATGGATATATTTATGATTGAAAAAGTCAATCCATATCTTTAAACATGATTGTCTACATAATGAAATTAATCTTTCTCCATTTGCATTTAAAATGTTTCCTCCAAACTTTCCTACTGCCGGGTCTCCGAATGTACTTCATGTTCTTTCATTCATGTCTCCCAATAATATTAATTGTTTCCAAGCGCTACGTTTTCCTATTTCTTCATAACTTTGTCAAAAAATTAATCATTTTCTAGATTTGCCATTCCTTTATCATTAATTGGTGCGTATATTCCAAAAAATTAACTTATAGCTCCATATATTTAAATCAATTTTATAAATTCTCTCATCAAAGGCATCCCAATTTCTTGTAGTGCCTCTCCATTTCTTATGAATCAACATTGAAACACCTGTCATTGCTATTTTATGTTTATCCACGCCACTGTAAAGATGCATATAATTGCCTAATGTTTTATTTCCTGTGCTTTTCTTTTTTTTCTGTTAAAATAACCTAATCTAAATCATTGTATCTACTTCTTTAATTACTTCCTCCATTTTATTTCTGCAGCCTTGAATATTGCATGTGCCAATTTTCAAAGTCTTTTTCTTAGCTTTAATCGTCCTAGAGTGTTTTTTCGAGGCTTGATGTTCGTTTATTTAGCTTTTTTTTCTGTTTATGATGAACGAGGAGCTGTCCCGATGCACCAACCCGCAACCTGGGGGACCGGTAATTTTTGTTCAAGGTTTTCTTCTTCTAGCATTTGATAGTCCAGTATCTTACTGCGAGGCAGCAGCGCTAGTTTTGGTCCGCCCTGGATATTTTATTTGCCCAGTACCCGCCATATCTGGTGAGGATTCCCATATCCGCCACCTGGGGAGGCGCCTGATGGGAGACTGGCAAGTCCACACGGTTATTATTATTATTATTATTATTATTAATAATAATAATAATAATAATAATAATAATAATAATAATAAGTATCGTAGTGACCAGGGCATGTGGGAGGTATGGAGAATTAAAGAGTGACACAGAGATCCAGAGGAAAACCACCCAGAATATAGACAAACGTAAGATGGTAGAAAAACATATACGGTTACACGAGTGAGGTAAATGTTTAATATGAACGTAGGATATGGATATGTACAGAGATAACGTCAACAATGTCTTGAATCTTGGGGTTTGGGGAGTCGCATTTTTTCATGATACCTCATACATTGTGAATGACGTATTTACGTATATTTCTTTTCACAGATAAATAAACGTAAAATGTAGGCTATCTTTTTTTATATTTTAAATGTTTTATTCTTTGGAGTATTACACCACACAATGATATTGTAAGATATGCAATCTGGAATGTCCGAAGGATCCACGAAAAAGATGAGAAACTAGACAGTATATTTAAAAATAGAAACATTGATATTGCAGTAACTACAGAAACTAAGAAGAAACTTGAAGGAACAAAAGAAACACAAAATTATATACAAATATGTAGCGCTGTCGACAGGAAAACCCATGGACAAGCTGGAGTAATGATCTTGATTAATAAAACCATAAGAAATAAAATTCAACACTACACTTACTGGAATGAAAGAATATTAGAGCTTCGACTGAAAATAAATAGAGGTAATGTGACAGTTCTTGTTGTATATGTGCCAGAGGAAGGCCGTGAAGAAGATAATGAAGAATTCTATAAATTATTACAAGAAATTTATTACAAAATTAATAGAAACGATTACATTCTCATAATAGGAGATTTAAATGCCAGAGTGGGCAATGCTCAAGTCAACAATAATATTGGAATATTTGGCGAACCGACCAGCAATAGGAATGGGACAAGATTAACAGATTTTGCTATCTACAATGAACTGAGAATAACGAATACCTTTTACAATCATGAAACATACATAAGTATACCTGGCATCGTCAGGACTCAAAATCAGTCATTGATTATTTCATTGCAAATATAAGATTTTTTAAATTGTTTCTCGATGTCGGAGCCTACAGAGGATATGACATTGGTTCAGATCACTACCTAGTAGAAGTAAAAATAAGATTTCCACCAAGACGGTTAAAAAAAGAAGAAACAACAACAGAGCATAGAACAAAAGTACAAGGTAAAATTATTTTATGATGACAGCATTAAATGGTTATATTCGAGAAGAATTCAACAATATATGGCTACAACTCCAGAAAGTAATGATGTCGAAGAAGAATGGAAAAACATTAAAATGATAATTCAAAATGCAGCTAATGAAACTTTAGGAAAAGTAAATATACAACAAAGAAGAAATAAAACTCTAAAAATCTAGGATAATCAAATAAAACAATTGATTGAAGAGAAAAATGCAGCTTATAAAAAATATTTGAACACAAAGAAAGTAGAAAATGAAATAGAATTCAAACGCTGTAGAGCTATTGTTAAGAGGGAAATAAGAAAGAGACATAGGAAAACATGGTTAAATTTTGTTACACATTTAGAATCAGACTTGCATAAGCTCCAACCTAATGTCTTCAAAATATTAAAACATTTGAATAAAGATAATAAAGAATCTACCAAAATTAATTGCGGAGTAATAAAAGAAGATTTTTTCATTTATTATAAAAGTCTTTGGACTGACAATAGCTATGAAGATACAATTTTCCGAAATAATAATGAGACAGATTCCATAATATCATTGGAAGAATTGAACAATAGTTTAAAGAAATTGAAAAATGGGAAGGCAACTGGCACAGATGGCTTGAATTCTGAATTGTACAAATATGCAGGCAAACAGTTCCATGAAAGACTGTTGTTATTCTTTAATAATGTATTCAAAAATGCAGATATACCACAAGAATGGAAGACAAGCATTGTTATACTCCTGTTCAAGAAAGGAGACAAGAGAAAAATGGACAACTATAGGGGAATCAGTTTGTTAAACACATGCTACAAAATTTCTGCAGACATTTTAAATGGAAAATTGAAAAGTTTCAGTGAAAAAATCCTTATGGAATGTCAAAATGGATTTAGGAAAGGACGATCTTGTATTGATTCAGCATTTTCTGTTAAATTATTGCTTAAAAATGAAGAGAATTTAACTTAGAAACACATTTTGCTTTCATACATTTTGAAAAAGCATTTGACACAGTCAAGAGATCAAAACTCTTAAATATATTGGAAGACAGAAATATACCAAATTTACTTCTTCAGAACATACAAAATATTTACAAAGACAACACCATAAAGATTAAATTAAATAACAGATTTTCTGAAGAAGGAATTATAAATCGTGGTGTGAGACAAGGCTGCCCCCTATCCCCAACACTGTTTACAATTTATATCAATGAAGTAATATGTTGCTGGAACAAGACATAAATTTGGAATAAGAATATCAGAAAATAGAAAATTAAACACCCTATTGTTTGCAGATGACCAAATAATAATAGCAAATTCAGAAGATAATCTACAGAAAGGTCTGTATGAACTTAACAAAATTACAGAAGAATATGGATTAAAGATATCTACAGAAAAAATAAAAATTATGGCATTTCAAGGTGTAGATCCTGTCAGAAGTAAAAGTGTACTAGACAATACAATTTTGGAGCAGGTGAATAATTTTACATATCTAGGATGCAATATCTCATATGAAGAAGAAAAGGATGAAAATGCAAAAATATCTAAATTTTTAAGAATTTTAGGGTTAATAAATTCTATCTTCAAGCCACAGTTAGTCCAAAAGCATTCAAGATTAAAAGTGTATAAAACACTGGCTCTTCCAACTCTTTTGTATGGTAGCGAAGTATGGACGTTGAAACAGAAGGATATACAGAGACTTAGATCTGCTGAAATGAGATACCTTCGGAGGACTGCAGGATACACACTACTAGATCACAAAAAAAATTAAGACATCTTAGAAGAATTACACATGGAATCTTTAGAAAACAAAATTTCCGATTATAAGTCAAGATGGATGCAACATGTTCATCGAATGGAAGATCACAGAATACCCAAACAAATGTTAAGATATCAACCTACAGGAAGATGAAGACCAGGACGTCCACTCAAAACACTTTTGTATGGTGTTTCTCTTGAGACCGAAACAGGTCAACAAATGACCTAAATTCGTGAATGTACTATGATGATGATGAGTATTACATCAAGTGGAAAACCATGTTTTACCAAAATCCATTAATGTTCATATCGAAGACTAGTTCTTAGTTATGCGATCTTCAATTATACATGTAATAAGTATCTTGATAAGTTTAATAGCCGGACAGTGCATTTGATGTCTGCACTGACTGGGGGGGATATATGAGCGCCCGCGTGTGTATGTGTATGAGTTGTGTGTAAGTATTGTTGTATGTGTGTTTTTTCTTTCTCTCTCTCTCTTTCTCTCTCTCTCTCTCTCTCTCTCTCTCTTTTTTTCCTAATTTGTTTTATACAACTTTTTAAAATTATTAATATACAGAATTATACTTTTTTGTTATGTCTACACACATGGTCTTTCATGGATGAGTGTAAATGTGCATTAATGTGTACACAGTTGTAGACAGATTTTATTTATATGTATTGATTGATCTGATACATGTGTGTAGCCATATAGGGATTTGTTTATGTATTATGATTTTGTGATTACTTTTGTTTATTTTATTTTGTTCATGGAAATATAATGCACGTACGGTCAAGCAGGCCCGTGCGCAAAGTAAATACTTAAACATCCGAAACGTTATCACAAGAAAGATTAATGAGCAGGATATTCAATACTTTCAGAGAAAAATCTTGAGAAAGATATATGTCAAACGACACGTGGAGAAGGGACATAAACAAATACTTGTAATAATAATAATAATAATAATAATAATAATAATAATAGCTTTATTTTACCTGGCAGAGTTAAGGCCTTAAGGCCTTGTCTACCACTCAACCAGGTTTAAAAAAATACAAAAAAAAGTCTTAAATCTAAATTACAATATATATATATATATATATATATATAAACGATTACAAGTTATGAATACAATACAATTAATATTTATAATGTATTTTGATTTACTCTAAATTTAACGAATTAAATATATAATATGTGCAAGATACCCTCCATGGTATCTTTACCTTGTCGTGGTGGAGTGGCTTGTGTGCTTAAATGATCCTGAGAGCTATGCCGGCGGTAGCATTGCTGCCGATAGGGTTACCCATGCCGGACTGGTCGAAGGTGATAAGCCAGATGAAATAAGTACCTTGGTCGAAAGATTGACGATCTTTCACCGTAAAAATACAACCGTCAAGAAATGCGGACATGGGTTCTACTGGGGTAAAATTTTCCGGAGGTCAAATAGTCCCCCATTCGGTTCTCCGGGCGGGGACTACTTCAGGGAACCCATGCCAAAGGCTCAAACACAGGGACATGTTCCTAGGAACATGGAATGTCAGGACTTTATACAATAGCGGGGCACTAGAGATATTAACGCGGGAATTGGATAAGTCGCCCTTGGATATAGTCGCTTTACAGGAAGTTAGGTGGCCAGGAGAAGGTAGTCAGGAATCAGGAAGCTTTGCATTATACTATGGGGGTGCAGAAAGACCTGCATTTGGAACGGGTTTTTTAGTCAGAAGCAGAATCCTATCCGCTATCCGAGATATTAAGTTTGTTAGTGATAGGATATCATACATAATTCTAAAGGGTAAACGACATGACTTTATAAATGTAAATGTACATGCCCCCACAGAAGATAAAGATGACAAGATCAAGGATGAGTTCTATGAAGAATTAGAATGCTTATTTGATAGCCTTTCACGATATCATATGAAAATTGTCTTAGGAGATTTTAATGCAAAATTGGGGCAGGAAGATATATTCAAACCAACAATAGGCAAATTCAGTCTTCATGAAGATAGTAACGACAACGGGGTTAGATTAGTCACATTTGCCACATCAAAGAATCTCATTGTTAAGAGCAAAACATTTCAGCATAAGGATATTCATAAATACACCTGGACGTCCCCAGATGGAGAAACTCGGAACCAGATAGATCATGTATTAGTGGATAAACGCTGGCACAGTAGCATCATTGATGTTAGATCAGTTAGAGGGACAGACTGCAATTCAGATCATCATCTGTTCAGGGTGAAAATCAGACAACGGCTATCGCTTATGAGAGGAACAAACGCTAAAGATGATTCTGTAAAATATGAATTAAAAAACTTGAAAAATGATGAAATGCGGCAAGAGTACCAAATCAAAATTGCTAATAGATTTGAAGTACTGGAATCTTCAGATGACAATGTGGCAAACGAAGAGGAAACTGATATAAATAAAGAATTGGAGGCTATAAGAGATACTATTAAATTGTCAGCATCAGAAAGCATTGGTTGTTTGAAAAAGACGCAAAACAAGAAATGGTTTGATGAGGAATGTGCCGACATTGTAAAGAAAAGAAAGCTAGCAAAAATGAAATGGTTACACGAGCCAAATGAGGTAAATTTAGAGCAATTGGGTTGTGTTAGACAGGAAACCACCAAGTTACTAAAGAGTAAAAAGAGGGAATATTTGAGAGAGAAGATTAATGACCTTGAAATGAATGCAAAAAATAGGAACATTAGAGAATTATATCAGGGAATTAGTATGAGAAGAAAGGGTTTCAGGCTAGAACAAACATAATTCGGAATGAAAATGGGGATATGATTGCAGATTCCAAGAGTATATTAAATAGATGGAAAAGTTATTTTAATCAGCTATTAAATGTACATACAGAACAGGACATTGAGGAGGATAAGTTACAGACAGCAGAAATGCTAGTCGCAGAGCCAAGTGCATTAGAGGTTGAAATGGCAATTGAAAAATTGAAGATGTATAAAGCATCAGGTTCAGATGAGATCCCTGCAGAACTGATAAAGTCAGGGGGAGAAAAATTGATGGACAAGATACGCTGTTTGCTTAGTATGATTTGGGAAAAAGAAGCTCTTCCAGATGAATGGAAGGAATCAATTATCGTACCAATTTATAAGAAAGGAGATAAAACTGATTGCAACAACTATAGGATGAACAGACAGGTGAATGGAGAAGACTACTTAACAATGAACTACACGGTCTTTATAGGAAGCCAGATATAATAAGAACAGTTAAGTCCCGTAGACTGCGATGGGCAGGACATGTTGCGCGTATGGGGAATGAAAGACGTGCATGGAAACTTCTTGTAGGAAAGCCAGAAGGAAAAACGCCCAGTTGGTAGACCAAGAATGAGGTGGGAGAACAACATTAACTATGATTTGAGGGAAGTAGATTATACAGGGAATGATTGGAAAGCATTAGCTCAGGAAGGGATGTATGGAGAGCTTATGTCCGTGCGGCCATGAACCTACGGGTTCGATAGTGCCAGTGAGTAAGTAAGTAAGTAAGCAACAACTATAGGGGCATCTCATTACTTTCAACTTCGTACAAAATTCTAACAAATATATTAGTAAGCAGACTTACTCCCTATATTGATGACATTCTAGGAGATCATCAATGTGCATTTAGAAGAAACAGGTCTACAACAGATCAGATTTTTAGTATAAGATAGATTTTAGAAAATAAATGGGAATATAATGGTACTGTACATCAACTATATGTAGACTTCCAAAAAGCGTATGATTCAATTAAGAGGGAGAAGTTATATAGTATCCTGCTGGAGTTCGGAATTCCTAAAAAGTTAGTTAGACTTATACGAATGTGTCTAAATGGCTCAACGAGTAGGGTGCGTGTAGGCAAACAGTTTTCAGACACTTTTGAAATCCAGAATGGGTTGAAGCAAGGAGATGCACTATCTCCTCTACTGTATAATTTTGTACTAGAGCATGCCATTAAATCTTTAGAGAATGAGGAAGGCTTACAACTGAAAGGTATTAATAAGCTTTTAGTTTATGCTGATGATGTAGTAGTACTGGCCGATAGCGAGGAGATACTAAAGGCCAACACGCACACACGATTGAATAACACTAAGAAATTAGGACTGGAAGTAAATATCAGTAAAACTAAATATATTGTCGCACGTAGAAATACATTATATAATGGAAATGGACAGCTAATGACAAATGAGGGAAATTTTGAGGAATTGGCTGAATTCAAATACCTAGGAACAATAATCACAAATAGGAATGAGATGCACAAAGAAATTAAACATAGGCTCAATTCTGGAAATGCATGCTATTATGCATTGCAGAGACTTTTGATGTCCGAACTCCTTTCAAAAAACGTAAAGCTGAAAATATATAAAACTCTTATTCTACCAGTTATATTATATGGGTGCGAAACATGGACTCTTACTTTAAGGGAGGAAAGGAGATTACGAGTATTTGAGAATAAAGTTCTTAGGAAAATTTTTGGACCAAAGAGAGATGAACAGACAGGTGAATGGAGAAGACTACATAACAATGAACTACATGGTCTTTATAGGAAGCCAGATATAATAAGAACAGTTAAGTCCCGTAGACTGCGATGGGCAGGACATGTTGCGCGTATGGGGAATGAAAGACGTGCATGGAAACTTCTTGTAGGAAAGCCGGAAGGAAAACGCCCAGTTGGTAGACCAAGAATGAGGTGGGAGAACAACATTAACTATGATTTGAGGGAAGTAGATTATACAGGGAATGATTGGAAAGCATTAGCTCAGGATAGGGATGTATGGAGAGCTTATGTCCGTGCGGCCATGAACCTACGGGTTCAATAGTGCCAGTGAGTAAGTAAGTAAATATATGTGCAAGATATATATAAAAAAAGAGGAAAATATTAATGACATATTATAAAATTAAATAAATAGAGAAAAATTAATTACTAGACAACAGGTAACTGTATAAGCGTGAGTTAAAGGTGCCAAGTGTGCGGCAACCCCTGATATCTTGAGGAAGGAGATTCCAGGAGCGGGCAGAGGTTACTGTGAAGGTAGTAGAATAGGAGGAAGTGCTATGAAGAGGAATTGTTAGCAGACTGCTATCTTGTGACCTAGTGTCAATATTGTGGTAAGAGGATAACTTCTCAAATCTGGACGCCAGATAAGTAGGAATGTAGGATTTCAGAAGCTTGAAAAGTAGTGAAAGAGAGTGCAATTTACGTCTGTCAGTAAGACGGAGCCAAGAGAGGTTATTAAAGTGTTCGGAAATATGGCCATAACGGAAGATTTTGAAAATGAATCGAACCGCAAGCATTATGAACACGCTGTTTTCTCTGCGACAAGGCATAGTTTAGATCATTATATATAATATCACAATAATCGAAGTGTGGCAACACAAGATTCTGCACTAGGATTTGTTTTAACGAAACTGGGAGAAATTTCTTTAAACATCTAAGATAATGTAAGATGGAGAATGTCTTTTTACACATGTGTTTCACTTGTGTTTGCCAGGTTAAATTTGCGTCTAGATGTAGTCCAAGATCTATTACTGAAGAAGAATAAGGGATAATTATATTATATATAGTAATATTTGGAAGTGTAGATATGTCAAAGGTTGTAAGCAGTCTTTGTTGCCCCATTAGAATTACTTGTGACTTGTTAGGATTTAGATTTAGACAGATACTTGAAGACCAGTTAAAGATGGATATGAGATCGTCATTCATTTTCGTCAAGCTGTTATAGAGAGAATGAGGAGGTGAATGTAGGTAAATTTGGAGATCATCAGCATAGAGGTGATAACGGCAGTGCTTTAGTACAGTTGGCAAGTCATTTATCTAGATTGAGAAAAGAAGAGATCCGAGAACACTGCCCTGGGGGAATCCAGCCGGCACGTTACGCCAAGACGAAGATCCAGAGTTTAATGAAACGTATTGTTGACGACCGTTCAATTATGAGTCGAACCAGGATACAGCGCTGTCAGACAAGTGTAGGTGCTTGAGCTTTATCATAAGTATGTCGTGGTCTACTGTGTCAAAAGCTTTGCTGAAGTCAAGTAAGGTTAAAGGAGTCAATTGACGTCTGTCCACGGCTTCACGAATATCTTCGGTAATTTTTAGCAAAGCTGTGGTTGTGCTATGGCCAGATCTAATGTCGGATTAATAAGGATCAAGGAGGTGATTTTCTTGGAGATTTTCAGTCATTTGCTTATGTACAATATGTTCCAGGGCTTTAGATAATGTCCACTTTTAAAAAGCATGACATCAGTAAATACATAAACATGCCTCGGTTGAGGTGAGCAGAGCACTTAATGAGGTGTCCTGAGCTTCTCTCGAGGAAGATCATTCTCAGAAATCAGTTTTTCCGGAAATGATGATGACTTCACATGATTAAAATTTACTGAAATTTCGTAACGAATGCCATTTTGATTAAATTGGAATTAACAAGGGAAATAAATACAACTATTTCATAGAATACAAGAATGTGAATGCAGATTTATCAATACAAATAAGCCATATTTTTTATTTTGGAAAACAAATTGGAATCCGGCTTTTATCAGGGATTAAATAAGAAATTTGTGGGTGAAATGTGACGCAGTGCTATTAATCTAATTTCATTCAAATAATTGCAATTGAATTTAAATTTACTTTATATTAATAAAGACTTTCCAAAGTTGTTCTTGGCAATTTCTAAAATGATTTAACCTACATTAATTATTACTAGGGTTAAGATTTTTGGTGCGGACCTTTTCTTTGTAAGACAAATTAGATCTCTCTTGAAGAAACCAATGAATCATATGTTACCTGAAATTGAGAATGTGGGCAATTTTGCATCACCTTTTTCCCTCTTTTCTGTGACGTGTAGAACGTTTTGCTTATTTGTGCCCAAGGTCGTTAATGGCGGAAAGTGACTAGACGTGTTGTATATCGCTCGTGACCAATATATTATTTTGAAGGTGTGAATACATTCTAAGTCGCTTAAAACATCATAACTTGTAGTTTTTGTTATATAAAACAATTTGGCTAAGTATAAACTTATAAGATGGACCCCAAGAAGAATAACTCAATGGAAATACAAGAGGTGGTGAAGCGTGTCTTACAAGAGTCGCTACACCACGCTGTCAAGTGGTACCAACGTAATAAAGGAGACTGTTGCTTCGGCGGTTATAGAATTAAAAGTGGCATTAGAGCAAAGTCACGCCTTAATCAGTGAACTCCAAAAGTCTATTCAGGACCGCGATAATAAGATAGTTATTTTGGAATCTAAGATTGATAGCTTAGAACAATACCAAAGGCGTCAGTATGTGCGTATTTTTGGCATTGCGGAGGAAGAAAACGAAGACACAGATGTCATCGCCTTGCAGGTAGCAGAGGAAGTTGGTTTTTGTCTCCAGGTCAGTGACATTGATCGTAGTCATCGTGTACGTAGAAAAACAGATGGTGGACGACCTAGGGCTGTCATTATTAAATTTGTGTCCTACCGTAAGCGCAGTGAGGTGCTTCGCAATAAAAAGAATTTGAAAGGCAGTGGAATTACGATTCGCGAGGACCTTACTAGTGCTAGGCATCAGTAACTACGCGAAGCTATCAATATGCTTGGCGTAACCAATATTTGGACCCAAGATTGCTCTGTCATTGTTACGGTAGGAGACAGAGAAAAGCGAATAAATCATCTATCAAATCTCAGGTCAGAGTGATAATTATCAAGGCAGAAACTTGTGTAACTCGTTATTTTTTTTGTAATTTATTGCTATTAGAATTTATTTATTTACTGTGTTCATTTTTTCTTTTTTTTCGTGTATAATCTATTTTCTTTATTATTTTTAATTAATTTACACTAAGCCAACTAATTTTAATTTAATTTTGTACTTCATATACTAAACACCAACTGATATATAATATTTACGGTTTTCGTGTTTCAGTTAGTAACATTTCAACCATAGATTTAAGTAATGCACCTGCAGCCCCTTTGCGATCTTTCACAGTACCATTGTCCCCATATCAACACACCCCTTCCACCTCAGACCTTTTAAAATCACGTTTCTCTTTGAACAGCAATACGCTCAAAATAACACACTGTAATGCACAGTCGCTCCTGTCGCACTTCTCAGAATTCGAAACTATATTTTCAACACTAAATCTGCATGCTACTTTAATTTATGAAACATGACTGAAAATACCCTTCCTTCTTCTCTTGTAAACATGCAAAATTGCACCTTGATAAGGAATGACAGAATAGGGAAAAACGGAGGTGGAGTGGCGATGTATATACGTTACGATCTACAACCGAAAATTGTATCCCACTCGCCTAGTGAATACTCGTCTCGAACCGAATGCCTATTTATAGAAATTAGAGCAAAAATGCAGAAATGTTTATTAGGAGTAGTTTATAAGCCCCCAAATGTCGGTCATCTGCATGACATTGAAACAGTTCTCCAAAATCTGATACCATCTTATGGACATGTAAATTGTACTAGGAGACTTTAAAACAAACATATTAGCCACATATTCTAAAAACACTATACAACTACAGACAGTGTTGCAGTCTTGCAATATGACGATACTGCCTTCAGAACCAATTCATCATACTTGCTATTCAGACACACTACTGGACTTAATTATAACAAAATAATCCTCAAAAAGTTATAAACTAGTGGACAGATAGAAGCTGCAGGCATCTCTCCACATGACTTAATATACATTGATTATTCACCCCTTTGCTCTAAACGTAGACCAAGACTTGTAACATACAGAGACTTGAAACATATAAATTATGCGCAATTAATTGATGACGCTGCAAAACTACCTTGGAACAACATATGGACACTCAGGACTGTAGACGAGAAAGTTGTAAATTTTAATGACATGATTTTACAATTGTATGGCAAACATGCACCTATCAAGACTAAACGTATAAACAGACCACCTGCACCCTGGATGTCTGATAATATCCGCTTGCTTATGACTGAGAGAGACGCTGCATACAGGAAATACAGGAAGAATAAATAACTAACAGATTAACAGACATACAAAAATCTGAGGAATAAAGTCAACCAGACTGTCAGGAATGCAATACTAAGATATGTCCATACTATTATTACACAATCTATGTTCAACTCATCTGACATGTGGAAAAAATTAAAATCAATAGGCCTCTGTCAAAATAAACTACAGGTAGAAACAGCTGACCTACCAATAGATGAGTTGAATGACCATTTTACCCGCCTCCCTACTGACAACAACTCACAACACAAACAACAGACAATAGATGAACTAGTGTCATATTCCCAACCTACCCGAGACAAATTCTTTTTTTCCTATATCTCACCTGATGACGCCAAAAGAGCAGTATTACGTATTAAATCTAACGCACAAGGAATAGACAATTTAACAATAACTCTCCTACAAAAAAATGGCATTATTCTCCCAACAATAACCCACATTTTTAATGCCTCTATAATGACCGGGACCTATCCCAGACTCAGGAAAATGGCTCTAGTTTGTCCTACACCGAAAGCAAACACTCCCACAACACTCGATGATTATAGAACAATTAGTATTCTTCCCTGTTTATCGAAAGCACTGGAACACATAATACACTCACAGTTAACAGAGTACCTCATCACACACGACTTACTTGATGAGCATCAGTCTGGTTTTAGAACAGGACATCATACAAGTACTGCACTACTTGACATTGTAGAGGACATAAGAGACTCAATGGACAAAAGCAAACTCACCGCAATAGTCCTACTCGACTACAGCAAAGCCTTTGACACAGTAGATATAGACTTGATACTAGCGAGACTAAAGACACTACATCTGTCGGAAAACTGCCTTGATTGGTTTACATCTTACCTCACTAATCGTCAGCAATCAGTTTCTGTTAATAATCGCATATCTTCCTGGCGCTTGGTGAGGAAAGGGGTACCTCAAGGCGGCGTCCTCGCTCCTCTTCTCTTCTCGATTTATATTAATGACGTGACCAAGAAACTACAAAACTGCAAGCATCATCTTTACGCCGACGACTTAGATTAACACACACTTTGGGCCTGACGAAATTAATGAATATATTGACAAAGTAAACACTGACCTCAGGCATATATCTTTATGGTCTAGACAATACGCGGTGAAACTAAATCTAAACAAAACGCAAGCAATAATTGTCGGACATCCAAGACTATTACACTCCATAAACAATGGCAATATGCCGGCTGTCATATTAGATAATGAACAAATTCCTTATACCGACGACGTTAAAACTTGGGACTTTACTTAGTTTCTAATTTAAATTGGCATGTGCAAGTGAAACAAACATCTAAAAGGAACTTCTCTATAATGCATTCCCTAAAGCGATTTAAATATTTTCTCCCTACAGCTCTTAAAAGAATTTTAATCCAAACTTTAGTGATACCGCATTTTGACTACTGTGACGTTCTACTAACTGGCATAAGTGACGGATTGTCGGACAAACTGCAGCATAATATGTGTATCAGATTAATATTTAATGTTCGAAAATACGATCACATTTCTCCATTATTCCACGAATTGTCATAGCTACGTCTAAAAGAGAGAAGAAAATCGAACTCTCTAATTCTCTTATTTAAGATCCTACATACCTCGAATCCCAATTATTTATCATCCCATTTCCAGTATCTATCCTCAAACCATAACTTAGACACAAGATCACAACATAGTCTCTTGCGTAATATACCGCAACATAGGACATCACATCACTCCATGCCATGTACGATCTTCACTTCTCGCAACTGGAATTCTCTACCACAAGAAATAAGGGGCTGCCGGACATTGGCATCTTTTAAAAGAAATCTAAATTTATATTTGCTCTAACCTCGACTTCATTATTACCCAGTGTAAGGTATATATATATTATAGGTGTTTCTCGTTTAATTTATCATATTTATTTTATTATTATTATCGTATCATTATTGTTATTACCCTATAAAATGTTGTTTGTACTGTACATGAAATTTACTTTGCTACATTTATTGTATATTTAACTGTTTATAATTAGTACAGTGTATATCTATATTTCTATATTTGTCAAATATTTATTTGTATTTGTGCTGGTTGAGTGGAAGAGAGGGCCTTATGGCCTTAACTCTGCCAGAATAAATAAAATATTATTATTTATTATTATTATTATTATTATTATTATTATTATTATTATTATTATTATTATTATTATTATTATTATTATTATTATTATTATTATTATTATTATTATTATACTCAACTTCACCTCACTGCACTTTTCTGTTTCGTGTTTTTAATACCTTTATATGGACATTTCTGCCATTTAACCTACTTTACAATGAAGAATATCTTTCTTCGTTCAATGAACACTAGATTGAACAAAATTTGTATAAAAAATGTAACAAAAAAATATTCGTATATTTAATTAAACAGGAATCAGTGACAGCGGATTTACGCTTTCGCCGTGTTGGAAAGTCACCATTGAGTTTTATTCATTTTGACATTTAAATAGTTGGGAATAAAAATGTACTGTTTTTTCTGAGTTTACTTCCATTTCAGAATTTGAATTGCTTATTGCGTAACAAGTTTTATGTTGGCCATGACGAAAAAGGTTTTTTTCTGTCATTCAATCAGGATTGCTTCGAAATGATGAAATCATTATAGGTAGTGGGTAATTAGAATATATATATATATATATATATATATATATTTAAATTGTCTGGCTAATTTTCTACGTGAAAATTACTAGAAAAATCGTAACAAATGAATGCATAAATTTTGGAAAAATATGTGCAGGGGAATTGGGTGTAAAAATTCTTGAAGGTGCTAAATCGTGTTCTTTTCTTCACTTCTCAGTATGCAGAAAATGAATTTGAAAAATAAAGAGAACGTTATGGCGTTCAAAATATATAAAAGAAAGAAGTCTTGAACATATCAAATCGGTTCTACAACTATTGCTAAAACATTAAATACGACGAGAAAGTCAAAATTTTCATAATTGTACTACTAGGCGCATAATCCTTGTAGAGACTTTTAGGGACTTACATTACAGCCTTTTGTGACTCCTATCTTACTTGCAAATTTTGTTGAAAAATATTTATAATTTTCTACATAATTAAATAAAATTTAAAAACAGGCGTCGCAGTAATAAGCCATCCGTAAGGTCAATGACAGTCCTCTAGCAAATATTAAGTATTTATCGGTGGGTTATTTCAGTCTAACTCCGCGCTTGAATGAAAGGACCGGCATGGTGAGGGAATGCACGAGATCGGTTTTCAGCGCTCGAGCAGCCGGGTATCGAGTGATCCATTACGCCGACCTTACCCTCCGGCGAGCGCAGAACGAAACAGCACGATGTTGAGAGTTGTTTATAAGGCATTTAATTTAACTTAGACTTCTAATTATAAAGGGGTTGTAGAGGAAATATTGAGAAACAAAAATAATTTTGAAGACTTGATATGGGACTAACATTGGCTACATGGCTGGCATATTAATATCGTAAGAATTGTTTTTTTCAATGTTAGCGAAATTCGTGGAAAATTATAGTTAATTTTGTAGAATCATTTCATAAAAGATAGACTCCTTATAAATCCCGAAAAAAAAGTATCTACAACGATTATGGGCCTAGTAATATAACGATGATAAGTGATACTGTTTCGTCGTTTTTTAATTAGTTCGACATAAAGTAGTGGACCGATTTTATTTAACAAAGGGTCTTTTTTATCTTTTTTGAGCGCTATTAAGTGCTACGTTTTGCTTTCCTAAATTAGTTTTTCTCCTTAAGTGTACATTGCTGTGGGCAAGATATTTGGCACGATTGGGCAACGAAAGAGGGACATGGAATGAAAGCGTCTAGTTGGTAGGCCAAGAATGAAATGGGAGAATATTATTAAGCATGATTTGAGGAAAGTAGATTATACATGGGATGGTTGGGAAGAATTAGCTCGGAATAGGAAATATGGAGAACTTATTTACGAGCGGGCATGGAGCTACGGATTCGAAAGTGCCAGTGAGTTAGTTAGGTGAAGAATGATATAAACATATTTTTGCACCTTTATGAATGTGTTGCGCCAAATTGCCCCGAAACTATTTTTTTCCAAAGCATATGCATTAAATTCCTTGAATTCCTATGATTTTGCCTCCAACATTTCGAGTGATAATGTGATAATTTAAAAAAAAATAAGCTTCTTATCACTGATTAATCTGGTCTATTATACAATGCACTCTTTGTGATTCAGGATTTGCATTAAATGATATACAAAAGCGAGACATAACCTAAAACATATTTCTACTTCCAAGCAACTAAATTTATACCTGGTAACGAAGTTATTTGTCTTTATCTTCGCTTAATCTATATTATAGGTACTTAGTGTGCCCATGCCATCTGGGCTTTAGAACGAAATGATTTTAAAATTTTGATCAATGAGATACTTTTTTAACGTACAAGGATATGAAGGGTTCTCCTCGATGAGTCATCACCTCAATTCCAGGGTCACCTCCGAGACAACACAAACATTTAAGACATATCACGCCATTCATTAATTAATTCATACTGAACATGGTGAACATGATAGGACTTTTATAATGGATAAATTTAAGTTCAACAACTACATTTTCAACGTATCTCTTATAGGTGAGGAAAAACCCCGAAAAAAGTCACCCAGTAAATTTGTCCCAAATATGGATCGGACGCGGACCCTCTGCGTCTAAGGCAACTACGATATCATTAATCCACATTCGTGGACTAAAAATAGCGCCTTTCCTTTAAAAAGGTTTTTTTATTTATATACAATTTGAATTTTTAAGTAAACAAATAACAGAACAAGCACTTTTGTCTTATTTGTGGCCTTGACCTAGGCCTATTTTAGCACATTTGCCCTTCCTTTTGATCATGAAAATTCTACCTAAATATCGTTAGCCTAGTTATTATATTTTGTCTCCCCAACCGTTCATAAGTAGTATTAGCTGCTAATCAAAATATTACTAACAGGTAGAGAATGAAACATGTAATGTAGGCGTATAGTTCGACCGGACAGAGAATATATATGGAGTCTTGTATTGAGGCAGAACAACTTAGATTACAGATGCTGCCGGAGAGATTTCTCAGGTCGGATCGAGCGAGAGAGTGGCGTGTTGGGATCTTTTAGGACGGATCGAGAGTGAATAAAAAACATGCACATTTTTGGGCACAGTAAGAAAATTGAGATATAACAAAATTGTAGATTAAGGATATATGTATTAACAATAAGAAAAATCTCAATATGGTATTTTTTTTCGATCTTTAATTATGTTATATAATAAGTAGGTCTGATAAGTTGAATAGTCTGATAGTGTATGTTATGCCTGCAGGGTTGGGGGGAGGGGGTATGAGCGTGTGGTGTGTATATATGTGGGGGTGTGTGGGTGTGTGTGTGTGTTATTTTTCTAATTTGTTTTCTAGCATTTTTTTAATATTAATGTACGGAATATGGATGAATGTAGATATGTATTATTGTGATGTAGTGTAGACATAGATTTTTACTTATATGTAGCCTGTTATTGTTTTTTGATACAGGTGTATTTGTAGGTATTTGTTTATATTATGATTAGTTTTATTTTTTATTCATGGAAAAATAATGCACGTACGGCCAAGCAGGCCCGTGCGCAATGTAAATGCATATTTATTTTCTTTATTCTGAAAAAAGGCAATAAATTCCATTATCTATTTGTATTATCATTTCAATGATGTTAGTCTTCTAAGAAAATGCAGCCCGCCTTACCTGTAGTGGTAGCGGGAGTATTACGTTGTAACAAACAGAAAGCAAGACAGAACCCTCGTACACTGTTTACGGTGCGAACTAACTGACACTATTGAAACCACTCGGACTTAACCTCTAAACACATTCCTATGCTGTTAA
This sequence comes from Diploptera punctata, assembly GCA_030220185.1. Taxonomy (NCBI): domain Eukaryota; kingdom Metazoa; phylum Arthropoda; class Insecta; order Blattodea; family Blaberidae; genus Diploptera; species Diploptera punctata. Next base: position 1,636,624 of record JASPKZ010007288.1, on the reverse strand, counting down.
TATGTTCCAATAATTGTCTGTACAACACACCTCCCTTGTATCACGTTAAATGTTAATCTTCTACCTCATTCTTTGCCTACTTAATAGGCGCTTCCTCTCACGTTTTCTTATAATATTTCCCTCTTCCATTTCCAATACGTCCCAAACTTACGGCCCATTGGAATCTATGAATATTAACTTTCCTTTTTATAACTACTGTCACAGAATTCCTGCAGCAAATTGTTTTTTAGTCTTCACAATTAATTTGTCTGTTCGTCTATCTTTGGTCCAAAAATTTCCCAAACACTTCATTCGCATTGAATTTTCTCATTGAATTTTCTCATGACATTAAATTAAAATGTAGTAATATTTTGCTGGAATGCAACTTGATGGATCATCGTTTTTATAATATTTTAGGTCATATAAGCTAAATGTGATTGATCAGATATTATGATCAATGTATTCGCCACGGATTCGCTGAGTTAGATAACCCGTCTGATTGACAGTCCATATACAAGAAAAACGTACAAGTATAAAATATAACACCCATATTTCTGGATGAAAATCATTTCTTTACCAGATCACAATCACGATATTATGTTATGGAATTTCAGACAACTCTTTGATTGTTATGAAGTAGGAAATGTGTATCGAAGCCGGTGAATCAACAGCTAGTTTTATTGTAATACAACTTGTTATTAAATATCGCAGAGCACCTCAATTAAAATTTTCAAATTCAAACAGATATACACAATTTGTAGCCACAAAAATAGAGTATTGTACAGAATGATTTAAAGAAAATTATGATAGTTAATGAAGTATTAAAGAATTCCAGTTTCTTAGTACAAGCATCGTAGATGTAGAAGTTTTTTGAAAAGAAATTAAATAAGATGTTAATTATAAAATTGATACCTGGTAGGTCAGTCGTCCGAAACTAAACTATTAAACTTCATTACGTAGTATTAATATGGAGGCACTTGAAAAACAATATTTGATCTTCTGCATTTTACCTGTTACTGATTTTGTATAAGTTGTTCAACGGGCGTATGTCTGCGGGTGTGTTTTCATTGAGTAGGTCTGTACTATTTGCTTCTTTTAGAATCTCTATATCTTCAAGGATGCTGATCCTGTTGTTGGTATACTCTCTGCGTAATACTGACATGGTATTATTGATTGTGTCGAACTGATGACACCTTCCTAGTATATGTTTGGCAATACTTGATTTTTCTTCATTATTAATAAAACTTTTGAAATGTTGAGAATACCTTGTGTTGAAATTTCTTGTTGTTTTGCCTCTGTAAAACTTTTGGAAATTACTGCACTTTAGTTTATAAACGCCTGTATTTTCGTATTTATTTGTTGCTTCTATATTGTTGGATACGATGTTGTTGAGTTTGTTATTAGTTTTGAAGGCGATTTTAAGGTTTTTATCTTGTTTCTTACAACAAGTGAGCACTTTCAATTATCTGGGATACAATGTATCATATAGAAAAAGTGAAGACATTGAAAACTAAATTAATAAATTTAATTACATGTGTGACACCATAAAATGAAATCTCAAAGGAACTAGAAAGAGACACTTAAAATTGTATTAAACAATGGCGGTTCCACCACTACTACATGGATCGAAACATTGGGTCTTAACCAAAAACCAGGAACCAAGAGTAGAATCGTCAGAAATGAGGTTTCTGAGGAGTGTACCTCCTATACAATTATGGATGAAAGGCGAAGTGAGGATATATGAGGAGAACTGAATATATTCAAACTATTAGATAAAATTACACACTACAGAGATGAATGGATGGATCACATCAATAGAATGGATAACAATAGAATTCCGAAACAGATTCTTCATTACAAACCACTAGGGCAATGAAATGTTGGAAGACTCAGTAAAAGATGGATAGACCAATTCTAACGTGATATGGGAACGGACCAGCAGGTGTAATCCTTGATGCTGATGATGATGATCTTGTTTCTTAATCGAATTGGCTAATTCGGTCGTTTCATTTCCTATATAGGTTAGTGTAATCCAACTGTTTGCATTTGTATTGTACATTATTTTTTAGTTTTGTTATATTTATTAAATTGATTCTTATTCTTTGTTTTCACACCAATTTGTTGATCACGTCTTATTTGTATCTATTGTTAATTCAGAAGCAACAATAACTACGAAAATATGTTGTTTATAAACTAAAGAGCCGTAATTGCCAAAAGTTCTAAAAAGGCAAAACAACAAGTAATTTCAACACAAGATATTCTGAACATTAAACAAAATGATTAATAGCGAAGAAAAATCAATTGTTGCTAAACACATACTAGGACCGGGTCATCAGTTCGGTAATACAATGTCAGTACTATAATAGGATCAGCATCCTTGAAGATATAGAGATTCTAAAAGAAGCAAAGAATACAGACCTATTCAATGAAAACACACCCACAGATATAAACCCGTTGTACAACTTATACAACAACTTCAGCACTAGTTAAAATACAGAAGGTGAAATATTGTTTTAAAAGGCTTCCATATTGGTACTACTTAATGATGTTCAATAACTTACTTGAGAACGACTGACCTCCTGGTACCAATTTCATGTTTAATATCTTACTACAATGGTGCTTTAATATGAATTTCAAAAGTGTTGAATTGAAATAGTTAATTATTTTAATTTTTTTTGTAAATTACCATCCAAGGCATTTCTATCCTGACTGAGCTAAATCAGCGGATTGGAAATGAAGAAAACCACGATTTTTCAATGTCTGACTACTTACACCAGTGTTTCCATGTAGGTTTAGTTCGTTATTTATTCAGACTGTGAAGACAGACAATCGTGGGCACCAAAATATTAATCTATATCCCAGTATTAAGGAGATTATTGGAAATTAAACTCTATACTTCGGTGTTATGTAAGTTGCAGGTCATCGTCTAGGTCTGACACACCATGTTCTACTCCCATTGTGCCATTTGTGGGCCGTGATGGCCCGTTCTGCCTTTTTAATGATCAGGCTCAGAGTCATGAAGCAACGCCGTGGTTGAACCCCGCAATCACAAAATTTCTAAACCTGTATATTGCGAACCAAATTATCATGTTTTCCTAACATGAGATGAGATGAAGGGTGATATGATGAAATTAATGAATACGTTATGAAAAGTCATGAACAGGTGGGAAAGGGAATGGAGAGTATTAATGGAATGAAATTCGGTAAACGGGAGAATCCCGAGAAAACCCCGATTATCACGGTATAACCTACCACCAGCACTCCTTTGAAACCGCCAGGATTCGAACCTGGGATCCCAGTTGGGACAACCGCGCGCGATAGCCACGCGTCTACTGAGACGGCCGGAGTTACTTCACAAAGCATAATTTGGATAGGGAGCTATGCTTATGTGAATTAGTAAAAAGTTATCAGTTTCTCGTCTGAAACCGATATCTAGTAAGTAATTGAGATCGGAAAGGATAATTAAATTTTACACACAGGCTCTAATTTGGGTGAGGTTGTCTTATGAGCCAGAGAATATTCAGATTTGGAACACATGCCCATGCCATAAAGTCTCTCCCAGAAGATTTCTCCTTTCAATTTTCCGTTCTAGAAAACTCGAGTTGATCACGCGATCCTCGGACCGAAGACAAGAAACTCCTAAACGATCGAGGTCGATGGTATAAATGAGGGTTAAAAATGATAACTCTTTATAAATAAAACGACATAATGAAAACAACATACAGAGGAACAGGAAGAGAGATATGATTATGTGTTATAAAATGGTGGTAAGAATATTAGACATCAGCCAATGATGTTCTTAGATTTCATTTATTTCCTCTTTTACACAATTCTTACACAACAATCATTTACTGCATATTACAATCGGATTAATGTTGCATTGGAGTTAGAAATACTTAATTTTTTCCCGGAAACTTACATAAACCGAAATATTGTGTAATATTTTCGAAAATTAAATACAATATTTTCAATTTAGGTGTTTTCATCAGATCTAAATTTACTAAATATGAATGATTTGATTTAACATGCTGTACCAATGCGTTGTAATGGTTAGAATAATACTACTGTAGAAAACGGCTTTTACCACAGTAGCTTTAACCCTTCACTACCAGCTAAGCGTTCAGGGAACACTGCAGATCTTGTTTATGATAATTTCAGAACTTTTTGTAAAACAATATATGGTAAATATTTCATATTGACAAAAAGTATTTCTCTATATTGAATTAATTTATTTTAAAAATCAGTTTTTTACAATCTATAACGTTAAAATTTGAATACATCAGAGAAATTTCAAAGAATTTACTAATGTAAAATGCCTTAGGAACTATAATTACGAACAGGAATGAGGTGCACTAAGACATTATTCATACGTTTAATTCTAGAAATGCATTCTTACAAGCATTATAGAGAATCATGTCATAACAAATTCTTTCAAAAAACGTTAAGCTAAGAATAAGTAGAACCCTTACTCTACCAGTTACATGTACTTTAAGGGAGAGAAAGGTTTACGTTACGGGTATTTGTGAATAAAGTTGTTAGTAGCATTTTTGTACCGAAGGGAGAAGAGACAGATGGATCAGAATATAACAATGAGATAAATGATATTTATGGGAAACTAGATGTAGTAATAACTGTTAAATCTCAGAGTCTGCGATGGGCAGAACATGTGGCGCGGATGGAGAATGAGAGACTGGCAGGACATCAGGAAGGGAAGCGTCCATTAGGTACACGAGGAATGAGGTAGGAGAATAAAATAAACCATGATTTGAGGGACGTAAATTATACAGGGGAAGATTGGAAAATATTACCTAAGGATTGGGATGTAGAGAGAGTTTATTTCTGCTCTGACTATCTGGTCTCAGGAGAATAAACAAGTCTTCTGACTACAGTGCAACGAAAAAAGAATTAGGTTATACTTTTCATGCATGTGGAAGAACACTAAATCGGGTTATTTATAGCTTTAAAGCCATTTTACTGAATAACGGATTGAGATAATTCCTAGTTTCTGGTTCAAGTGTGAACGCATTTAGACTATTTTACATTATTGGGAATGATATTGACACGAAGAGGCGGGGTACGAGGGAAATAAGGAACTTACGTCCAAATGATGATATTCGATAATGTCGCATGGTGTATTTTACTTATACGGTTTTATATAATGAATTTTATGGGAGGCACTCTAATTAAGACTGGCAGAATAAAATCCTGCCTAAAGGTCACACTGTCAAGTCTGAAGTTAGGAGTCTGAAATGTAACATCATTTCTCTACAAAAGAAAATAAATGTCGGAGAAAGGTTATTAAAAATTGCTATTAAAACATTTTATGTCCTACTTTGAAATTATTTCACAACATTTACTCTTTTTAATAATTTAAAGAACTGACTTCAATTCAATTTACGGTTTTTAAATGTTATTGCCATAAACATTCTTTTGAAACGTAATTGTATTCCATTTAAAACGTAATTGCATATTGTTTCAAAACTTGAAATTGAAAACCAACAATTTGCAATAGTCCTGGAGGTTTTTGGGCTAGTAAATAACCTCAAGCTTAAATTAGAGCTTCTGAGCAAAATTGAATCTCCATTTCTCTTCTCGAAATACCCAACATGCCTACTACATATTTCTTCGGGATAATGAACTAATTACACATCACTCGGAGATATTTGCACATAAAAAACCTAACTAAATTACATAGGTTACGTAACAAACGCAATTGATCACACTCTGCCCACGTGGGAATATACTGGTAAAGACAGAGAGACAGACATACATGATGAAAATCGTACAAATGAATAATAATAATAATAATAATAATAATAATAATAATAATAATAATAATAATAATAATAAGGTAAAGAAGCTTATGTCATTAGCTATGACATCAAACCAATATTATATGTATGCATTATATATATATATATATATATATATATATGGGTGTGGGTGGGTGTGGATGTGTGTGTGTGTGTGTGTACAAAACATAATATAAAAAGCATTTGCTAGGAACATCTTGTACAAGAGAATCGAAGCGGAACGAAAGGTAGATCCACTAAAATATGTATATGAAGAAGAATAAAAACTGTGAAATGGGCAGTAAAGTAAACAAAATAAAAAGAACGAAGTTCTACAGTGTATGAAATAAGAATGATAACGGAAGTAATTTGGTAGATGAATATTAATGTACAGGACTACTGTCTAGGGAATGACTACCTGTTGAAAAATACACTTGAGGGAATTGAGGGAACAGCAATAAATGTTGGAGTCGAAAACTATATATGATGATCGACAACGTAAATATAAATTAATCTTATGGGGATTAGAAGACAAAAACATAAGGAAACAAAGAGTGGAGAATGTTAAATTTGTAACGTAGAATTTGTTCTTGAGCAGGGAGTTCTGAAAGAACACATACACGTAAGTGTGTTCACTTTGGAATGCCTGGAGCAATTCCTACCAAACTAAGTACATATATTAATTATAGTTATGTAAAAATGGTTAAAGGTAAGAGCACCTCTGAGGAGGGAGAGAGGAAGTGGAATATAAAATGAAAATGCATATTTTCTACAACCTCTTCGTGGGTGTTGGATTTAACTTGAAAGTGTTTTAAAATACTGCTGATCGCCAGAAACTGATCTTGGATGTCGGACAGTCTTTATTCTACAGTCGCGTAATGATTGGCTGGTTATTATAAACAAAGCCTACGTCACCTCCCCCCCTTAACTGCATAATGTGTTGTACGAACAATCTGTTTACAATAACCAGCCATCACTTCCGCGACTGTAGACTGCAATTAAGTTCCGATGCACTGGTACAGTGAATTTCGTTACTGCATAATACCACCTGGTTTGTGCACGCTCGTTTGGAATTTTCATTTGACAAATAATATTCTGTTACAGCGCATTGCAATTTTACTACATAACTTTTTTTTTCTGCAACTGATCCTTTAATACTCTCGGATGTACAATCTGAAATAAAAAAAAAAAAAACAAAGTCTCATTGTGGATACGATGTATATTGTTACGTATTTAATATAGTATTTAAAAAGTCTGGCAACTTTAATTAAATATATTGTCGGCACGCTGTAGCGTAGTGGTTAAGGCACTGAGCTACAAGCCGGAGGGTCGAGGGTTCAAGTCCCGTTGGGGTCAGGATTTTTAAACTGACCCAAACCCTCTGGCGGCACTATGGCCCTAGGGTCGACTCTGCCTCTAACTGAAATGAGTACCAGACGCTTGTTCTGGGGCCGTCACGCAGGGCTGACAACTCCGGCTGACATAAAGTGCTGATTGTCTAGAAAAAAGTGGGAGCCTTAACCTCCTACTACCCCAAGGGCCTCCGGGTCTGTTGTGGGATCACTTTACTTTACTATCTTTTTTACGGTTTTTCTTAACTCTCTTCACAACCCAATTCATTTAAAACATTTTAAGACATAACTTTTAGAACTCTGTGTTTCAAATAATAAGTTCGGTCGGCATTCGGAAGATATCTGCAAATTACACCTGTCTTATTCCTATCTACAAATGAATAATGCGAAATTCATAACTCTCATGACAAATTCAGAATTAATCATTAACGAAATTTCTTTCCGACAACGACTTCTGTTTAAAGTCGAAGAAACAGTTATTTTGCCTTCAGTTTTCTCCGCGTAATTTTCAATGTTTCATCTTCATGATTTACGTTTTACTTTACATATACAAAGATATTCTCACGAGCCTCATATCCAAATCTGGAATCTAACGTTGAACTTTGTCCTATGTATCCTGGAACGATGCCCACACGACCTAAATGTCGTTCTTTATAGTTAGGAAATTTAAAACTGTATACGAGAAAATAATTTTAAAAAATAGAGATAAGTTCTGCTTGAAACGAAAAGACCTTGTGTTTTTTGCTTCATGGAATTCAATAATTTAATGCAAGACAGAGGTATGAAATAATATTCATGGAGTCACAGAGAGCGATATTAGAAAAGAATAGAAAGTTTAGACATTTAAATACGATTCTATATTACATTGTAAGGTTGTTGGGTTGTAGAAGGCGTTAAGAACATTAACAAAAGCAGAATAATAATAAACAATTAGTACTAATATAATCATAATGAGATTATTATAAGGTGCTTAATGTTTCAGACATGCAGTCCGTAGGCAACATAACTGAAAAAAAAACATTTTCTGGCTCAGCAGCTTATTTTTCTTCTTCTCTTTTTCTTCCTTTCATGTGATAGACCTAGTGGTATATTACGATCTCGATCCTACGTTTGAAGGGTCTGCCCAGAGATCTCTTGCCTGGTGGCTGGTAATTTAAGATATGACGTGGTATTCTTGTTCTGCTCATTCTTCGTACGTGAGATTTCCAGTTGTTTCTGTACTTTTGTACATATTCCATGACTGATTCTGTGTGTAATTCTTTGAGAAACTCAGAATTCCTTTTATGGTCTGTTCTTGAGTAGCCCGCAGTACGTCTCATAAATTTCATTTCCGCCGCAGTTAGTCTTTGCTCATCTACACTGCGAATTGTCCAGGCCTCACTGCCGTAACATAATATGGGTCTGGCCAGTGTTTTATAAATTCTAATTCTAGTGTGTTGCTGTACTGTGTTTGGCTTGAAAATATTATTTATAATTCCTCTTACTCTGTTAAATTTTATAAATTTTTAACAAAAATCTTTTTCTTCTCGTATGTAAGCTTATTTTTCTCCCTGGTTATATTAATAACTTTCTCATTGGCACTATCGAATCCCGAAGTTTATGGTCGCGTGAACATACGTTCTCTATACGTACCTATCCACAGCTAATTATGTCCAAACATTCATGCCTAATGGGCGTTTTCCATCTGTTTTACCTGCAACAAGTCTCTGTGTCACTTTTTTCATTCCCCAGTTTTATCATATATGCTGTCCATTGTAGTCTACTAATTTAACTCTTTTTTCTTACTATTATAATTATTACAATTATTCTTATTATTATTACTATTCTTCTTCTTCTTATTACTATTATCCTTATTATTATTGTTATTATTATTATTATTATTATTATTACTGGGATTATAAATTAAGTTGTTAATGTAGTTTAACCCTAAATAAAGTGGACGTTGACTGATTTAATAATTTCCTGAGTAACAAACTTAAGTTCAAGGCACTAGGGAAGGTGGGGAAAACTTGACATGATATAATAAATTATTTTATCACATGCTACTCCATTCATTTTAGCGTATGGTTAACTCTTAATATTCAACTTAAAGTTGAATTGCCTTAATTTTTTTTCACAGAACAACATCAGCATTATACAATTCAAATTATCAACTTTATGGTTTTATACAACGTGTAAACTTCAGTAATAACTATCTCATTGGTTCTATCGATCCCGCAGATCCATGCCCGCGCGCAAATAAACTCTCCATTCCTATACTGAGCTAATGTTTTTCAGTCATCCCATGTAAGATCTCTTCCCCTTAAATCATTGTTAAGATATTCTCCCACTTCATTCTTCGCCTACCAACTGGGCACTTTCCCTTTGGTTTCCTACAGCTTACATGCTCCTCTTTCATTCCACATCCCACATGCCTCGTAATCGTAGTTAACAATACTTAACTGCATATCTGGTTTCCTATAAAGAACATGTAGCTTACTATTATACACTCGTCTCCGTTAGTCTGTCATTTCATCTCTATATCATCTAACAATGTTCCTAAGAATTTTATTTTATACTAGGCCTACTCATATAGTTTCTCCTACCTTAAAGTAAGAGTATATATTTCACATCCATATCTGGGAGAATAACAGTTTTATATATTTTTCATTTTAACGTTTTTTGAGAGATGATGGAACGACAAGAGCCACTGTAATGTACGAGGAGCTGCAATTCCCAGAATTTATCCCACATTAAATTTATTTGTGCACACTCATTTCTGTTTGTATTTATTGTTCCTAGTTATGTGAGCCACTTCTTCAAATTTTTCCCCATTTGTTACTTACTATTCATTTCCATTGTACAATCTATTTGTATGTATGACCATATAATTACTTTTATTGATGTATACTTAGAGGCCAAATTTCTAGTGTTAGTCAATAAAGTATGAACGTTGCTTCATAGTATCTTCTCGCTAATGCCTAATAGTACTGCATTATAAGCATGAACTAACAGCTTGTTAATAGCAACATACCATGGGCCTTCGTTATCCTATAAATATGTGGTGGCTGTAGAATATGATTGAGTAGTAAAGGAGATAGTGCACCTCCTTCCTTTAACCCATTTCAAATGTATTTACGCTATTTGCCTGCGTGCACCCTACTTTACAATTATTCCATATATTTTATTATTTTACTATATTATTCATAAAAATATTCAGTGTTGTGGTCTAGGTGCAGATGGCCGTGTTCGTTCCTTGGATGAAGTTTCCTGCATGAAGTTTTTAATTTTTATTGGGGTTATCTAACCTTTAACAACATACATTAGGACAATTTAAGAATAAAATATTCTTCAAGCACTATCTAATCATCACAACCATCCATGTCATATTCGCCTTGTTTAATATTAATATAGGAATGAATGGTGAGGTACCGTTAGCTGTCGTCCAAATGTTCACTCATGCAGCGAGACTCTCCAGGTCCTTCTGTGATCTAAATATATGTGAGCGTCTAAGAGTTTAAAAATCTTCTCCCATTGATCGTTACCTGTGACGTGGGGCATGTACAAGTACTACATGGGGAAATGTTCAATTCAGATAAAAAAAGAAAAAATTACAATTTGATACCACATATATTTTTCTGTATTTATTTGAAGTCAAATAAAACATGAAGCTCAATTAGGTCTGTAATCCGCTGAATGTGCTAAATTCTCGTGGAATTTGTGTTATGTGATCGTGTGAATCTTTCATGAATACGATACTGGGTTTCAGTTCAATGCTAAAATCCGTGTATAATCATCAAAACGAATGCAATTAAACTGGTAGAGAATGTCTATTAATCCATCCAATTTCATTTTGAGACATATGCTCGCACCTTAATAAAACATGATGCTTCTATACATCACAAAGCTCAATTTGTTCTTGCATTCTGTATCGATCTCTACAACCGTGGGCCAGTGAATCCATAATGTGCAGTCAACTGAATTCCAGGAACTGAACTAATATATTCCTTTTTCACTGTATGAACCCCTAAAGTTTAGTCATTGTCCTTAATTCTGTATAATTTTTAGATTTGTAGCTCAATTTCCAATAACGTCCGTGAGGCTGGAATATCTTAAACAGAGGGAAATCCTCAGAAAATGTAATATGTTGTTCGATTTTCCCAAAGTTTTTTTTTTAGGAATATAGATTTATTTTGGTTTACCTTTATATTAAGAAACTCAACGTCTTATGCCTGCATATTTAAACGTGTGAGACCGCAGTCAAAACACCAAAAAATTACCCTAAATAATTAGCATTTAGGCCTATATGTTTTTTATAATTTGACAGAAATTAAAATAATTTCTAATGGTTCATTTATCTATTGATTTATTAAGATATGAAATAAATTAAATAAATGTCCCTCACAGAATACATTTACAATTAAAGAATCAGTTAAATTGCATTGCATACAAATACATTGCGAAAAAGCAATTATGCCGACTACTACTAAAGCGATTATTTAATATCGGATTTCTGATAAAACCCTACTTCTGATGGTCACATTTTGTTGATTTACGAATAATACTTTCCTAGTTTTATTTCAATAGGATATGCTGACTTTCTTTGCAAAATATCGAAAATTGCGACTGTTTGAACGATGTATAAATATTCGTTTCAGATGAACTCATACTCATACTCATAGTGGTTCGTTGCAGATTAACGAATTCGACTTTACGTTTTTAATTGATTCTATGTGCCGAGTTTGGTTCCAAAAAAATCGATTGCTAAATCGTTAACACACACACAAACATATATATATTTAGAATTGTCATTTTCGGTGCCTAGTAGATAAGAATCGCTGAAGATATGCATTGCGAAATCTTATTTAATAACCTCATTATCTTCGTTCATTCGGAATTCGCTAACAGTTTTAGCGTACCATTAATATGTGTAATTTTAATTTGATGCGTGAACATTTTCCTTGTACTATTAAAGTGAAAAATATCCGAATTTCAGTAGTTACGCCAGCTTCCCTATCACGTCTTTCTGGTGTATTGTCTACTCTCCAGGAGTTCATGACAATGCCACAACAGATTGATCACTCTCGGAGAGCGAATTCTTCGAAAATCAGAAAATACCTGTCCTTCCACAGTCATCAAATTCTCCAGAACTCGCTCCAGCATTGTACACCTATTTTCGAAAGTGAAATCCCTACTTACTTGGCAGCGAAATGTGTTAGCGAAAGATGAGGAAATTCATGCGACGCGCGCTCTACGGGAAGTGACCAACGATGGACAGCAGAAATGTTTGTAGAAGTAGTAACTGTCTAGAGGGCGTAATTTGAAGGTGGTATTATGTAAATGGTTACATTTCACATGCTCTAAAATTATCTACGCAATTTCGGATACTTTTTAAATCTGATAATACATATTAATTGATATTAAATTTAATTTAACGGAGAAATGATTATAGTAGTGGTGATTCGTGCAATGTATAGCTCATAGATATGGCTAAATTAGTGGCGATTCATATTTTGTGTATATAAGAAGTATGACTATATTATTAGCTCAAAAACCTGATTATATTATTGGTTATTAATGTAATATATAGCTCAGAGACATGGCTATATTACTGGTGATTCCTGTAATTAATAGCTCTTTTGAAAGCTAGAACAATAGACATATAAAATTCAACAGAATTTACATCTGGCGACGATAATCAATAATTTAGAGGAACGCGAAATTAGAAACAATGTTTTAAGAGAAAAGATGATCGTGCAAGGATCTTAGTAGCAACCATCAGAACAACGGATTTAAGATGATTTTGATACATAAAACGGATGACCGGTGACCGATTACCCCAGAACATTTATAAATGAAATCCGACAGGAGGAAGGCAGACGGGGCATAAACTAACATGAAGAAAAGAAGTTGCCAAACCATTGGAGGAATGAGCCTGGAAGAATGACCGACTAAAATATATATGAAAATAGATATTGAATCTTGAAATAGGCACAGAAGTATGTCCAAAACATTATAAGAACGTTATAATAAATACATAAATTTAATGAGCATTATCCCCATCAATTGCCTATGTTTGTGTGATTGTTTCGTGTTTTTGAGTTCCCTCTCAGAATATATGGATTTTATTAATCAGTTTTCAATTTACGTTCTACTTCACTTACTACAAGACGTGTTATGTATAAAGTTGACAGTACATGTTAGGGAGTATGAGAATTTTGCATGGGAGAATAAAAGTAATGATGATGCTGAAAAGATAGAAGAGTATAAAGTACGGTCCAAGCAAGGAGCTTAATCCCGTCAACAAGTACCATAGAGATAAACAAAATATTCGACTGACGAATTACAGCCAATAATATTATATGCTTTGCCAACATACGTATTCCAGAGGAGTTTGGAATTTAATTCAGGAACATGGGATCACAATATTACGAACATTGTAGGAAACAAAGAGTTATATCTCGTTTATTTATTTGGGTATGAAATGTGACATGATCGAGAATGAAAGAAAGGGCAAGGAAGCTTCTTACACGAAAATCAAAGAAAAAGTTTCCAGTAGATAGCCAAATAATTAAATGAGGGAATAACATTAAAAATAATTGGAGATATCTATTTAGTGCTGTATGGAGATATTGTGCTCGTACGGACATGAGTTCAGTAATGTCAGCGAGTTAGTTAGTTATTTGGGGCATAATCTACCAATTGTACATTGCATATTACTCCCCTTTCTGAACCCAAGATTGAGAATGTAACAGGCTTAATAAAAATTTAAACTTCATCGAGAAGAAACCCAGATCCTGTGGTTATTATTCAGGCATACTACAACCTGAATTGATACGCGGAGTTATTTAGGACTATTTCGATGCCTGAAGAAAATGAAGAAAAATTCACCATAGGTTTGCAAGCCCAATGTTTTAATCCGCAAGTTTGTGTATACTCGTATCAGCCTTAAACCTACCGTCTGTGTCAATCGTTCAGCTGATTCCGAACATCAGTCTAATGAAATTATTGAATAAAATCTAACAAATGTAAATCATCTGTTTTTATAAGACATGTATTATTAACTAGTTACTGAGAAATTACGTTTGAATTAATTATACTAGATACACCACCTTGAGGTGTCAAGTTAATGTCGTTGCCTAGTAGGTAGCGAGTCCAGGTTCGGTCTCCGAACTGGAAACTTCCTGGGTGAGGTTTCTCCTCACCTGCAAAGCAAATGTCTTGAAATATCAATAACACACATATTGTCCCGAACTTCATCTGCCCACCACAATTATCCGCAACATAGTCGTCTTCTTTCGTTTGAAAGAATGAGTGAATAGTTTGTCTTTCCTAAACCTTCGTGCTGTCTAAGAGGTGACTCCGGTATTGAGCTTATCGCCCTTGTCATTGTGTGGAAAAAATAAGTACGTGTGTGATCCAGAGGTAAAAATTCTCTCCCTACAGATTGTATTCATGTAAGGCCCTGGAGATGTGTCTCATATTATTAACTAGAAACGGAGTGGTTAAACTAATGTTATATATATATGATATGGAAAGAAACAAGAATGCTTGAGTCGGGATTTGAACTCGAGTCTCTAAAGTCTGTACCTTTAGCGCTCTAACCAACTGAGCTACCCAAGAATTCCAAGACAAGCATACAATTTTCTTATACATGTAGTATTCTCAATTCACACAAGAGGTAGCGGAAAGATCTTCCGACTGCCATCTAGCGGCTAACATAACAGTTAAGCAAATTATTAAAGAGAATATTTACTTTATAGCAGTAACGCTTGTATATATAGATATTATAAATATATTTTTGACATTTGGCAATGAAGGCAAATATGATATGAAAAGAAAAAAGAATGCTTGAGTCGGGATTTGAACTCGAGTCTCTAAAGTCCGTACCTTTAGCGCTCTAACCAACTGAGCTACCCAAGAATTCCAAGACAAGTATACAATTTTCTTATACATGTAGTATTCTCAATTCACACAAGAGGTAGCGGAAAGATCTTCCGACTGCCATCTAGCGGCTAACATAACAGTTAAGCAAATTATTAAAGAGAATATTTACTTTATAGCAGTAACGCTTGTATATATAGATATTATAAATATATATTTGACATTTGACAATGAAGGCAAATATGATATGAAAAGAAAAAAGAATGCTTGAGTCGGGATTTGAACTCGAGTCTCTAAAGTCTGTAACTTTAGCGCTCTAACCAACTGAGCTACCCAAGAATTCCAAGACAAGCATACAAATTTCTATATATATATATATATATATATATTATGTGTGTGAGCTACATGTGTATTCACAAAAGTACAGAAAGTAAAGGATGATGGAATACAGAAAGGTACTATTAATGTAAACAGAATGATGAATAAAACGTGTAATAGAATACACATTTTTTTACATATGCACTTTCAAATTGAACAAGTATTCAATCACACCTCTCTTACATCAGGCGTTACCGCATACTAAGCTTATATTGTGTGTATTAGGATATACCCGTATTAGAATCAACCAACCTGAATGAAGTTTCTGCTTCTGTTCCCAAAACAATTTAACGGAGTAAAGCAGCTATGTTTTGGAAATTATATCCTCGAAACATAATTACAAAACAATGTACAAGTATTTTCTGGCAGAATTATCAACTTCAATTCTCATCAATGTCAATTATTAACGAATGAATCAGTAAGCCATTATGTTTCACGGAAAACTACTACCTCCTGTAAGATGGAAAGTTCGTGTTTGGTGACTCGCGTAAGGAAATAATATACAAGAGAATATTGTCACATAACTTCTCAGGGATAGCTATGGATTCGAATCTAATATAGGTCATTTTCATTATTTTTAAATGTGACCTTTTCTTACCCTCAGCGGCTTTTATATCCATCGGGACTGTAATTGATAATTTTCATACCCTAAAAACTAGTTTCTAGCCTAATTTTGTTCATTTAATACCATAAGTACCTCCAATATTCCTGCCACTGATGCGCTTAAATTTAACCTCATCGGGAATGTCACTATTCACTATTCATCTTAGTGAGTTCGACAACTGTTTTCGACACTAATACAGTAAGTATTCCATATTTTTACATGTTGCACTTTCTAACCCCTTCGAAAATTAGGGGCCAAGCTTCAGCTTACATACAATCGGAACTATCACTAATCATATTATTGAATCTGTAAACTGTGGGATTCGACACTAACACCGGCCATTTTGGACATTTCGTTTTTCAACTTTATTAAACCCCATTACAATTGCGGCGATATTGAACCTAAACGGCATCAGGAGTGTTACGTTTGGTCTCATATGGTTGTTTTGTTACTATTTATTTTGCTCCCCTCTTAGCTCCAAGGAGAACAATGGATCTTCTTCCCATTATAGTACTTTTACAGATTGTAATCCACATGTGTACCTAGTTTAGTTTAAATTGTTTCGGGGTTTCCAGTTATATGCATGTATATATATATATATATATATATATATATATATATATATATATATATATATATGTGTGTGTATGCATATGTATAGAATTTGTAGACTTATATAATTAGTGAATGAGACGTCTACCAATGACATGCTAATGGGGACCTCCTCCATTATTATACAGCACATTCACAAAAACGCATTGAGGGAACAATAAATAAATTAACACAAATTAGATTAAACCAATGTTGGACCTAATTAAATAATATAGTTAATGATCATAGCATGGTTATTAGAGCCCCTTCCTTCCATTTCCCTCCTGGATACTAGACTTTAAATCTCTAGATTTGATCTGGATATGTTTTCCTAGTCTTGTGTTTGCTAATTAAAGGCGAAGGAACTATCACTACCTGTATAATTATTTTTGTGGATCATAGTTCCTACTATTCGCTACATAAGATCCGTCCGAGACATTTTAATAGGTAATAAAAATTACACTAAACAATGGTGGTATATATAATTAATGAAGAAAGATCCACCATTCGCAAAGAGAATGAAAATTCTGCGAGTATTCAAGAACACAATTTTAGCAGGCAGTGCATCCAGTTCTTCCAATACATCTTGTGTCGTTATATGAATTGTCTCCAATTTGTAACATTTGTCCCAGAATAGATACGAAAGAGTTTTGTATGCGAGAAGAAGAGAAGTCGTAAAAGGAAAGAATGATAACACTGGCGTGTACATTACGTGTCATATGTAAAACTGGGCAGTTACTGCGGCCAGCGGCATCTGCTGCTAACTTGTCATGGCACGGCAGCTGAGTAGCCGGAAATATTTTAAAACAGTAAGAGGAAACATTTATAAATATGAGCTATAAAATGTAGAGGAAGTCTCCTGCAGAACGAAAAAAAAAAAATTACTCCCATAAGTTGTATGTCATCCAGCTATATTGTACGTAAAATAGAAACGTCACATGATTTTATTCCTATTTATGATCAGTTTACAATGGACATTTTGTTGCTTGAATAAAATATTATAACTCTAAAACTAACTCAGTGGAACTAACAACCCCGGATGTTTATCACCGTGCTGAGAAAAAGACTTCATACTCCACACGTTCCCTGTATAATTCTTAAGTCCATGGCCCGACAGACCTGGACGTCCTTGGCCAACCACCCGGCTGCTAGCCTCACATCCACATGTGTTAATCACGGAGATAGACGATTTTTCAGCCAGTGTAGTGGTGACGGGCCACACAGCCGTTATAGCTGGTTTTCTTAACCTGGAGCTGCTACTTATTGTAGCTACCCAAACTCCTCACGATGCTGTTTGGGCACCCGTCCCATGCTGGCCGATATTCCATGCAAACATGTCTTCCTTCGTGGGGACTAGAACGAGTGCAAGTCCCGTAGGTCTACGCTGAAACATTTAGCCTTAACCACTCCGACTGCGGAGCGGGACCCTGTAATTCACCTCCATCAATTCTTGATAAGTACTCTTCTCCTACCTCATTCATGGGTGCTCTCTCGGCTCTTCCAACAAACGTTTCAATGCCATTTTTGATTCCCCATTTGTACTGTATATCGCAGTACACTATAAATCGGTATTCTTACCACATTTCCCATGAAAATAGTACAGCTTACTATTGTATAGTGTCTCCATATGCATATAAATTTACCTCTATTTGGTTCCAAACAATCCTAACCATTTCATTCTTAAATACTAGTAACGCTTTTATGGTCACTTAAAGCAATTATCCATATTTTGCATCCGTTCCATTTAACTGGGAGAATAATAGTTTTATATATTGTGAGGTTAAGATTTTTCGAGAGAATTTGGGAAGACAAGATTTCCTGTAATGTATTACTTCGTCTTTTTCCAGTGTATAATTTCTTTCTGCGCCTCAGTCTTGTTTTTAATTATTGTAAAATTTGAATTCCATTAGTTAATAAAATTTTCCTCATTCGATTTTATATGTTCAATTCAATTTCTATAAGAATATATATACATATATATATATATATATTGTTAATGCTTTCCAGCTCCAGTTTGGTATATTACTTTATAAAGTCTGTGTTTCCTCACTATCACCTTATAACTCTATCTTGTCAGCATATACCAATTGTTCAATAATATAATTGAATGGTTTGCTCTCTCTATTAGATAAAGATTTGATTGCATATATTCTAGTCTAAAATTGAATACGAGAGAAAATGGTGAATTTCATGGTAACTTTCCGAGGTATCCTCGAACTAACAGCCTTCGTCTTGTGCTATTTAGACACATCCAAATACATGTTAACTAAGGTTCGTTTTGTCACATTGGGTACAGTATATACCCAATATAGCTTATTCAACTTCTTCTAATAACATATTTAAAATAGTGGATACTAATGAAATTAGATCGACAATATACATATTTTGTATTTATTAACACAAATCAATCCAACTGCAATCATTTGACAAATTTACTGATTTTAAGGAATTTAATTGTCTGAAATGTAAATAAAATCTTACACTATCATAATATTATTTAGCGATATCATACAATTGTTAAGCAGAACTTATTCAACAAATGTAATGGTTTACAAAAGATTATACATCTAAGCTGTGAGAACACTGATTCATAAAATTAAACAATTTTCTGTCAGTTAAGTGTGATAAACATGTTGGGGAATCAGTAAAAACTGCGTATTATTTATTTTCGGTCTCCATGTTGTCATAATCCATGTGGTTTTGGCTCTATAAATCTCATATCACAACGACCAGCAGGTATGATGATCAAAATGGAGTAGACAGGCAACAAAGTTCTCTGTCGTCATTGATCCCTTTTCAATCATCCAGCACACAGAGCCCGCAGATATATAATCAGCAAACTCTGATATCATGTGTTTATCTTTAAATAAAACCTGCTCCTGTTTCACTCGCACAATACAAAACAGTTACATTTTCCCCGTGTTTAGTGCCTTTGCGCGCATTCTTCTTAGCGAGTACTTGCGGTTCTTTGTGCAAAATCAATCTGCAAACCTTTTCGTCCACATTGCAGAAGTGGTTCATAAAATATAATTTCCTTAAAAAATATTTTTAGGCTTTTTAATGGTATACAACAACTACATTTTTTAATTTGTGGGTCGTTGGCGGATTTAGATTTTGAGATTTTTCTGGTAGATACTAAATATTTCCTTGCCCATTTGTAGTTTGCAATCTACTGAACATTAGAAAATTCATGAGCAATATATTTTTTCTTAGAGAATTTGTAGACATTTAACATTAAATTTTGGATTGTTAAGAAGTACCCCTCTTCTGCCAATTCTTCTATTGGAGAATATAGCTGAGCATTCTGTACGTTAGATAAAGTGAATTTCCATTCCACATTTGTTTTTAATTTAAATTCAGATTAGACATGACAATGAAGAGTGTTTCGTGGAATACAAAAACATTGTCAGCTTTATAATTGGGTTTTTTCTTCCATAGTAATTGCTTCTATCACATACTGGCTCAATCAACCTCGTGTCTTCTCAGGATTTGAAGTCATAACTACAAGAAATAAATTAAAACCCGTTAATAAGTGTGTACACGATATGACCTATCAGTCAATAATGAATAAACAGTACTCGATATGGTCTAAAAGACCATTGGTTCCGCATTACAATAAACGCATTTAATAAATAAATTTCGACAAATGTTATTGCGTTGGTAAAATATATATGATTTAATACAACAAATGCATGGTAATTGACACATTTGAAAATAACGTTAATGTGCAGTAAAACAGGCAACTTATCAGCATAAAATAATAACACTTGGAAGATTATTAACAATAATCTAACAAGAGGTTGTTTTTTTATTTTTATGAAAATATCACGACAGACAAAGTCGCGAGTGATTTTGTCTAATGAAAAACTCAACCTCGCGTTGGATATGGAGTAACTATTTAGCGAACAATACAACACCAGAAGCTAAAAAAAATTGTAATGTTTAATATTCCGATCTTACTTCCGGGCGATATTAAAGCCGGCTGTATTGTTATAAATATCATATATTTACTGTCAAATGTCTTCAGACATGGGAAAAATTAATAACAGAAGATTGTATGAAAAATAACTTTTAAGAATAATACAGATTCATTATACAACATTTAATAATTTTTTTAGAGCAATAGAACTAACCTTTTTTTTTTTTGCATTTCTTGCTGTACCATGTCAATTGTACATTGTTGAATCGATATCCTTGTCAAATAAGTTAATTTGCGGAGAAATCTGTCATTACGGACAGGAAGAGACAATTATATCAACAGAAAGAGGTAAAATTATCGGTCTATGAGATAAATAGTCAGTATAAACTCTCCTGTCAAATGACTGGTAGCACGTCAGCAGTAGGTTACACCAACGATGGTTGACGTAACTGTCAAACTTGTAGAGGTTGTCATTTTTCAGATACCCATCACAGTTACAAATAAATAGCCATTAGACCATATTGAGTCCTAGGCCATGTGGGATATAGTTAAGTTAATATTTGAAAACTGCAAAGAATTAAAAATATGAATTGCTTTATGCGACTAGAACTATAATATCACTGTTATAAAACCTTTGTATTATTTGTGTAAAAATTAAAGTACGATACCGTATGCATTCAGATAATCTTATTCTTCAATCTGTTTGTAATTAAGATTTTATAATCTACTATACAGTGATAAGGTATACAAACACTAAGAGTGAAAGTAACATTAAGCTATATACAAATCCCCTTTGTTAAATTTAAAAAAATAAATAAATATTGTTGTATTGTTGCTTAGATCAGTTGGAACACAATTCATAATTTAACATGTCTGAAGAAGGTACAGTGTACCGAAACAGCTGTCACTGAATTATATAATAAATATGAAAATCAAATAAAACTACGTTTTATGTTTATTTAATTAATATATACAAATAGATTTTATTAAATTTATTACAATATTATTAATTATTTCAGTTGAAAAACATCAGATAAATATTTATTAACTTTCATAGGTAACAAATTTGGATTTGTATATATTGAGAGGTATATTTTCTCACCAAATTATAAAAAAATCTGTCGAAACTTGTACCGGTCCTATTAATGAATGGGTATTATACTGTATTAATTACATTATTAGAAACGCAAACAAAATTAATTGGTATTGTCAACAGAACTTCTGCCATATACAATAAGTGTTTTTGTAATAAAATCAGCTTTAACGAAGAAGTAAATATATTAGGCCTACAAGAAACTATTCTGAAAAGAGATCAACAATTTATTTTAAGACTACTTAATTATTTTTGATTTATTCTTAGGGGAAATCTGTTCCTCTTAACATAAGTAAGTTAATATTTTCACATGATTGAAGAACGTGAATTTCTAGCACCTCTCGATCGCGCTGGTCTAGTGGTTATGTTCCTTGCCTCTAGTGCCTAGTATCGCGAGTTCAAATCGGTCGGATTCGATGGATTTTTCAAATGAAAAAAAAAATGTAGACTACATGTACTCCGGGAGGGACTTTAAGTCTTCAATCCCCAATCGGCCTCTTAAAAGAACCTCAAGCTTAAATTAGGGTTCTGAGAAAAATTAAAAAAATTCTTCCACATCCAATTAATAACCTTAGTGTTTTAATAGATGTATAATTGAGGCGATGTGTTGACGTCACGATACTCGCTAACATATATATGGAAATAAGCGTAACTAATTAAACTCCCCTCTAGGAGAGCACCTTGTGAGACGTGTGGGGTATGTACCTGGTTAATCAAGAAAAAACGTGAACTTGTAATTGAATGTACAGTTATAATTATTGTATTTTAAAATGCTACACTGAAGAATATATTTGCGTATTGGTTTCTCAATATACACAGTATAAGAAATTGTTTGAAAAAATAATACTTTACAGATACATTGAAAGGTGACGTTATGTAACCGTTTTCTACAAGAAACTTCCATTATTTACCAGGCTAATATCAATTACACGAATATGAAACTCTTACATCGCATTAATATAAACATTAATGTTTGCTTGTTTCTTTGTTTGTTTTACTTTATGCGCGGCCATACCTTTTATCCGATTGTGAAGGTTTTTTTTGCAAAATCTTCAGGAGATTCCCGGGATGAACATAGGCTGTAAGAGCGTTGTGATACTCAACTCTTCACCCTTAAAAAGCTCTCTTTGTAGTGAAAAACAATCCACTTTTGACGCTTAAATGGCTTACGCTGCGTAAAACATAACAAATATACAATATTAATTCTCACAGAATTTAATATCTCAAAAACCTCCCCAAAAACGTCCGCGACAGCATATTTTTATCGTTTACGGATAACTCACAATAAACATTTTTGTCTTTAATGCCAAGAAGATCGGGATAAGTAGATACCCGGACAAGCGTGCACTGCCGATTGTGTTGGGGCTTTTTGCAAAATGTTCAGGATTTTCCCGAGAAGGTAATAGGCAATAAGAGAATTTTAATGTTCAAGCCCTTTGCCCTTAAAGTCACCCTTTGTAGTGAAAAAGTGAAATAAAAGTGGCATTTTGTGCGCTAAATGGCTTACGCTGCCTAAATCATAACAAATACACCAAATTAATGTACACAGAATTGAATATCTAAACAAAAAATACTACAAGAAAGCCCGCGACAGCATATGTTTATCTGTAACTGAATTATAACTTAATAAATATGAAAATCAAATAAAACTATAAGTTTTATTTTTATTTAATTATTATGTTTATCTTTTTGTCTTTCATTGATGCCAAAATGATCGGGATAAGCTGAGCAGCACCACGGATAACTCAAAATAACGAATTTTGTATTTCAGCTCATTTATGCCAAACACATCGGGATACGTAGATTCCCGGACAATGCCGGGTAGTCAGCACGGGGTATGTAAAATAATAACGATATACATTTATAATTATATTTCCTTTTTCATATTCAACTAAACGTAAAAACACATTATCTTTTATTTAGGCGTAGCAGCGCACTTCGGGTATTAGCTAGTCAATAATAAATATGGGAACTGCTTTCAGTGAAGTAGTGTTCAATGAAACCTAAGTATGGAGGTCTATTTGTCATACCGCATACAATATAATGTTGTTGGGAACGGGCTGTTTTCGTGAGATCATTAATTGCACAACTGCAACTTAAGGTTATTAATAAAATGTTATTAATAAAAGTACTTGACAGAACAAAAATGTACTCCTTAAAATAAGAATGATTGTTCAGTTCTGGGATTCTGTAACTAACTCGCATCCCTCACTTAAGGACTAAAATATTGTTTATAAAATATATGAAAAATTACCTTCCCTACAGAACACACCTACTTCACAACATAGTTTGCCATTCCCTCCGACGATAAATACTTTTAATTTAGACTTTATTAGTTTCTCGTCCTATTATCCTGTGGCCTAACAATTCTAATTGTCCACCAAATTATTATAAATGTATGATACTATGAATATACAATATAGAGATCAAACGCTTCAAAACATGAAACGTTTTGAATATCTTGGTACGACGTTGAAAATGAACGGAAAGTGGAAGAAACATATTGACATAGCATTATTCAAAGGGAGGCGACAACTTAATAGTATTCTCAGTATTCTGGGTAGAGTGCCTGATATTCCAGTTAGTACGTTAAAAAATATGTATGGAGCGATTGTGAGGCCAGTAATGCACTATGGTAGTGAGATTTGGGGTTTTCAAAGAACGGAAATACTAAATAAATTACATACGCATTTTCTAAAATATATTACATGACTTAGTAAGGCCGCTTCTAACTGTGGAATTTTATATGAATTTGGGTCATTTGAGGACGACATAAATTGCAAAATTCGTTTACTCAAGTACTGGTAGCGGCTAATCCATGGTGAACAAACAACGCTCAGAGCAATTTGTTACGACCATCAAATAAGGAACGAAAATGGGAAATTCTGGGCAGACGAGGTTAAGAGAGAACTCCAAAAGATTGGGATGGGTTGGGTACGGGAAGAAGGAACTGAAAATCGCAAGAATGTGTGGAGAAAAATTAGGAGGAGGTACTTAGATATAAACCGACAAAATATTTTGTCCGAATGTACGGGAAAACGATCACTAATTTTACAAAGAGACCTAAAACAAGCTTGGGGATAAGAATCTTATATACTCAATCTAGGATTTAAAGAGAGATCAGGGCTTGCTTGGTTCAGGTTAGGGGCATGGACATTTTTAAATATTAGCGACGATCACGATATGCGAATATGTCCAATGTGCGGGAGCTGTGAAGAGGAGATACATATACTAGGAAAATGTAACGATTTAGAACATTGGAGGCATCAGATATTACCGGAAATATTTCTAAATTCAAATCGTGGAAGATTGGCATGCTACGAGTTACTGGTAAACCCAGAAAATTGGATAAACCTGGGTAGATTTCTGGACAAAACGCGGAAAATAAGAACAACACTTATTCAGGAATAAATAAATATGTTAGCAAATTGCAATGTCATTAATTTTTAATAATTCTACATAACTAAGTTAATGTATAATGTAATTGTATTGATATCTAATTGTAATATTATTGTTTTTTTTAAACATCAACTTATTGTAACGGACTATCAAGAGCACGTACGGCTTAGTGCCCGTGCGATCCATATTTGTAAATAACATTGTATGTATCTTATTTTTGTTTAATAAAATCCACATTTATGTATGTATATATGTATGAATATACTATGTATTTGTATGTATGTTTTATTAATTTAAATCTATTTTGCAAATTTTGTATCTGGCTTTATTGGAAAACTATAGTTCAGGAGTTATAATAACAATTATTATTATGATAAGGAAATATATACTATATAAAACTGTTATTCTTCCAGCTTCTTTTAAGGAAGCAGAAAATACTACAAGTATTCGAGAATAAATATCTTACGAAAATGATTGGACCAAATTTTAATGAATAGACAAGCAAATGGAGTGAGCTACATGATCGTTTTGGGAAATTAGTTATAATAAGAAAAGTTAAATCTCGTGCACTGTCATGGGCAGGACATGTGGCACGAATGGGGAATAACATAGAGGTTTGTTAACTCCTTGTAGGAAAACCAGAGGGAAAGCACCCAGTACGTAGGCTACGATTGAGGTGTGAGAATAATATTAACCATGGTTTGAGGGAAGTAGATCATACAGGAGATTATTCTAAAACATTGAATCAGGATAGGGATGTATTGAGAGCTTATGTAAGCGCCGCCAATAACCTACAAGTTCTATAGTCCTCTCGATTTAGTTAGCTACGTCTACATATTTCAATTTCAGAATTCCTAGTTTTGTTGTGTAAAGGATCCAGGGAAAGTTTCAATAAATCGCATTTTTTTGTAGAAATGGAGTTTGATTTTACATGGAGAGGATTATGTTTTATAACTATAAAATAAACAGTTTATTTGCCTTCAAAATGTAGCATACATTTAAATATATACTTATGTTGTATGGTTAAAAGAGCTTTTGCTCGGGTGTGTCTTGTTTGGTTTTTGACATGTACACTTTATGTAATTCATACCTGACATCAAATGTTTCAGGGCTGACAGTTGATACAGTGAAAACTTCCATATTTCGTCAGTATAGGCCATCAATCCCATTTATTGAAATTAAGAATGTAGCCTTG
This sequence comes from Diploptera punctata, assembly GCA_030220185.1. Lineage (NCBI taxonomy): Eukaryota > Metazoa > Arthropoda > Insecta > Blattodea > Blaberidae > Diploptera > Diploptera punctata. Next base: position 1,610,459 of record JASPKZ010007288.1, on the reverse strand, counting down.
TTTTACCGATTCTTCAAGGGCCCGATTATCTTTCAGAGGATGCTCTGTTGAAATCCTCGCCATTATATTCCTGATATTCATGTTAACATGCTCATATTTGGATCGTTCAGCCGTCATTCCTTCATATCTCTACTTAGATTTACTCTAGAAGGTTTATTTCTATAAATGTATTATTTGCCCTTCAAAATCCAACCTCGACAGTCGGGTCTTGGGGGGATGTTCAACATCAAATAGATCTACACAATGCATACTAAGCTGACAGGGGAACGCTATGGTTGCCGAGAAAGCCAAGGTTAAAACTATAGGAGTGATGAGTCTCTGGTCAGCGAAAGTGATGCAGAAACGTTCTCGAAATATTAACCACATGCTTAAAGAATTAAATATGCAACATTTACATAATGTAAATAATTAGTCAGACGTGCTAGAAATGTGGTTTCACGCTCGTCTCGGTTTCGAAGTTCATTGGTTTAAACCAAGCCGGAGATATTGACTTTTTTCTCAGTGTAAAATTCCTGAGAATGAGGTCTTTCGGAAGAGAATATAACTCTATGGGTGCTGTATCTTAGCCTTCGTTTATATGAATATAATTTCTCGCCGTTGTCACGCTCATATTTTAATTGTGACTTTAATAACCTGACACGGTATAGAGCATCTTTATTAAAATAACATAACCTAACCAAAGAATACATTTTATGTATATTTCTTAACGAATTTGAGTACATTATGGAGCTGGAAAGCTTGCCTAATGACGATGATATTATTTCAAATGACAATCAAATGTATTACAAACTACAAGACTTTTGACTTAAAAATCTCCATAGTATATCACGATGCAAGTAAGGAACGGTATGTTTTACATATGCGTTGAATGACTGTACCACAGACGATAGTCGACAACATACAAATTCAATGGATTCTTAAAGTTTTCCATTCTTGTAGCATACTATAATTTATTTTATAGAGTAAAGTGATTCCACTACAGGCCTCAGGAGGCCCTTGGGGTAGTAGAAGATTAAGGCTCCCACTTTTCTGGACAATCGGCACTTGATGTCAGCCGAAACGTCAGCTCTGGTACTCATATACGTTGGAGGCTGAGTCGACCCCAAGGTCATAGTGCCTCCAGAAGGTTTGGATCAGTTTATAAATCCTGACCCACCGGGGCTCGAACTCTCGACCTTCCGGCTTGTAGCGCAATGCATTAACCACTACGCTACGGCGTGCCCCATAATTTATCTTAAAATATGTTGCATTTGTTATAAAGAATTAAACTAAAAAAATTATGTAAATAAGACATCTTCTTATTATTCTTCTTCATAAACTTAATTTGTAGGATTTTTATCCTCTTTATTTTCAAAATCACTCCTCGGAGGAAGACCTATTGGATGTGCATTCACTGTATATCCATCTCTCGGCTGGTCTTCCTCTTGTTCTTCTCCCGTCCATTGGTCTATCTCCTTGAGCTCTTTTTGCAAGCTGGTTTTCTTGCATTCTCTCTATATTACCCTTCCAATATTTTCGTCTATCTATAATAAATTTGGTTATGTCTTGAATATGGCATTTGTCCCTAATTTCTGTGTTGTGTATTTTATCTAATAATGTTTTCCCCTGAATAGTTCTTAAGATTTTCATTTCGTATGTGCTTATTATTTGTTTAGTTTTTGTTGTATCAGCCCTAGTTTCTGCTCCATATGCGTTAACTGGTCGAACTATAGTTTTGTATAGGTGGGTTTTGCTTTCTATTGACATATGTTTGTTGCGCCAAATTAAATATTTCATATACCCTGATATTTGTGCTGCCTTATCAGCTTGTTTCATTACTTCCTTTATTAAATGTTTAGTGTTTGTTATTAATACACCTAAATAATTAAATTCTTACACTTGTTCTATAATATTTCTTTCCACTTCTAATTTGCATCTTACTGGTTCTTCTGATATTGTTAAGCATTTTGTCTTATTCGTGTTAATTTCCATATGGTATTTTCTGGCATTTATATTACATTGATGTAAAGATACTTGTAAATTATCTGCAGATTCTGAAAGGCAAACGACATCATCTGCGTAACATATTAAGTGAAATCTAGTTTTTCCCATTTTATAACCCAAACGTGGTGGTATGTTTTCAATAATTTTACCCAGTATAATATTAAATAAGAATGGACTTAAAGAGTCACCCTGCCTGATACCCTTTGTGAGGGTTATTTCTGTCCCAAGCCAGGTTGAACGAGGGTGAGGGGGAGGAGTAACACCTCGAAAAAACCTTGGTTCAGCTTGCCCAGCTGATAGTACCTTGTGAGGGCCACTTGTCAGGGTTTCGGTGAAGACCTCAACGGCAGATACAGTGAAGAAGGAGTCCTTCGATACTGTGTACCTGACGGAAGAGGCAACTCTACATTACTGCCTTGTAGATTGACAAACGGGCGGATGGGGTTCGTTAGTCCTGCAAGACAACCCATCTAGGAGAGACAACTCCGAAATAAAATGGGGCAGACTGAACTCTGGAGCTGGGTGAAGGCTATCGGCCTAGGGAGGAAACCCTGAATAATAAACCCGCCATGAAAACGGGCTAGCAGCCCACTTCAAGGTGTATCTTATACATTGCTCGCAGTCCCAAGGATCAAGCCTCGGATGAAAGAAATAATACATCAGATGGTAAAAATTATAATGGTGTATTCAGGACCGCCATTTAGAATGCCATATGAAATACATTTTACAGTGGTGTATTTGGGTAACTTACTACAATCCTTCATTGTATTATTTCCGATATCGGAAAAGGCTGCATTAAAATGTTTTAACTGAAATATGATTTTTGAGCATTTATTATAGTTATTTCAAATTGTCTTATTACACCAAGTTAATCATTGGCATCGCGCGACATTCAATTCTTACCATCAGGGAAATATTTCCAATATGAAGTACCGGCGATGTTCTATGAACCGGTTGATTCCTTATTTATTGCAACGGGTTTTAATCGTAAGTAACGCCTATTTAAGGGTGATAGGTAAGATATAATCCTGAAGAAATAACTTCTTCAGGATTTTATATATATATATCCATCCATAGTAATTCTGCCCGAAGAAGGTCCTTCCCTGCAATCATAGCATTTTCATGCTATGCTTATAGCTTTACTAGGGAATTGTGTAGGTGTAGTAGCTTCCCGTTGCTTTCCACAGTATATATATGTATATATATTTTATATATATATATATGTATATATACACGCAGAATATTCTTACTTTGAAATATGTCACCACACACTATTATTTTAGTTGTTATGTTAGAGAAAGCTGTATGTGGTAGTGAAATCTGTAATAGCTGATTTCTCACATTAATAACGTAAACACATCACATCGACATACCGGTAGTAAGCTCTATAATAAATTTATATATTTAAGTTACACTTTTATGAATGCAAGATGGTTGTCGCTTGAAATACTACTCCAGTTCAATGAAATTTTCTTTTTTATCGTTCGTCTTTGTTTCAAAACCCTTTTCCTCCTTTCTATAGCAATCTTCAAAGGTTTATGCACAATCTGCAACGACTTGTCAGTCTGTCATTGACAAAGTGATAGACTGACATGCCACCATGAGAATGACAGCAATTTCTTTGATGATACGATGGGAGGGAGAAAAGACTCAAACTCGTTCCAACAAACGATGAAAGGAAAATAAACATTTTTCAACTTGTGTAGACAAAGGCATTAAAGATTTACTTGAGAAAACTGAAGTGTGTTCAGTTTATGTAACCAAAAGGGATTCATTTTGTTGCCAAAGATAAAATTATCGACTTGTTCGTATTAAGGAATCTCTATTTATTTTTCATTTAGACAGAGCAATGACGTCAAATTTATATTCATTTTCCAATTAAAACTGTTGTCTTCTTTCGTATGTGTATGCCACTTCCATTACTCAAAACTTTCCACATTTAAGATATGTATTAAAGAAACATATAAACTATATATTTATTCCATGCGTTACAGGCAAAGACAAAATAAAAAACTTCTTTTTTTTTACTTAGAAGATATATATATATATATATATATATATATATATGTAGTATTACTCTTCATTATCATCTTCTATGAAAATAACACTAACTAACTAACACACTGACATATCGAACCCGTAGATGCATGGTAGCAAGGACATAAGCTCCCCATACATCCCTAACCTGAATCAATCTTTTCTAATCATCCCCTATAAAATATATCCCCTTAAATCCTGTTTAATGTTATTATCCCACCTCATTTTTGCCCTACATATAGGGCGCTTTGCCTCTGGTTTCTGTGTCCCTCTTTCATATATCATTCGCGCCACATGTCCTGCCCGTCGCTATCTACGAGACTTAACTGCTCCTATTATACCTGGTTTCCCATGAAGATCATGTAGCCCAGTGTTATTAAGTCTTTTCCATTCGTCTGTCTGCTCATCATTCTTTGGTAGAACATTATTTAAGAACTTTATTTTCAAATATTCGTAAAGTTTTCTCCTCCTTAAAAACAAGTCCTTGTTTCGCATCTATGTAACTAAGAGAATAACAGTTTTATATCGGCCTATTTTCAGTTTAATGTTTTTGTTTTCGAGACTTCTGAAGATATATGTTTCCTCTTTGAAGTTCTAAAAGGAATGCTTATTTTTGGTTTACAAGATTAATATTTTGTTATTAAATTTTTAGAACTATATTCGTTCAATCATTAATGTTAAAATGGTTTTATGTAGGCCTATGTATAGTTTTTTTGAGGTATTTGAGTATTTTTTTGAAAAAAAAACAAGCGAATTTGAGATGAGAGTCCCCGTTGTACATAATAGCATGCATTTCCATGTTTAATTAAATTTTTTAGCGTACCTCATGCTGATTTGTAATTATTCCTAGGAATTTGAATTCAACAACTAATTATTTTTTTTCCTAATTTTTCATTCATTAACTGTCCAAATTATGTATTTCTATGTGTGCCATATATTATTTTTCTTACAGACGATCGTTTATGAGAAAAAAGTAACTCCTGTTTGAAAAACAAATATTATTCACGATTACGTATAGGCGTATGATGCTCCCAGCTATGCTTTGATCGTTAAAGAGCAACATTGAAAATGATGCCTTCATTTTATTTTGTAATTAGGACACCTAATAATTTTCTAGTTGTTCGGTTCAATTCATTAGAGACATAATATATTCTTTTGCAACTGGTATAAAGTTTGTTATGTGCAGAAATTATATTGAAAACATTAGCTAATTTTACATACCTACCGAGTCTCCAACGCTCAGGATATATAAATTATACATCTTGTATGGATGTTAGGTTGATAAGATTAACCACAATCGTAAAGTTTATTTTTTCTGGTGCAGAAACTAAACTGATATACTCTTTGAACTTTCTTATATTTCTTTGCTGATTACGTATATCCATAGCAAAGAGAACAGATTTGAAAATAAGAGTTGCTTCAAAGTTTTAATAGCAGTTTGGACGTAGTGTGAATTCCATTTTTTATGCAGAATACTAAACTGTTATACTCTTTAAGCATTCTTATTTTGTTTGTCATTTATGTGTATCCACAATGAAGCGAACTGATATAAAAATACGAGTTGCTCAAAATTGTAATAGCAGCTTAGACATAGTGTAGAATGTAGTGAATTCATAAATTAGTCTGCCGCCATCTTTGAATATGCTTCCTGACTAGCTGCCCAGGATTCGATTCCTGGTGGGGTTAAACATTTTAGTTGTAAACTTTTCAATTTCGATCCTAGAAGGGGTGGTAGTGTATAGTTTTATTCGCTGGATTCTGCAACACATTCCTATATTAAATTCAAAATACCTGTTCAGTACACATGTTGAGAAAGCATGTGGTACTGCTGATAGTGATTCGTCCATCGGATGGGGACGTTAAGCACCGGGTTTTACCTCCTCCTTGTCTTCAATATCCTACATCTTTCAGCACGCTGTACAATACGCACACACTTAAAAAATACACTCATCCTACACACCTCTCTGTACACAAGTAATGTAGTCTGCCGACGTAGCGCGAAAATTAAAAACAGACCACATTAACGCCAAATAACCCACCAGCACGGAACCAGAACCACGTAAAGTTTAATAGGTGTCATTAGAAACAGACACAAATACATTTAATGATAAACGTGTAACATACGGGACTAGATGTTCGAAGGGTTAATTCTTTGCCCGTTCTCCCTAGGGTTCCGATTTCAAACTCGCCCGAAAGGACTTCTAAGCTCCCGAGTCTGAATAATTTGAGGCTCGTAAAAAATTCTTAAGCCTAAATGAAATGAACTCTAAGCAAAATGTAATGATCTAATTAACCTAGTTGCCTGAAAGCATCTCAATGGGTCGATATTTTAAACAATTCAGTCTGACTGAATTTATAAAAAATTACTCAAATATTACCTTTCTTAGGAACGTGATATCCATCCATAGTAATTCAGCCCGAAGGCAGGTCCTTCACTGCAGTCATAGCATTTTCATGCTATGCTTGCAGCTTTACTAGGGAATTGTAGGTGTGGTAGCTTCCCATTGATTTCCACACCGGTGAAGGAAGATGATGATGATGATGTTAATGATAAGGATGACGATGATGACCGTATGATTTCGGGGACCGTTGGGGCCTTAATATTTTCCTGACATTTGTCTAACAGGTGAGGAAAAACCCCGATAAAAACCTCACCCAGGAAAACTGTCCCTAGATTGAACCGGGGCCCGCTGCGTGACAAGGTAGCAAGCTACCTCGAGACCACAGCGGTGGACACGAACTTGATACAGGGCCTTCAAAATTTTAATTCACTTTACTTGCTATATGCTGAAGTTCCTGTATCAGATTCAGCAAAATAATCCTTCAGAACCCATATTATTAAATAGATAATATACGTAATGCCAAAGGTGAGTTCCAAATTATCGATACATTCACGACTCACAAAGGGAAGAATGAATTTTTTCTTTGAGAAATGTTAGGACTATTTAACGAATAAAATTAAGCTGTTTACTCACAAATCATTTATTTAAATATATTTATTTTAAAATATTTATATATTTAATGTAAACGGCGATATTTGAAAACAAATGATACATGTTTGTTATGTTTCATTTGTTCAACACTGCAATCAGATCATATGTTTTATTCATTTATTTCCAAAGGATCACAATATGTAAGAAGGCACTCTGGTGGACAAAAAATGAAACACATCAAACTATAGGCCTATATTAATTAATTTCTGACGTCCAATGATATAAATATGTCAATTATATTATTATGGAACGTTATTATCTGGGAAATAATACGTTTTAGAAAGTGCAAATAGTGGTTGCCTTTCTTTTTTTGGTATAATTAATTGCTACAGGTGCTTTTATATTATTTCCCGCAAGCAGTATCTGTTTAAATTCCGTGTACTATATATACAATCTGGTAGCCGAATTTCTTAGAGAGTCAGTAACTGCAAAATAATGCTCTGGCCTATTCCGAATGTTAAAAAGGAGGAGCTTTCTTTAATATGATAAAAATTGTTTGATAAATTCCAGGTGAAACACGACTGTGATTGGTTGTAAATCAAAATTCATTGAAAGGCGATTTGTTATTGACTCCCATTTGGGGAATGCAAAATAGAGATTAGTCAAAGTTACAATTAATTAGGATCCTTCATTAAAGATATTGCAAGTTGAACAATAATACTGCGAAGGCGGATATTCATATACAAGGTGTGTTAAAGAGTCACATAATATATTTATTACAGTTACATGTTTAAAAATAATAGTTACCTAGCAGAAACTCTGTATAATATCAACTTGTGGTTCAAATTTCAGTTTTTTCTTATAAAATGTCATAAACTGTACCCCTAACTTGGTATGTTTAATTCAGCATAATTGTTTAAGATATCTACAAAATTACATAGGAATCATATTAAACAACACAGAAATGTTAATGATGCCAGAAATTTAGAATCAAATATATAATTTTTTAATGTGAGCTTGCTCTACCCCATGTTGGTAATTTTCGTAATGTAACTGACACAAACTGGTCTCAATGTACTGTCCATTTGAATAAATCTTGTCGAACGTGGTTCAAACTTGCTCGAGTTTCTTCGTTAAATTTGAACTGATGTTGTTTTCAGAGGCGGCGGCGGAGATCCTGGGGGGCACCGGACTTGCATATCAAGAGTGGCAGCACGCTGCGTCTAGTGTGCACACTCAAACAGAGTACAGAGCCCCCCGTGTACGTGTTCTGGTATCACGAGGACCGCATGATCAATTACGACAAGGATCGTGGCGTCTCGGTCCACAGCGACAAGTCGAGTAGCGTCCTCGTCATAGCAGAAGCACAGAAGCGCGACTCTGGAAACTATACTTGCGTGCCATCCAACGCAAGACCTGCAAGCATCAATGTGCATGTGCTCAACGGTAAGTTATTGTAGTCATTATAACTTCATGTTACGTGTAGAAAAAAAGTAAAGTGATCCCACTGAAGATTGATGGAATTCCTTGTAGTAGTAGGGAGTTAGATTCCCGCCATTGAAGATAATCGGCAAGATATATCAGGCGGTTTGCGAGCCCTGAATGACGACCGTTTATCTCTTTCTTCTTCACTTCCTGGTTTAGGCAAGAGTTGCCTGTTCCGTCTTCACTAATAGATCTAAGACCATCTCTTCCGAAGACGTCCGACATCTCTTCTTCCTCTTGGAAAATAATGGAAGATTTTATTTGGTAATCTACTTTTTTCCATTCTCTCTACATGTTTTTTTTTCCACTGTATCTTGTGGTTCAATATCTTTTATTTTATGGAGTAGATCTGCAGTTCTTCACGAATATCCTCGTTTCTTATCTGGTCCATTCTAGTGCAGCCTTTTACTCTTCTTAAAAATTTCATCTCGGCTGCTTGGATTTTACTTTCTTGTTTGGTAGTGGTAATCCAAGATTCACTCCCATTCAAAAGGATAGGGACAGCCATTGTTTTATAAAATTTTAATTTTGTTTCTTTATGGGCTTTGTTATTCAATGTTCTATTTATTGTACCACAAATAGCTTGAAACTGATGTGTTTTTTGTGCAATATCTTTATCATACGCATAGCTGATGTCATATCCTAAATATTTAAAGTGGGATAGTTGTTCTATAATTTCGTCTCTAATTACTATTTTTGCACGCAGAGTATTTCTTCCACAAAATGCCATTAGTTTTGTTTTACTTATTGAAATTTTAAAATTATAATCGCTACATATTGCATTTAGTTTGTAAGCAGCCAATTGTAACAGATCTTCATCATGGTGTAGTAAGACTAAATCATCGGCGAAAAGTAAGTTATAAATACTTGAGTTATTGTTCAATCTAAGGCCATTGTCCATTATAATTTTCCATTGTTTCATAATGTCGTCGATATATATATATATTAAAAAGAGTGGGCGATAGACTACATCCTTGTCTAACTCCTTGATTTATTAAAATTTCTTCTCATCTTTTTCCATCAGTTTTTATCACTACTTTAGTTTCTTCATATAAGCCTTGGACTGATTTTATTAGATGGTGTGGATATCCTCGTTTCTTCATTATTACCCATAGTATAGATCAATTTACTCTGTCAAAGGCCTTTTCAAAATCAATGAACAACAAATATGTTGGCAGGTTAAATTCTCTTCTCTTTTCAATTAGTCTCTTTATAATAAACACATTGTCACTACAGGATATTCCTTTTCTGAACTCTGCTTATTTTTCTTCTAAGAGTGTGTGAGATATGTTCTTCAATCTATTATTTATTATTTTTGCATGTAATTTATAAGTGGAGTTCAATAAGCTGATACCTCTATAATTTTTACTATCTAATCTATTTCCTTTTTTGAAGAGGGATATGACTTCACCTATCTTCCAATTTTCAGGTATTTTACATGTCTTACAACATTCGTTTATTAAGTTTAATAATCTTATTTCTGCAAATAAACCTGCATACTTTATCAGTTCATTGTTTGTACCATCTATACCGGGTGCTTTTCTATTTTTCATTTCTTTCAATGCCTCTCTCATTTCGCTTAGAGTAATTCTGTCTATTTCTGATTTATTTTCACTTTCAGAAGGGCGTTTTATAACTAATTCTTCTTCGTTACACCATAATTCTTTGCAGTGATTCTCCCATGTCTTCAGATCAATGGTGTTCAGTTTTGCTGTACCTTTTTCTGTTGTATTTAATTGTTTCATTACTTTAAATGCTAACGATTACCTGCCATGTACATTGTGCTCTATTTTGGAAATAAATCTTTCCCAGGAATCTTTATGAGCTGTTCGAGTTATTTGTTTTGCTCGATTTCTTTTTTGTTTATATATAGTTCTAGATTCTTCAGTTTTCTTTTGTAAGTCTCTAAATAAGGTAATTTTTTGTCTCGCACAGCTTCCTCTATTTCGTCATTCCATTTCTTTAATCCTCTTTTGTTACGAATCTTTTTCTTCTTTCCTACAGCTTCATGTGCAGCATTTATAATACATGGTTTCATATTTTCCCACTCTTCATTTAGATTATCATTAATTGCTTTTCTTTCTAAGTGTTCTTGTAGCCTTTTTTGATATAATTGTCTTATACTTTCTTCTTTTAGAAGATATATTTTAAAAACCTCTTATTTTATTCTTTCTTGAGTATGACCGTTCATACCGCACAAAATTCTTATGATATCATTTCATTGGAAGCTAAGTCGACTCCAGAAATGTGGTGCTGCCAGAATGTTTAAACCAGTTTAAAAACTGTGATTATATCGGGATTCGAACGCGCTATCTTCCTACTTGTTGGATATAGCTTTAACAAACTGCTCTACTGGAATCCCCTTTGCTTTTTTTTATAGTCCTCGGGTATTGGAGTCCTTATATGAATCCTCTCACAGTTTCACAATATCCCGTGAGATGAACTGTGAATTTGACTTGAGAGATTTTCTCTATTAGTACAGAACTCATAACAAAGCACCTGGTCTTTTATATCCGAATAAAATATTACATTTTAGAGGGAAAGGTGTTTGACGTTAAAGATCACGTAAACGAAGATAATTTGCTGGAGGTAGATGAGATGAAGACTTAGCTCTACTGAACAGTATTGGTGCTCTTCAGGGAGGATCTAGTAGGGCGCCCGTTTGTAGTTCAAACAAACTATAAACACTAGTTATTTTATTCACAAATATTTTGTATTAATACGGCTCTTCAATGATGCTTGTTCATTTGCGGTTGCATCAAAAGTTCATTTTCCGCGTAATCTTTAAGTATTAGATTTATGTAGTTTCTTAAATTATTTACAGTCTTACTATAAATTAGTCCACCGCTGTAGTCTCGAGGTAGCGTGCTGCCTTCTCACGCAGCGGGCCCGGGTACGATCCCGGTCGGGGCAGTTTTTCTGGGTGAGGTTTTTATCGGGGTTTTTCCTCACCTGTAAGACAGATGTCAGGAAAATTTTAAGGCCCAAACGGTCTCCGAAATCAAATGGAAATCATATGACCATCATCTTCATCATCCTTATCATTATCATCAGCATCATCCTTATCATCATCATCATCATCCTTCACCGGTATGGAAAACAACGGGAAGCTACCACATCCACAATCCCCTAGTTAAGCTGCAAGCATAGAATGAAAATGCTATGATTGCAATGAAAGACCTGCCCTCGGGCAGAATTACTATGGATGGATGGACTATGAATTATATACAATGTCTTAATTGCCGTTAAATAACGTTATAATAGTGGGAAATGTTATTACAAACAAAAGCGTGAAAAATAAAATGATTCGAAAAATATTTAAATAATTTAATGGTTTATGAAAGAACAAGATATAAAATAATAATAAAATACCAGAAGGATCTTTAAACCTTAATTTATCCTAAATTCCAGACAAGAAGCTAAAACAGAATAACCCTTTAATAAATTAATCTTCCGTAATTTGATCAGAGATCGAATCCGGGACCTTGCGGACTCTGGTCGGAAGTTCTGACTACAGGATCATGAGATCTAGCAAGTGCATTATTAATATTATTTACGTGTTATTTACCTATCAAACAGTCGTTAAAGTGTTTCATTTTGCATGGAAACTCTTTCGCAAAATATTACTTTTATAATTACACCCATTATTTTTATATCTGTATGTATATAATATTGTATATATGAATGATTTTAATGTTTTCTTAAAATAACGTTAAGAATTATTTAAACTACGTTCAGGTTAAATCTTGTGTAAGAGCAAACTATTATACAACATATTGGTTTGTGAATCTGTGCTCTAGTTTAAAATATTACTCCTCCAGAATGAATGTAACTAAAGGCTTTATATAATGCTTTAAATTTCTAGCAAGTACATTATTACATTTATTTTTTGTCTTGTGTACCCATCAAACAGTCGTTAAGGTGTTGCATTTTGCGTGAAATTTAAGGAATTTTCATCAATAACACAAAACAACAAGCTGCTGATCATAACGTTCGCTCTTTTATCTTGTATACAATTGTTATGTAACTTGTATAATGATTTCCACGTAAAGTTTTACACGTCTTGAACACCCACTGCTAATGTAGTGTTTATTAGTAATAATTTTCAACTGAAATGTGTATTAACCTATAACGTATAAAAGTTAAGGTTTGTTAGTAAGAGGGAGAATATTTAAATATGTTTTCTATTGTAATTATTTTAAGCTTCCATCTATTTTAGGCAGCTTAATATATCAAACCAACTCTACTTATTCAGATGAAGTACGAACATTTTCCTATCGGACATTTTATGTCGTTGGACTTGCGACCTACCATGATTTTATTTGTAGTAATGTTTTACATATTGTACGACAGTCACATGTCTAAAATGTTATATCTGATTTGTTAACATACTAATAAGAAATATTATAAACACAATTGGACAATTTAAAATCTAAGAATCCAATCAATTCAGATTTTATACACCGTGTCCACATATATAGCATCATATTTTAACCACTACTGCGTCATTTTGGATAATTGTATCTACATGAAATTGGTACAATCAAAAGAGAAACTCAAAACGTTTTGTGCATGTTAACAATGGAGAATAATGGACAACAATACAGAAAATAAACTAAATTTAATCAAGTATTTTGTGGTAGATATGGGTTCATTGTTGAATATCTAGTAGACAGGTGACTGTTGGCTGTGCTTTTGAAATTGTGTTGTTATTTAAGTAGTCATGAAATAAGTTTTAAGGAGTTATGGCGAACCCCCAATAATGTAATTAGTGTGTTTTGGAATATCACACCACGCAGAGTCCGGTGCTGGTACAGCGTGCTTTTAGACGAAGGTTTCGAGATCAGGCTCCTATACACAAGTGTTATATTCAAAGCAAAGGCCATTCAGGGAGACCAGCTGTTGATACAGGAATAGTGGATCAAATGCGGGAGGCATTTGTGAGTAGTCCGAAGAAGTCAGTCCATAGACCTAGTCAACGGTTAAACATCCCTAAATACATATTATCTAAGATCCTACGTAAACGGCTAAAGTTCCATCCTACAAACTTAAATTAGTGCATACGTAGAAACCTTGTGACCATGCAAAGCGATTAGATTTCTCTGAGCATTTCATAGTACTAGTGGATGATAATGAAGAACTGTCAGAAAAAATAATTTTCATTGATGAGGCAACTTTCCTCGTTAGTGGAAAAGTGAACAGGCATACAGTTAGGATTTGGGGGAGTGAGAATCCAAATATCATTGTGGAAGCTGAAAGAGATCCCCCCTAGAGTCAATGCATTTTGTGCCGTATCGAAACGTAAAGTCTATGGCCCGTTTTTCTTTCTAGAGGCCACTGTCAACGGTGCAAATTATCTTGATATGCTCACTGAATAGTATTTACACAATTGGAAGAAGGCAATGAATATATTTTACAGCAAGATGGAGCATTGGCATTTGCATGTTCGGGAGTATCTGAATGACCGGATTCCAGGAAAATGGATTGGACGTGCCGGAGATAGTGATAATGTTTTTTACAAGTGGTCGCCGAGGTCACCTGACTTCACGGTTGTGACTTCTTTTTATGGGGTTACATAAAGGATCATATTTATGTACCCCCACTGCTTCAAAACCTGAAAGGAGTCCAGCTTCGTATCTTTGTTGCCATCCAGTCCATTTCTTCACATATGTTTGAGCATGTGCGGCGTGAATGGGAATATCGCCTCGATGTCTTCAGCGCCATTCGTGGGACCTCATTCAATGTCTATGCGGTATAGCAAACATTTTTTTTGTGTTTTTCTTTTTATTGTCACCAATTTCATTTAGATATGATTATCCAAAGCGATGTAGTAGTAGTTTAAAGTACGATGCTATATTTGTAGACACGACGAAAATAAAATAATCTGTTAAGTATTTTGAAAGAAACAAATTTCTAGTCTTTTATAAATTCACAAAAATGCACTAAAATAATCTTTTTAGAAACCATATTATTATAGCAATGTTTTATATTCGTGTAAAAATATTCAGATTCTTTATGAATTGTAAAATAATAGAGGTCTATTTAAACTATTTATGAAACCATTTTAAAAATTCATGTATAAAGTGCCTTGTCTGGTTTCAATTTCAAAGTTAGATTTTTCAACTATCAAGTGAAGGACGCTATTTCGAGTTGTATAATGATCTGTAGATGTATCTATATCTCTGCTTAATTTTATAAAAATGTAATTGAAAACTCAGAAGTAAAATATATTAACACATATATCGAGTGTTTTGAAGTGTTTTGAGTCAGGTTAAACACACAATAGTTTATATTTACCAGGAAAGACACATCTAAACACTTTTGTCATCTGCTAACATAATTATAAAATAATCACTGCATTCACTCAGAATACAGATTACAGCACCACTATCATCATCAGTCATCATATTATCGAGGCAGCGTAATCTGGACTTCAGAGGGCCCCAAACACAAAAGTGGGTTACGGTTATACCGATGCCAGGAGAGAATAACGGAAATATCGAAATTAATACCTGGGACACTGCATAAAAATATTATATGCTATATATTTCTCATTTTTGTCAAAAATATCCGATATCAGGTTTTAGACCAGAGTTCCTCAAATTATTTTCTAGTTAGGACACAGGTGAATTTTCTATAAACGTGGAGTGCGACATTTTGTATTGTCATTTGCCATACAATTATGGGAAACCCTGAATAATTCAAACATGGAATTCAATCGGATTGGGAATCAAACAAGATTCGTTATTTGAGAGGCAGAGAGAGAATACTACATTTGATAGAATGGAGATATCAGTAACCTACGGTATATTCTCTAAATATAAATAAACAGAAGTCTGTCTTCCCCCATTGTACCCTAAAAAAATGAGTGGTACCTTAGATATTTCATATTGTTCTTATTTATATTCTACATGCTAACATTTTTTCCGATGCATTTCATTCGGTACTAATAACTTTTAATTTTATCTTCTTCCTAAATCAGATTTTTATTTAATACGGTTCAACCAATTCACAAAAAATCATTAACTCAATTAAATGTCCATGTACTGTGCTCAAAATGTCGTATTGCATTTGTACGATTAATTTTTTCGTCATTGATTTTCTATAATCATTCCATGGGTGTTTCAATTAACTTTTTATTTGCAGGTTTAATTAATTCTTGATACAGTCTAATATACAGAGTATAAAGTATTACAGCGCACAATTTTAACTGCATATAGAGTGGTCTTTAATAAGCATTGCAGTTAGGGGCCATTGTTGTGTAAAGCAAAATAAGAAGCAAAGTTATATAAAGTACGATACCAAGAAATAAACGAGAAACAAAAGTAGAAATATTATTTATTATTATTATTATTATTATTATTATTATTATTATTATTATTATTATTATTATTAATAATGCCCCCTATGTGGTCTCGAGGTAGTGTGCTGCCTTGTCACACAGCGGGCCCGGGTACGATTCACTGTCGGGACAGGCTCCTGGGTGATGTTTTTTTCGGGCGATTTTCTCATCTGTAAGACAAATGTCAGGAAGCGTAGAGCCCAACGGTCCCGGAAAATCATCCGGCTATCATCATCATCATCATCATCATCATCATCATCATCCTTCACCGGTGTGCAAAGCAACGGGAAGCTACAACACATATAATTCCCTAGTAAAGTTGCAAAGCATAGCATGAAAACTCTATGACTGCACTGAAAGACGTGCCTTCGGGCAGAATTACTATGGATGGATTATTATTATTAATTATTATTATTATTGTTATCATTATTTACATTATTACTCATTATATTTCCAAACTTTTCGCTAAATTATAAACGACACGTAAGGAGAAATATTGGACGCCCACACAGAAAATTGTCTGAACAATTTTAACAATTCTAGCTTTCATGAAACCGGAACGAGCCAGCTGATGATGACGACTCATATTATTATTAGTGATATTACTGTTATTATTATTATTGTTATTATTGTTATTATTATCATCATTAGTTTACAGGTAGTTACAACACATATTGCATCTCTATTCTCAAATTTCATGTCCTTCCGTACGAGTATAAGCATTCCTCTTCCTTTCATGACTATATCATATTTCCAACAGTGTCTCGGTCGTCCCAGTCTATATCTTCTTAGCGATATGCTTCTAAAATAAATTGTTTGGTCATGTTGTGTTTTCCTTTCTATCTATGTGCCCATAGCAATGTATCTGTCACTTCTATAGATCATCAATTATCTATTCCTCTCTAAGCTTCTTTATGTATCCCCTTGCTTTAACCCATTGTGAATTTCAAATGTATCTGAAAAGTATTTGTATACACTCACTCTACTCTTTACACCGTTTAGGCACATTGGAATAAGTTGAACTTATTTAGAAGGAATTCCGAAGTTAAAGAGGATAATATACTTTTTGTTAATTAAATTGTATGCCTTTTTGAAGTCTACAGATAATTTGTGTGGTGCCATTACACTATATTCTCATTTGTTTTGTAAAATTTGTATTACGGTAAAAATCTGATATACTGTAGAGAAAATTTCATGTAAATCTACATTTATGATCTCCTCTTACTTCGTCAATATAGGTGTAAGTATGGATACTAACACGCCTATAATGTTAGAACTTTGTACGAAGTTGAATGTAATGAGGTACTCCTGTAATTGTTGCAATCAACTTTATCTCATTCATTAAAGGTATTGTCTCTATTCATTTAACAGATCCTCATTTTACCAAATGATGCTATGCAACTGACGTACATCTCCATCAGATTTTCTCTCCCGATGTTATCAGTCCCACCGGGAACCTATCTGAACCTGATAGTTTGTATATATTTAATTTTCCTATCGGTATTTCAATGTCTAATGTTCATAGTTCTTTGACTAACATTTCTGCTGTCTGCAAATAATCCTCTTGAGTGTTCTGTTCTGCACGTACATCTGGTATAATAGCTAATGAAATAATTGTTCCACATATTTAGTATACACCTGGAATCTGCATTCATATCACCATTTTAATTCCTAATTATATGTGTTCTAGCCTGAAATACTTTTCTTTCTGTTACAATTCCCTGATGTTCTTATCCGTTTGCAATGATTTTGGGAACATTAATACTCTCTCTCAAATATTCCCTCATTTTTCTACATAAAGACCTTGCGATTTCCTGTTTATGTATCCATTTGTTGTATTTTTTCTCGTTTAGCTAGTGTAACCCATTCATTTTTACTCATTTTATTTCATTTTAATTTTGCAATTTTCCTATAAAAATAATTCTTATTTTGCCTCATTTTTAAATAACCTGTCCTTCCGGCTGTTGACAGATCAGTAGTATTTCTTACAACCTCCAAATTCTCTATTATATACGTTTCTGCATTGGTTACCACTATTGATCTGAAAATAATAGTTATCCAAATCTATTTTCAAATTCGATCTGGTATTGTTTCCGTATTTCCACATTCCTCAAGTTTTATTTATTTTTTTTTCAGAATCATCTTTATGTATGAACACATGATCTATTTGGTTACTCGTTTCACCATCTGGAGACCTCCTGGTGTATTTATGATTATTCTTATGCTGGACTGTTTTGCTCTTAACATTAAAATTCGTTGACGTCGCAATGATGAATAATTCAACCACAATGGCATTACTGTCATCATGAAGTTAGACTTGCATATTCACGATGTCTTACCGTCCCAAGTTTTGACTGAAATCTTCTAAGACAATTTTCATAATATATCATGAAACACTATAAAATATGTATTGTAATTCTTTATATTTGTGTATCCATCCTCGATCTTGTCATCCTTATCTTCTGTGGGACCATTTACGTTTACTATTACAAAGTCATGCCGTTTAGTATTTAGAATTTTATATGATATCCAATCAGTGACAAACTTAACATCTCGGACAGCTGAGAGGATCCTCCTTCGGGCTAAAATACCCGTTCCGAAATTATGGCATTTCTGCTCACCCATAGTATAATGTAAAGCTTCTTGATTCCTGACTACTTTCTCCTGGTCATATATCTTGCTGTAAAACAACTATATCTAAGGGTGATGTATCCACTACCTACATTAATATTTCAAGTGTCCACCTTTTTAATAACATCCGATCCGATTGAGGGTCTTTCCACTTTTCAGCGGTTGCCCTTTTACCAGCCGGCTGCTGGCCCTTCACATCCACATGTGTCAATCACAGAGGTAGATGATCAACAGCCAGTGTAGGGGTGACATGTGGTTAGCATGTCGAGTCCCCCAGCCGTTATAGCTGGTTCCTCAACCTGGAGCCGCTACTTATTGTAGCTACCCAATTGCCTCACGATGCTGGGTGGGCACCGGTCCCATACTGGCCGAAACACCATGAGAAAATTTCTTCCCCCATGGAGACTCGAACCAGCGCAAGTCCCATAGCTCTGCGCCAAGGCTTCCTACCTTAATCGCTCGGCTACGGCGCGGGACTAATAACATCCAAACATTAAATTTTCGTAGGAATATATCCCCCTTTATAGCCCTTTACCATAGATTCTCTGAACAAGTCCTCACCCCGAGATCCAAATGAGGGACTATTATACATCCAAAAAATGTTACCCCAATGGAACTCATGTGTGCATTTATTGTTGGTTGTATTTTACGGTGTATGATTGTCAATCCTTTGATCAATATACTTTTACATCGGAGTGTTCAACGTGGATAACTCTTTCGGCTGCAATGTTACCGCCTCATAGCTCTAGCACGCAAGTAAACCACTCTTCCACGACAAGGTAAAGATAGTTATTGACATATTGGTTACAAATTGTATTAGGAACCACGAGAAACCTGATTGTTAACAACTTGTTAACAGTATTTTTAAATATTGATCATTGTGATTTTTTTTCAATGTTAAATATATTAAGGCTTACAGTTTATCGTGCTATCACGGTCGATGCGGTATTCCAACAGTAATTTATTTCAATTAAAACAACACTGTTTGCACCAAAATTTTCAATGTTTCGTTATTACTCGTATTTACAGAATAATTATCTGCAAAACTTCAAAAATTCATCTCGTGCATGATGCACAGATTCACAATTGTCCTTTGTCACACCTCAACCCTTCACCAGGAAAGCACTTGCATTTCCAAACAAAAATCACTTACGTATTGCCATCTCGGCCTACATTATATATGCTAGAATAGAACTTCTGGAAGATCCGGACGTGCGCACCAATAAAGATACTCTCGAGCATTCGAAAAGGGGAATATTTTAGAAAGCAAGACTTCGAGAAACGGAAATCTCGACTGCGTACGCACTTGCGAGTCAGCCAGTCCTTCAAAACGTCTATGTTTAGAGAAATGGATCAACAATATGAATATGGAATACTTTTCCAAATTCGTCACAGTATATTCCTAAGTTGTTTTTATTTATTTATTTTTTGTCCTCAGAGCCCATAACAATCACTCTGGTTTTAGTTTAATCTTTCCATATATGGGCACCTTTACATTTCAAACGCCGGACCTTAATGACACATAACCTATCGGGAGATAATTTTTAACTCTGGTTCACACATATACTTTTCTTACGTGGAAGCCCTCCATAAATAAGTTATCAGCTCAACGCCAGGACCACAACCGAGACAAAAAAATATTTAACACAAGATACATCACTCAATTCATACTAAGCTAGGCGAATGTGATATGGGTTATTGTTGTGACCAGATGGTGTTCGGGGATCATTTGTTAATTAAAGGTTCCCGACATCTAACTTACAGTTGGAAAAACCCTGAAAAACTCACCCAGGAATTTTATTGCGATCGGAGATCGAACCCGGACTCACTGCGTACGAGACAACGTCGGTACCCCGAGGCTACAGCAGTAGACTATAAATTTATAGTTATTCCTGTAAAATTGCACGAATACTTAATTTTCACATTGACGTATCGGTATCATGGTTTACTTATATAAATGAATTAATGTATAATACTATTGTGTTATTATTTAATTGTAATATTACTGTGTTTTCTTAAGTAATTGCAATGTTACGGTTTTTTTAGTGTATAGTGCTATTGTGTTATTATTTAATTGTAATATTACTGTTTTCTTTATGTAATTGTAATGTTATTGCTTTTTTTAGTGTATAATGCTATTGTGTTATTATTTAATTGTAATATTACTGCGTTTTCTTTATGTAATTGTAATGTTATTGCTTTTTTTTTGTTTTGTTGTTTATTTTTCTTCACACTAGTAGCAATTATTTCTTTACTGTAACGGACTTTCGAAAGCACGTACAGCTTACTGCCCGTGCGACCCATATTTGTAAATAATATTGTAAATATCTTACTTTTGTGTAAAAAAGTCCTACTACTATATATATATATATATATATATATATATATGTATATATATTAACACTGTCGTTTTACTTCACAAACCGATGTTTGCCCATACTTCACTGCTTGTATAATACTACTCTTTCAGATGTTGAATGGGAGTGATTTAATCAGTTTACCTTTTATGAAGATAAAACATATACCAATTGTATTGATGTTGTACCTTGTACAGACTCTCAAGTTTTAAGAACCATCTTCAATACTATCGGATGAGAAAAGTAATAGAGAAATGCGGAACGTGTAAGTAGTTTGTCTCTTCTATTCTACGGAGACCTTCCACGTCTCAGAGTTCAATATAGGAAGATGAAGCTTTTATTAAAGCACAATTTTAATATTATGGATTATATATAAAGTTTCAAAATAATCAGCGGAGTGGAATTCAAATTACAAAACAAATAAATGAAACAGAAACCCTAATATTCTCGGATATAAAAGAAAAATCAATATGTAGTTCAAAATAGTAACTGCGAATCCGCAATGTTGGTATATTAAACATATTTTTTACGTTTTTTGCACCACGTAGCTATTTTTATGAGAAATAATTTTGTTTTATACATATATTTATACTTCTAGTTATTTTTAAAATAATCATATAATTAATGTAAATGGCGATGTTTGAAAACAAATGATAAATGTTTGGTTATGTTTCATTTGTTCATCACTGCATCTTGATGATACTGTTTGTCGCCAAATAGGATCGCAATATTGTAAGAATGCACCCTTGTGCTGAAACAATTATACACATCAATGTATATTATAACCAACATTATAAGTTATTAATTATTTGTTTGGAACACAGTTATTGAACACACAATTATCAAATGTGTAGGTGGAAGGAATATGTACATTATTTGCTATATTCAACGTATTTGGTAGAGAGTCATTCACTACAAAATAATGCTATGATCTGATCTGTTCAGAATATTAAAAAGAAAGAGCTTTCTTTGCTTTGGTAATCTAAATTCATAATTATTAAGGTAAAACACAACTGTGATTGAATGTATAACAAAAGTAGTTAAAGCGTCTCCCATTTGGGGAATGAGTTAAATAGTCAAGGAAAATAAATATTACAAGTATTTGAGATTAATGTTGTAAGGCTTTTTTTTATAAAAACAGGCGAATGCAGAAAACTAGATAACAGTGAGGTACAGTACATTTATGCAATGAGACATTTAATAAAACAGATTGCAATGAGTAGGATATGTGGGACAATGGGAAATGAAAAAGAATCATGGAAACTTCATGCAAGAAACCCAGATATAAAGCTCTATAGAATAAGGTGAGAGAATAATTTTAACCATGGATTTAAAAAAAAAATTGTGCAAGGAAGTGACTGGAAAACATTATGTTAGGATGGATATCCGCGCGGCCAGGATAACCAGGTTGGATAATGCCAATGAGTTAGTTGTATTTATATTTAGTATATGTATTCTATAGTCATGCTTATTTCATCGAGATTATGAGTTTTAAAAACACCGCAAACATATCAAAACGTTGTCTAATTATCTGAGTGTTAAACTTATTGATCGGTTGCACGTTGCGCAGCTTTAAACAGAGAATAGTGAATTGTTTACTTTAAGGATAATACTGTTATAAATAAATACTTTTCAGTCCACCGCTGTGGTCTCTGCCTTGTCACACAACGGGCCCGGGTTCGATCCCCGTTCGGGACACTTAATCTGGGAGAGGTTTTTATCGGGGTTTTTCCTCACCTCTAAGACAAATGTCAGGAAAACTTTAAGGCCCAAACGGTCCCCGAAATCATAAGGCCATCGCAATCATCATCGTTCATATTCATCTTAGGTTAAGCTTAGGATTAGGGACTCTGCTGGCGCACCACTATCATCATCATCACCCATCATAATATTATCATCGGGGCAACGTAACCCCGCCTTCCAGTGGGTTACAAGTACGCCATGCCAGGAGAGAAACCAGGAATGTCGAAAGACAAACCTGGGGCATTTGAAAAAAAAACTTTTCCACTGCATAAACTCTGATACAGATTTCATTCCTTGTTATTTCCTCTTGTTCTTCTTCTTGTTAAACTTAATTTGTACTATTTTCAGACTGCTTATTTCCAAAATCACTCTTCGGACCCATATTATCTATTTTTGAATTTGTCATATCTCTATCAACATTTCTAATAATATATTATTAAATAATATTAATAATCTTCATATGCACATATGTCAATATCTTTATTTACATTATTTTTATTAATATCTAACTCCGTAACGTACGGGACCCTAGGTTCATTATGGGTTTATTTAATTTGAAAATTTGATATCGATCTAATTTCAAGTCAAAATATAAAACACACAATAACGACTCATTTTACATAGTTCTCACTTTGAGGCAACATGAAAATTTTTCCACCATTATGATTCGTACTATTACTATATTTAATGATTAGTTAGCTATTGAATTATACTTTGTTTGGATTATTATCTTAATTATTATTTTGATACAAATTTTGCTTTCATTATCAAATTCAGAACTATTTCAATGTGATTTGTTCACTTGAAAAAATTTTTTTTTTCAAATTTGCATTACCTTTAATTCCATTTTTAACAGGCACTTTTAACGTCATAGAACATAGAGTGTACATCTCTTCATCTGTCTACATACCCCGTACTTCCCCTTGTGGATATTGGTCCTCCCAAGTTGGAATGGTTTTAACCAATGATATTTACTTATGCTTATTTACCCCCAAATGTCAATGATTGATAAGAGAGAACGTGTCCCTTGAATGTTTTCATCTTACAAATGCATCAACACCGGTCAGGTTAGAAACCATGTCTCTCGGAACTAGAGACAAAGAACATAAGCACTTGCCCACCGCGGCCGACTTATCCATTTTATGTTTATTATTTATTTTAAAAAATATATTATTTAATAGTGAATATGATTGATTGAATCATGTTAAAGGAAATTCCAAACTAGCACAATTGAGGAAAACTAAGAAATATAATAAATAACACTGGTCGGCACCGAGAATCAAAAATGAGACTATCGAATATGAGTTTCAATTGTTTGTGCTAAGACAACTCTCTCAGTTGTTTAAATATTAAATAAAAGTAACTAGATTTTATTATAATTAATTGGACAACATATTTACAGATTATTTAAAAAATTTATTTTCAGAAATAAATGTTTTCCTTCATAATGGTAAACGTAATTATAAGTGAATAAGATCCCTTTAAGGCTAGAACGTTCTACATATATATATATATATATATATATATATATCCATTATGTCTCACATGAGCCGCCAGTCCATGTGAGTTAATTTTTCTTGTTTATTGGCTTTCATTTTACCTGTTATTCAAATTTTCTTTCTTTAACTTTGTCTCATTGATTCGAAGCATTTTCCATACAGTATTACACCTTGAGTCACCCTTCTTACGTTTATTCCCTGCATTTTGTACCTGGCGAACCTCGTCCAGTTTGTCCTCTGCTCATCAACACCATTAGTTAACAATATTGGTTGTTCTTCGTTAGTGCGTGTATATATAAATCGATCTAATACACCATTTAAACACTCAATTAAATATCTCGCTGTCTATTTTGATGATAATCTTAGTTCACAGGTTCCCATTACAGAAACGTGTAAAATAATATCGACCTTTCATTCCTTAAAACGTTTAAAAAAATACGCTTTCTTTAGTAAAAGAAAATGTTATTGTCTCTACATTGATTCTACAGAATTTGATTATTCTGACTTCCTTCTAGTCGACTTAAGCATCAAGTCAGAAGTTAATAATATTTGTACACGTCGTACATGTCACCTCTGTAAATCAGATCACATGACTCCTAGCATTTGAATTGTTATTTTTTACTCCGAATAGAGGCGAAACAAACATTCTCTCTATTTTTCACCAGAATCTACCCATCTTATGACCCCTTTACATTTGTACTCGCTTATATTCACTATCATCTATTCAGAACTTAAATACTCGTTCGAGAGGCAACTCAACTATAACTATGTCTCTGTATTCAACAACTCATTTTTCTTGTCAATTACCCCGCCCTCTTATGTCAAGCACTGCCCGAATCAAAAACATAAAAAAATAATACCTCTTTAGACAATGCAACATAGTACAAAGTTCTAGTTACATTCTGATTATACTTTTATATTTTACATTAATGCTATTATCAAATCAATAATTTAATCAAGTTATATGCTGCTATTATCATTAATACTAGTATCATTATCATTAGTAGTAGTAATGGCATTTTAATATATTTTGTACTTTCCTTGTCATATGAATATTGTGGAGTAAATTCTGTTTCGAATTACTGATAACTCATAACTGTTGTAATCTATATAATTTAACCCCGGTGAAATTATATAAATGCTATCAGGTGAATCAATCCATTATTATTATTATTATGAATATTATTATCACTATCATTATCATCAACATAATCATTATCGTTATTATTTATTATTACTATTATTATTACGATTATTGTTAACATTATTATTAATTCATTGGCATTATCGAACACGTAAATTCATGGCCGTTCAGAGATATGCTCTCCAAAATCTCTAATAATAATAATAATAATAATAATAATAATAATAATAATAATAATAATAATAATAATAATAATAATAATAATAATAATACTTTATTTATTCTGGCGGAGTTAAGGCCATAAGGCCCTCTCTTCCACTCAACCAGCACAAACACAAATAAATATTTGACAAATATAGATATACACTATGCTAATTATAAACAATTAAAGCTACAATAATGTAGCAATGTAAATATCATGTACAAACAACATTTTATATGGGATAAATAAACCATATTAAATAACGATAATCATATAATAATAATAATAATAATAATAATGATTATAATAATAATATAAATCTCTATTCAGAAGCAAAGTTTTCTAACTATCCTTTGTATAATTTTATCTCCCTCAAGTCATGTTTAGTGTTATTCTTCACCTTCTTCTTGGTATACCTACTGGGCGCCATCCTTATGGTTTTCCTACAACGTTATTCCATGGCCCTCTTTCATTCCCCCTTAGGGCCATTTGTCCTGCCCTTTGTAGTGTATATATAGCTATATTTGATTTCCCATAAACATGTAGCTCATTGTTATGAAGTCATTTTCATTCACCTGCCTCTTTGATCCAAACATTTTTCTAAGAAATTTATTCTCAGATACTCGTAAACTTTACCCTTCCCTTAGTGTAAGAGTTAATTCTTGGCATCCAGGTAATACAACTGGAGAATAAAAGTTTATTAGCCTATTTTCATTTTAACATTCTTTGAGAGGAGTTGGGACAAGTGTTCTTGTAATGCATAATAACATGGATTTCCAGAGTTGAGCCTACGATTAATTTATTTCCTCACCTCATTTCGTTTCTAATTATTCTTCCTCAGTTTTTGAATTCGGCCTCTTCAAAATTTCCCTCAATTATCTTTAACTTTCCATTTCCATTATATATAAATTCCTATTGGGACCATATATTTGTTTTATTATTATTATTGTTACTATTATTATTGTTATTATTATTTACTAGCTGACACCCGGCGCACGTTGCTAGTCCTAAATAAATCAAAATTAATGTGCTTTTATGTTTAGTTGATTAAGTAAAAGGGGAAAAATTGTAGATTTATATATTTAGATACTCTGCGCTGATTGTCCGGTGTTGCCCGGAAACCTACCTATCTCCGTATTCTTGGGATATATGAGCTAAAAGACAAAATTTGTTATTGTGAGTTATCCGTAAAATAATACCCGTCATATGCTTCTGTGCTTGCACAGGTATCTACGTACTGCATCAGTGAAAGAGAAAAATGGTTATTGTGAGTTATGCGTAAGATATAAACATATGCTGTCGCGCACTTATTTCTAGAGCTTTTTGTGATATTCAACTCTGCGTACATTAATTTTGTGTATTTGTTATGGTTTAGGCAGCGTAAACCATTCAAGCTTATAAAGAATTTTTTTTACGTTTCCCGCTTCAAAGGACGATTTTTAAGGTGGTAGGAGTTGACTATCACAACTGTCTTATAGCCTATGTTCATCCCGAGAATTTCCTGAATACTTTGCAAAAAGCCCAATCACATTCGGATCAACGGTATGGCAGCGCATAAAGTACGAACAAACAAACAAAGAAACAAACAATAATTCATTTTTATATGTTAGATATAAAAAATAAATTATTATTTACTTAATACTCACATTATTATTATTATTACTATTATTATTATTATTATTATTATTATTATTATTATTATCAAATTTAGTATTACGGGAACTATATGTTGGAAAACCAGGAGGAAAGCTCCCAGTAGGTAGGTCAAAAATGAGGTGGTGGAATAACATTAACCATGCTTTGAGGTATTTAAATTATACAGATGATGATTAGAAAACATTAACATAGAGATTCGATAGTGCCAGTGAATTAGTTAGTTAGTTGATTATTATTTTGATGGGATTTGCGCTGGTTCGGGAAATGAGAGGGAATAAAGATTTCCCCTTGAATTTCGTCCATTAGCTGATCCGTGTCCACCTGGTATTCGAAGGAGTTTTGGTAACTAAAAGGGGCACGCCGTAGCGTAGTGGTTAAGGCACTGAGCTACAAGCCGGAGGGTCCAGGGTTCAAGTCCCGTTGGGGTCAGGATTTTTAAACTGACCCAAACCCTCTGGCGGCACTATGGCCCTGGGGTCGACTCAGCCTCTAACGGAAATGAGTACCAGACGCTTGTTCTGGGGGTAAAGGCGGCCGTCACGCAGGGCTGACAACCCGGCTGACATAAAGTGCCGATTGTCTAGAAAAAGTGGGAGCCTTAACCTCCTACTACCCCAAGGGCCTCCGGGTCTGTTGTGGGATCACTTTACTTTACTTTGGTAACTAAAACAAGTAGCGGCTATAAGTTGAGAAACCAGATGTAACTGCTAAAGACCCAACTTTCTGACCAAATGTCACTCTTAATCTAGATGGATTATCGTCTTTTTCTGTGATAAGCGGTTATAACCTGCTGTGGATGTAAGACCAGCAGCCGCCTTGTACGCCAAGGCCTTTTTTAGGCTTCTCGCGTCATGGAATACATAAATATTTTAATATTGTTTCCATATTATTATTATTATTATTATTATTATTATTATTATTATCATCATTTTTTTCTATGTTAATGACATCTTCCTGCGCCCATTATTATTACATCGTTATTCGGTATTTTCCCTGTTGTTCCAGGATTCATTTTCAATGTCTTCTCTGTCATGTTTAAAATACCATCTGTGCAAGTTTTTTTTATTCCTCTTATCCTTTCTTAAAGTGATTTCATTAATTTGGGGGGGGGGATTTGAGTTATTCTTTAACACGTCCAAAACATTTAAATTATTAATATTTTGCAAAATGTATTGTAGAATTCTGATTAAACGTTCTTTTCTGATTAACTTGTTCCATTCTGTCTCTCTTTCTCTCTCTCTCTCTCTCTCTCTCTCTCTCTCTCTCTCTCTCTCTCTCTCTCTCTCTCTCTATATATATATATATATATATATATATATATTTCTTCTAGAAATTCTCACAGAGCGACACCAAAAATGATTCCTGTAGATGATACATTCGCAAATACATTTTCCTATTAACTCCTATATACTTGCTCCACATTTCATTCAACTATTTGCAACTGAATTATAAATGCTTGTTTTTCGACAAATATAAAAATAATCCCACATATATTTTTTAAACATATAGTTATGCATGATATTAATAACATTGACCAGTATTTTCATCCTATCTCTTTTAGGATTTCTGATACCCTGATCCCAAAAACGCAATCCATTTTTTCCTCACGTGCCAATTTTTAAAAAATTAATAATTAATAATACTTATCATGTAGTTCTGTGTATAAATATTTTTTGGAATAAAATATACTACGAATTCCATTGTTGAAATGAGTATGTTTGACGATAATGATAGAATCAATATGTTTAGCAAAATTGACGGCAATCTACTATAATACTTTAATTATTTTCATTGCAATCCCTCATAGCATCGTTTATATTGTATTAGCTTCACAAATAGTGGCTACCTATTTTTGTGTGTGGCAGCTGCATTCCAAATATTTGTTTCTTTACAAGTAATAAATTTTCTACAAATTTAAATGTAGCCTGATATATTCAATTTGTGTCATATTTACTTTAGTTTATAGTTGTGCTTAAAATAGTATATGTTTTTTTGAGTAGCAGCTGTATATCATATATTTATTTTTTTGAACTAATATGTCTTCCAGAAAGTTTAAATAATACTGAAAAAAAAGTTATAGTCAGACCAATCCCTAAAATTAAATTACCTGTAACACCAAACGACTTTAGACCAATCAGCATCCTCCCAGTCCTATCTAAGGTCTTGGAGCGCATTGTTCATATTCAATTAACTGACTACCTTTACACTCATAACATACTCGACCCACACCAATCAGGTTTTAGGACAAACCATAGTACGGCAACCGCACTTCTTAAAGTTACCGAAGATGCGCGTGAAGCAATGGACAGTGGCCACATGACAATATTTACACTCTTGGACTTCAGTAAAGCTTTCGACACTGTTGACACTGACATACTAATAGCACAATTACGCACTCTGAATCTTTCTGATAATGCTGTTAACTGGCTTGGATCCTATTTTCATGATCGCCAGTAATGTGTATCTAATGCAGAACTTTCCTCATCCTGGCTATCACTGAAGGGTGGCGTTCAACAAGGTCCAGTGTTAGGACCACTTCTGTTCTCTATCTATATTAACGATATATCCACTAGACTTACCTATTGTCGGCATCACCTATACTGTGACGATTTGCAAATTTAAATTCACTCCCATCCTGACGATGTACATGACACACCAGACAAACTAAATAGTGACCTAGACTCAATTTTCCAATGGTTGAGGAAACATGGACTTAATCTAAATGCTGACAAGACACAGTGCATAATTATAGGACATCGCCGAATCCAAAGCATTATTAATTACGAAAATATCCCTACCATTCTCCTAAACGGCAAAGCATCCCCTACAGCTCAGTAGTAAAAAAAAAGGGTATCTATATGGACCAACACTGGAAAATCCAGGTGAATAATACCTGCAAGAAAGTGTTCTCAATTCTTCACTCCCTGAATAGTTTTAAAAATATCCTTCCTACAAAATTGAAACAAATAATTGTACATAATCTTATAATGCCACACTTCGACTACTGCGACATATTACTGAATAATCTGACAACTGATCTATCTGACAGACTACAGCGTGCTCATAATGCGTGCATTCGATTTATATTCAATCTCCGTCGTTATGACCACGTGTCTCTTTCATTTCAGACCTTATCATAGATACGCCTAAATGACAGAAAAACTTTACATTCACATACCTTACTATTCCAAATTCTGCACACATATTTACCAAGTTATTTAACAACACGTTTTCAAAATTTATCGGCTCATCACAATTTAGGAACAAGATAACTAGACTCTTCTTTACTTTTGATACCACAACACAGGACCTGTCTATACTCTGAATCTTACACAGTATCTATGAGTAGAGCATGAAACTCACTTCCGAGTGATGCCAGGGACTGTCAATCGCTATCATTATTTAAATCCAAATTAACTAATATCTTAAGTTCGACACAATGAAAACATTAACTGCATAACAACTATATAGAGCATTCCATTAATAGTCATCTAGGAAGCTACTTACTTTATTTTATATCATTTTAATTTTATTACATTCTACGTTTTTCTTAGTATTAGCTAGTATTAGATCACATCATCATTGTATTTTGTCTAGTCTGTATTTTAATAATATTTTAAGTTTTTTAATGTATGTAATTTTTGTATAATTCTACTATTCGCTGGTTGAGTGGAAGAGAAGGCCTTATGACCTTACCTATGCAGCTAAAATAAAGCATTATTATTATTATTATTATTATTAATATTATATTTATCTTGTAATATATGTGTAAATGTTGTTATTAGGAGGGGAAGACACAACATTACAACTTTAGTTAATAAGGTTAATGAGGCCTATTTGTATATAAAACTCGGAGACCTGGACATAAAGTTGGCTCTAAAAATTTATATCATTCTTTTGTTGAAAGCTAAGGAAATGGAGTGAAGGAAAAATAAAGAGTATGACATTTGCTCATCCTGTGATCTGGCATGATCTTCGAAATCATGTTAATGAATATATTTTTTGTGATGTTAGAGGCTGAACAAAAAATGAAAAAAATCACTTATCCAAATTTATGGATAGCAAAAAAAGACCCATACCCCACATGGTACTAATATTCCGTGCCCTCTCTATCAGAAACACTTGGAAAGGTATCATCATATTCTAAAACAAATTCTCAACACAGTGGCAGTTAATTACATACATTGTGAGAAGACGATGTCCAACGAACTTAGAATTTAATGAAGAGCAAACGTTTGCTGAAATATATGGGCTCCAGACGAAAGGAAAAAAAACTTCCCGGATGCGGGAATATCATTTGCTTATTACAAACCCCATGAAGAGGAATTCGATGCATCAGGAAGTGAATCTTAAGTATTTTCATGATATTCCTGGTCCAGTAACTACTTTGGAAAATTCAGAATACATTCCAGGTGATTGACAATTATTTATAGATTCCTTAAAAATGACTTTGAAATATGTAATATTGTTTAATGAAAACAAATATGCATCATTTCCCTAAGTTCAGTCAGTTAACAATAAGGAAACATAACTGGTCTTAAATTTACTTCTGGAAAATATTAAATATGAAGAGAAAAAGTGGCAGGCGTGTGAAGATCTAAACGTTATATGCAAGCTACTAGATGTACATAAGGACTTTATTAAACTAAAAGTAAGGTACATACAATGTTATTTACAAATATGGATCGCACGGGCAGTAAGCCGTACGTGCTGTTGACACCCGTTACAGTAAGTTGATGTTTTAAAAAAAACACAATAATATTACAATTAGATATCAATATAATTACATTATACATTTACTTAGTTATGTAGAATTATTAATAATTAATGACATTGGAATTTGCTAACATATTTATTTATTCTTGAATAAGTGTTGTTCTTATTTTCCGCGTTTTGTCCAGAAATCTACCTAGGTTTATCCAACTTTCTGGGTTTATCAGTAACTCGTAGCATGCCAATCTTCCACGATTTGAATTTAGAAATATTTCCGGTAATAACTGATGCCTCCAATATTCTAAATCGTTACATTTTCCTAATATATGTATATATTCCTTCAAAGCTCCCGCACATTGGACATATTCGCGTATCGAGTTCGTCTCTAATTTTTAAAAGTTTCCAAGCCCCTAACCTGAACCAAAGCAAGCTCTGATCTCTCTTTTTCCCCAAACTTGTTTTAGGCCTCTTTGTAAAAATAGTGATCGTTTTCCCGCACATTCGGCCAAAATATGTTGTCGGTTTATATCTATGTACCTCCTCCTAATTTTTATCCACACATTCTTGCGATTTTCAGTCCCCTTTTCCCATACCCAACCCATCCCAATCTTTTGGAGTTCTCTCTTAACCTCGTCTGCCCAGAATGTCCCATTTGCGTTCATAATTTGGTGGTCGTAACAAATTGCTCTGATCATTGTTTGTTCACCCAGAAAGATTAGGTGTAATAAGCTGCCATGTTTCGTACGTGAATAACACAATAATTCCAAATCAGAAAACTGGAAAATAGAACATTGGAAGTAGTGGGACAATCTTGTGCCAGAAAGAAAATGTAATTCACGAGAGTCTTGTGAACCCAGAAAAAGTCATATTACATATTTTACAAAAACAATCAGGCTTAATGAATTAATTCATGAAAGATCTAAATAGAATCGGCAACTGCTACGTATATGTCTACATGATGTTTTCTAGAATATGGGATGCTAAACTTAAAGTGGAAATATTTGTTGAACCACAGATTAGGAATTTGGTTTCCGATAATATATTTGAAGCGACGATTAAAAATACTGAAAAGCAGACATGCATTGGTTTTAAAAGTGTCACAAAAACTTTTTTCTAGGAAGTTACGAGGATAAAATTACAAAAATATTGTAGAAAATAGGATAGAGACATTTCTTAAGCTGGAGTGCATTTCGAGTGTCAAAGTATATTTCCTACAATCTCATTTGGAGTTTTCACGAAGTCTTGGTTGTGTAGCCAGAAAGAGGGTAATTCATTTCACCAAAACATAAAGCAGATTTTTAAATATTGCCAGGGGAAACTGGAATGGTAACATGATAGCAGAATATTGCTGGTCACTAAGAGAGATGAATCATGCCTCTCATAAATGGAACTACAAAAATATTAATTTGAAAAAAAGTATAAAAACTGAGCTAATATTCAAATGAAATGATTAATTAAGAACAGTGGTCAATAGTCAATTTACGATTAATTTTGTTGTGGATGATATTAATTTACAGTTAATAATGATATATATATTTTTGGACCAAAAATAATATTTTTTTCATATTATTTCGCATATTTAAACTTTGGTACTTGATGGAGAAAAACTAATTCCATACATAAATGCAACATGTTATAATTGGTTCTATTCGCATATTAAAATTGAAACCCCTGGGAAAAAAATAATATGTACAAACCAGTGATAATTGATATTATAGTATTGATTTTATTGACATCTACTTCTTGACTTCCACTGTTGCAAATGTTACCTTTGGGTATGTACACGATGTAATTGTCCGTCTTAACCTTCTACAATCATATTATTTTATTCTTACAAAATTATTATGTATTTAGTATTCTGCGTGTTTATATTTAAACGCATTTACAGTATTCTTCTCCGTATTTTCTAGTCATGTATTCTACATCCCGATAATTGTCTGTCATTAAAATTGATTGTCGATCAACATAGGAGCAATGTATACATTTTATTTCCTTCAAACATTATGATATGGACGAATATTTTTACTTTACACTTTTTTTCAATAATTTCTCAAGATTTTCGTTTAATAACGGAGGGAAAAGGTAACTCATTTGCTACAAATCTTAAGTTACGTGTGATGCAGATCAAATGTTTGCATCTCTCTTGATGTTTCATATAATTTTATGGCACAGAAAATTATTATTTTTATTAGTTTTATTACTATTATCATTATTATTGTCCGTTTTGTTGTTATCTATTATGTTCATCGTTTTGGTATAGTGGTAATATCATTGCCTCAGATGCAGTAGGATCAGGGTTGTTTCGCTTTTGGCACATATTTTCTGGGTAAGCTTTCGTTCGGTGTTTCTGCCAACCTGTAAGACATATATATATATATATATATATATATATAAATGGATTGCGCACAAATGTGCAAAGGTGATAACACTGCTAACAATCACTAACACTAACTTGGTCTTGCGTAATCACAAATTGTTTTTGTTCTTTGTGTACATGTTTCGATGTGATATCTTTCGGATTTCTGTTCACACACTTCGCATATGCATGACATCTTCGGATCATGGAATGTTTTATCTCTACACATTAGGTGGTGGAATCCATGCACGCTTAATCTTGTTATGATGTGTCGTATCTGGAAATTTGCTTCTGTCCAGTTCCTATCTATCATCGCTCCGGTGCTGAAGAATTCCGGCCATACTTCCTCTCTTTTTCTGCGTAGTCTTTGTAGCGCATGCTCATAGGGTTGTAAGACAAATATGAAACTCTAAGGTAAAAACAATCCGTGAACACCATTTGGACACAAAAATCATCCAAATAATGTTACTTGGATTAGCATGATTGTACGAGTGAGTGACATGTCTTGTTTTCTGGGAAGTTGCAAAAGGTTTTAGTTACCATTCATGCAGGGAGGTCCTCTTAGGCTTTGTGTCATCAAAGAAGTATGTGTGCGGTCTACAGTTAATTATCATCTCCCAATAGGTCGTGTAGCTATAAGGGCCGGCTGGTTTGGGGTGCATGAAATTCTTTCAAAAGAACAGGTTAAGATTTTTAAAAAATAGAGGAAGAGATGAAAAACGTAATTTTCGTAGACCTTGCATATATATATATATATATATATATATATATGTGTATACGGGTTCACATCCCGTTCAGGCGTTTATTTTTCTTATAGTTTCATATATATACATATATATATATATATACACACACACAATATTTTTATATATTAATATATATTTAATTGGTAACAGAAGGTTCTGGTGTATAAGGCTGTGGTCCATAACTAGTGTTTATACAAGACGATTCTCGCTCGACTGCAGAGGGGCACCTTCATTGGCGAGTTCTTGTTCGTGTTCCCTGGTCGGAAGCTCTGATGTGAATGAGCGATAGACTGCGATAGGTCGAGTTCAGCAGTCTACCGCTCATACACAGCCGAGATACCGACAAGCGAATACCAACTGGAACAACTCGCCACAGAAGTTGCTCCTCCGTAGTCGAGGGAGAAACGTCTGGCATAAACATCGTTATGGACCACTGCCCTATAGACCATAATCTTCTAATAATATGACCACCGGCCGTGAAAGTCTGCATTCTTCAATATAACAATAACTTTATTATTACTGGACTGACAATTCAAAAACCAAATATACATCTTTAGTCAATAAGCTAGTGTTATTTATATGGGGATGTTGGAACAATAATTTTGATATCAAAAGTTCTTGAGGATCAATCTAAAATGAAGGACTATACACTAATCACATCCTGAGTGTAAACATTTTAATACAAATTTATTATTATTGTTATTATTATTATTATTATGAAGCTACCACACTTACAATTTCCTAGTAAAGCTGCAAGCACAGCATCAAATCCTATGATTGCAGTGAAGTACCTGCCTTCGGGCAGAATTACTATGGATAGATGAATTATTATTTTTATTATTATTATTATTATTATTATAATTATTATTATTCATAGATATTAGAGCTGAAGCCGTTTTCCGTTCCCAATCTCCATCCTTCTCAAACAAGAGCATCTTTATTCTTGAAGTCCCTTTGATGACTTTCTTGGTCTTCCCCGAACACCCTTTTAGGTTGGTTTCCACCGACAGATCGACTCTAGGCAATCGTTGTTGTTTCTAATTAGGTGTCTAAAGCATTTTAATTTTAATGGAAAATTACTTTAAGAAAGTTATTTTAGTTTTACTATTTGTATCGACGTAAATTGGATGACCGGATTGTTTTATGTTGTATCCAGATTTCAAACTAAAAGTGCATACTGAAGGCTGCATTTATATTCTAGTATTCAGCATGGTATTTTTAAACATTTATTTTCCTACTCGTTTGTTGTTTGTGTGAATAATTGAAACATGCAATTTAAATGCACTTTTCTTGTATCTCCTGAATTTATTACTTGAAGGATTTTTTGTGAGTAGTCCTATATTTTTAAACATATTTATAAATAAACTCCTATTAACGAAATAAAAAATTTACTTTAAATTCCTCATGGAAATATAAATTATTAATGATCTCTGGAAGGAAATTTGCAATAACATGAGAAAATTATTAATGGTTTGATTATTTCGCTATAATGATCACTTACATTGAAAAACGTTTTCCTACGTTGGTTCGTGGAAGTAGCCGATGAACTCTTAATAATTTTCATGATATGTATTTTTAATGTCTGTAAAACAAACGACATACATAATATATCGTAAGCCACAGGCAAAATATGTTTATTCTTCTTCTCTACAAATATAATCCATGTACTAAAATAAACCAACAGATGGTTCAGCATATATATATATATATACATACATACATATATTTGTTTACCGACTTCAAGACAGATGTTATGGAATAGAGAAAAGATCTCTGAAAAATAAAACTCCGACAAAAATGGTCTTACGAATAGATAATAAATGTTTGTTTCATTTTCGACGCAGATCTCAAAGAATGTCTGAAAATGAGGCGATTTCGCTCAACAGCTCATTCAAGCAAATTAGCCTTTATTCCGATCCGATTGAGGGTCTTTCCACTTTTCAGCGGTTGCCCTTTTACCAGCCGACTGCTGGCCCTTCACATCCACATGTGTCAATCACAGAGGTAGATGATCAACAGCCAGTGTAGGGGTGACATGTGGTTAGCATGTCGAGTCCCCCAGCCGTTATAGCTGGTTCCTCAACCTGGAGCCGCTACTTATTGTAGCTACCCAATTGCCTCACGATGCTGGGTGGGCACCTGTCCCATACTGGCCGAAATACCATGAGAAAATTTCTTCCCCCATGGAGACTCGAACCAGCGCAAGTCCCGTAGCTCTGCGCCAAGGCTTCCTACCTTAGCCGCTCGGCTACGGCGCGAGACGCCTTTATTCCGACATAATTAAATAACTAGAGTTACTTGTCTATAATGACTTACTTACTTACTCATTGCCACTATCGAACCCGTAGGTTCATGGCCGCGCGGACATAAGCTCCCCATACATCCCTATCCTGAGCTAATGCTTTCCAATTATTCCCTGCATAATCTACCTCCCTCAAATCATAGTTAATATTATTCTCCAACCTCATTCTGGGTGTACTAACTGGGCGTCTTCCCTCTGGCTTTCCTACAAGAAGCTTCCATGCACGTCTTTCATTCTCCATACGTGCAACATGTCCTGCCCATCGCAGTCTATCGGACTTAACTGTTCTTATTATATCTGGCTTCCCATAAAGACCATGTAGTTCACTGTTAGTAGTCTTCTCCATTCACCTGTCTGTTCATCTCTCTTTGGTCCAAAAAATTCCTAAGTACTTTATTCTCAAATACTTGTAATCTCCTTACCTCCCTTAAAGTAAGAGTCCATGTTTCGCACCCATATAATATAACTGGTAGAATAATAGTTTTATATTTTTTCAATTTAACGTTTTTTGAAAAGAGTTGGGACATCAAGAGTCTCTGGAATGCATAATAACACGCATTTCCAGAATTGAGCCTTTGTTTGATTTCTTTGTGCTTCTCATTCCTATTTGTGATTATTGTTATTCGAATTCAGCCAGTACCTGAAATTTTCCCTCATTTGTCATTAGCTGTCCATTTCCATTATATAATGTATTTCTATGTGTGACCATGTATTTAGTTTTTGACTATCTTGATTTAATAAAATCAGCGAGTTTTAAACATTATACTTCAAATATAGTGTTGGCCTTGGGTTTATGTTCCTTGCCTCTATTCTCGAGGGTAACTGGTTTAAACCCGGAATGGGCCGATGTTTTTCGTGTGGGAAAATCCAAGGGACAAGTCTTCCGGGAGAGACTTAAGCCGTGGATCCCGAGCCAGATGATTATCAGATTCGTAAAAGAACTGTCATCTTAAATAATAAACGCCTCAATGCAAAATTTATCCGACAATCAATCGTCCTATTAATTTCTTAGTTTCCCAATAGATGTCTCATTGAGTCGGAATGCTGACCACGTGCTACTCACTAGGGAAACAAGTGCAACTGAATTAGCATGGTTATAATTCTTCCCGATTGGAGCACCCATGTCTCAATGAGGGACATAAGGGTGTATGCAGAAAACATTATATGTATATATATATGTGTGTTTGTGTATGTGTGTGCGCGTGTGTGTGTGTCCCTCGAGACTGGTCTACGTACTAACAAGAGAACACTTTTTCCTAGAAGACATCAGAATTCGTTACTACCTGCCATTCACTAAAATATACAAGCAACTTCTACAAGAGAGAAGAGAGAAGCGGGACGGCATTCCATAAGTATTGTATGGTGCGGCAGTCGTGATAGTTAGGATCTGGTCTGAACCAAACAAGGAACTAAGGCACCAGATAAACTGATATGCAGTCCAAGGCTTCCATCAGGAAGTACGTGTTAATGTCTCATACAATCAAACCGAAGTCAGTTGCAGATGTAACCTATATGCGGACTAAATTTTACAAGATACCATCTGGGATCGTGTTCCAAAGTGGCAATCTTTAGCGCTATTTGAGAATTAATTATTTTTTCACGATTGTGCACAATTATATATATTTGCGTGTGTGTGTGTGTGTGTATACAGGACGATATATATATATCATCGTGTTCAGTTCTACGGTATACCGATGTCAGCATTTAAATGAACATGATATTTAGGTAGAGTAGGATCTAAGATAGACGTATATCAGTTAGTGTTTGCCGTCCGTCTCACCCACCGGACACTTCTGGATTTAGGAACGTATAACTCCCATCTCATCCTGTGACTAAACGCCCTCTCTCCTTGCTATCCCTGATTCTCTGATAACAGGTCGTCCACTGAACAATGCAACATGTACATACCCTGTCTTAATTTGTTCACGATCTGCTGAACATCAAAGTATCGTATCCTCTACTTTGTGGTACCTTCTCTGATATATCGTCTGCAGTACAGTATACTCGTACATTTCTCCACATAAACGGCACTCTAAATATGTGAACCGTGTAGCAATGGTAAACGTGAGGACATATCTGACAATGGACCTATAGGTCCAGAAATTAACCAGACTTCATGGGCACTCTGTATATTGATATTATCTCCCTTCCTTGTTTTTTTAAAAGATTATAGTATTTATTAGTCCTTGTTGTCGTAATCGATCTCTATTTAAATTAAAACTTTTATCTTTTATTGTACTATTTACCTAAATAATACTTTGGGTAATTTTCATCTTATTAAGTTAAGTAGTTTATCCTTTCATTTTTTATATTGATTATTTACTCTATTCCCTTAATGTTAAGTATTCGTTCATGAATTATATCTTGCCCCATAATATTAACACAATTTACACAACTACACATATTTATTTTTGTACTTCTTTTTGCACATATGATTTTAAAGTCTAGCCCCTAATTTGTTTTTTAAATTATAATTTTGTAATACTTTACGTAATTTTCCTGCTTCTCTTTGATACGTTATTTCTTATTATCATATTTGAATTTTTTTATGTATTTTATTTTTCTAAACCTTCATCAAATGCTTATCTAAATATTTTCTGATTCATGTTTTGTTCATTAATAATATTATTAAAAGCATTGGCCCAATCTATTTTAATACAATATATTAGTAGTTTCCTGTTTGAGCAATTTTACCTTAAAGAGTTTTATATCCATATTTATATTTTATCTACGTCATAGTCAGAAGTTATATTATAACTGGTTGTTTATTGCATTCAATACTTTAATGTAATTGATTTAGACTGCAGTTTTCTGATTTGAAATAACATAATTTTGTATTTCTCTCCGCGCATATATTATGCGCCTTTATGTTTATTGCTTTATTAATTTTTCTTAGTTTCAATTTTAAAATAATTTCTCAGTTCTAATTCATGTTTAGTTACTTTTTTATTATTATTTTGGACAATAAACCTACAGCTTGACGTTTACTTGTCTACTTTAGCATTCAAATTTTGAGCTATAATAATAATAATAATAATAATAATAATAATAATAATAATAATAATAATAATAATAATAATAATAATAATAATAATAATAACAACAATAGTAATATACATCAATTTATTTTTTATACTTGATTAAATCTGTGCATAGTAATTATATTTCAATCACTAATGATTGATATGCTCCATCTGTTTATATTTTAATGTTGTTGCACTTTCACTTATAACTCTTGATTTTATTATTCTCTTTCTAATTAATAAATATGACAATTTCTGCTGCAACTCATTAATTTCGTGTGAATCCGTTGTAGACGTAAATAAAATATCCGAACATTTTATTTTCCTTTTTGTTTTCAGTTATTACAGCTAATTACACTTTGGATTACAAAATTATTATTGTAATATGTATAGCGTGTTGTTTAAGCCACGAGTGTTCCACGTATCAATATTGATTCAATTCGATTTTCCTAATCCGTTATCCGCCATTTTTGCTTTAGTTGTCACATCGAGATATCTCTGGCTATTCTTTCACGGAGATCAAGTTCGATTGTTTATTTTTCTCGTGGTTTATAGAACTGCCATCTCAGAGTACAAGCAACTACCTCCTCTACGTATTATTATCTATTGAGAATGTTACTACTTCCGCCCCTTAAGCCAATATAATGATCGTTCTTATACCCTTCACACGTACGTATCTCTGTGCTCAGGATATCGATATACGCCGAGTTATTTGAATCTTCCACAGGAATTCTCTAGCATTAAGGAGCCGACCCCCGCGAGATGGATGCTCAAATAGTCTCACTATCAGCTAACAATATGTTGAACCGGGTATAATTCCTGGAGTTAATACCTGCTGTTTTAATTTCACATCAGTAATATGAACTAGTAATGATCAGAAGTCATTTATGTAAATTAATATTTATTATCTAACGTAGGCTACCAACTTTACAAAATTATAGGTACTATCAAATTTGGAGGTTCATCGCCGCGTGGATTTACGTGATCCGACCTCAGCTCATCTTTTACAATAACTCTCTACATAATTGACCTGTCAAAAATCATGGTAAAAGTCATTATCCCATCCCATTCTTGACCTAACTACTGGGCATATTCTATATGTTTTCCTACAAAAAAATTACATACCCCTCTTTCATTATTTATACGTGCCACATGTCCTACCGAACGTAGTCTGTATAGGCTATCTTCCTGAGAAAAAATAACCAATTTGAACAGGATACAGAATAAAGAAGACAACTGTAACCGTGCAAGAACCTTGTTATGTTTTATCATACCTAAGCCTACACAGTAAAATATTAATTATACAGCCCCTTCCTTAACTTTCGTCCTTAATTTTTTCCTTGCTTTTTTATAGTAAGTGCAAAGAAATAAACTCAGGAGTCAGACAAGGTTGTGGCCTCTCCCTTCTACTTTTTAACATATATATATATATGTGAATGCCATTGTAAAAGACTTTAGAGA
This sequence comes from Diploptera punctata, assembly GCA_030220185.1. Lineage (NCBI taxonomy): Eukaryota > Metazoa > Arthropoda > Insecta > Blattodea > Blaberidae > Diploptera > Diploptera punctata. Next base: position 1,568,846 of record JASPKZ010007288.1, on the reverse strand, counting down.
AACAAAACACGGAAATATCACTATCAATAGAAATTTAAAATATGATATAATAATGTTTGTAGATGATTTTGGTTTACTAGCAACATTTGAAGATGATTTACAATGATCAGTACATAATTTAAATTTGATAGCCCAGAAATATTCAATGGAAATATCTACCAATAAAACTAAAATAAGGGTCTTTTGTGGAAAATCCCCAATACTAAGCAAAATTTGTTTAAATGACAACATTTTAGAGAGAGTTAATGAGTTTACTTATTTGGGATATAAACTCTCTGTTGTTGAAAATTTGGATTTATCAGAGAAAATTGTGAAATTCAACAAATCAATGGGAATCATTAATAGAGTTTTAAAACCTTCATTAGTGCAAAAATCAACTCGTACTCATCTTTATCAAATAATGGCTCGACCAGTCCTATGTTATGAGAGTGAAGCGTGGACTATAAGGACGAGAGAGCTTGTGAAATGAGATTTATGCGCCGAACAGCTGGCTACACCAAATGGGATCGAAAGAAAAATGTAGAAATCCTTCAAGAACTTAATGTGTCACCAATACTGGACTACATCTCCAGATATCAGCTAAACTGGAAGGAACATGTCTCAAGAATGGCTAGATCCAGGATCCCCAAGGCAATAATGAACTACTGTCCAAATGGAAAACGGTCACTTGGTCGACCTAAGAAAAGATGGCATGAAAACCGCTTTCTCAGGCCGTAACAGTTCTTCTATGACTAATACCTGGCAGGATGATGATGATTAATTAGCTGAGTGTATCCAATTCATGACCGTATGATGGTTTCCACGTTATTAAAACTGTTTTATTTTCATTTAATTAAATAGGGCTGTTTTTAATTGTCATTTAATAACATTAAAGAACATTCAACTTAATTTGTTTCACTCTGATCTTGGAGTTTATAGTTGAAACGTATTTATAATCTCTGGATTATTGTATTACTAGCTAATACTCGCCGTGCGCTGTTACGCCTAAATAAATTATAATATGTTTTTACGTTCAGTAGAATAAGTAAGAACAAAAATAATTATAAATGTATGTCGTTATTATTTGTAGACACCCCGTGCTGATTACCGGCGTTGCACGGAAATCTACGTATCCGGATGTACTCGTATTTTGCAGAAATGAGCTGAAAGACAAAATTCGTTCCTTAATGCTGCCTTGCTTGCCCGGGAGTCTATTTATACCGATCATTTTGACATAAATGACAGATAAAAATGGTTATTGTGAGTTAAAAAGATAAACATATGCTGTAGCGGCATTGTAGTTTTTTTAGATATTCAATTCTCTGTACATTAATTTGGTGTATTTGTTATAGTTTAGGCAGCGTAATCCATTTAAGCGTACAAAAAGCATATTTTATTTTACTTTTTCACTATCAAGGGTGATTTTTAAGGGTGAAGGGCTTAGGCATTAAAAGTCTCTTATATCCTATAACCTTCCCGAGAAAATCCTGATCATTTTGCAAAAAGTCCCATCACAGTCGAATGAACGGTACGGCAGTGCACCCTTGCCCGGAAATCTACTTCTTGGCATCAATGAAAGATAAAAATGGTTATTGTGAGTTATCCGTAAGAGATAAACATATGCTGTCGCGGACTTTTTTTGTAGAGCGTTTTGAGGTATTCAATTAGGCCCTATGTATAGATTGTGTGTATTTTTATGGTTTCGGCAGAGTAAACCATTTAAACTTCCAAAGAGCTACTTTTTTCACGTTTTCCACCACAAAGGGCAATTTTTAGGGTGTAGGAATTTAGTATCATAACTCTCGTATAGCCCATGTTCATCTCGAGAATCTCCTAAACATTTTGTAAAAAGCCCCGTGACAATCAGATGAGCTGTATGGTAACGCATTAAATACAAACAAACAAACATTTATATATATATATATATATATATATATATATATTAGTTTTTAAGATTTAAGATTTAAGATTTATTTAGCCTGGTGGAGTTAAGGCCATGTGGCCTTCTCTTCCACTCACCAGGACAAACATATATTACATAAGAATATAACAATCTTAATTAACTCTAATATTAAACACTAAGTAAAAATTTGATCAAAAGATAATATCTAATATACATATTACGATCAATAATACAACCAGTTAATATTAGTTAAAATTAAGACTAAAACTAATAATAAAATGTACACAAGCAAGACATATTAAATTGTCCCTGTCTAGTGTATATAAAAAACAGGAAAATAATGAGATATAGAAAACTAATTTTACGATTATACAATATTTAAAACAAAACAAATAAAAATATTTGTTATTCTTAATATTATTTACATAAATAATTAAATATATTAATATTGCTAAAAGAATACTATCAGTGAGGTGTATAAGTCAGTTTGTTATTAAATAATTCTTTAGTTTGTTTTTGAAGGGTGTTATAGTTTGACAGTCTCTGACATAGGGTGGAAGGGAATTCCATGTTTTGGTAAGTGACACCGTAAAAGATAATGAATAATATACAGTGTGATGAGGCGGGATATAAAGGACAATGTGCTGATGGGATCGAGTGTCAAGATTATGTGTGTCGGATAGTCTGATGAAGCGGCGTGATAAATAATTAGGCGATGATGTGTGAAGTATTTTATAGAGAAGGGATAGGGAATGGACAGTTCTACGATCTCTTAGACGAGACCACGATAATTGTTCCAGGGACGGTGTAACATGGTCAAATTTGCGAATACCACAAATAAAACGTGCGCAAGAATTATGAACACGTTGAAGTCTTTGAGTGGAAATAATATTTAAGTCTGTAAAAAGAGTGTCACAATAATCAAAATGGGGCATTGCAAGTGTTTCTACTAACATTTTCCTAAGGGCGAATGGCAAACAATTTCGTACACGATTTAATAAATGTATTATTGAGAAGACTGTTTTGCATGTATGGTTTATTTGTGTATTCCAATTTAAGTTTTTGTCAATAAATACTCCTAGAATTTTTACTGTCTCACTATAAGGGATTTGAACTCCGTTTAGTGACACATGCGAAACTGTGTTTAGGTTAATTGTAGATAATGTCTCTGATGACCCATAATGATTGATTGTGACTTTGTAGGATTTAATTGCAGTCCATATTTAACTGTCCAAGTCATTAGTGAGTCAAGATCCTCGTTAATTTTGGCAACAGCGTCATTTAGTGAATATTTGTCTGTGTGGATGTAGATTTGCATGTCGTCTGCAAATAAATTATGTTTGCAATGCTTTAGGGAGTTAGCTATGTCATTTATGTAGATTGAAAAAAGCAAAGGTCCAAGTACCGAACCCTGTGGAACCCCAGCTTTACGGAAGGACCAAGAAGAACATAATGTATGATTTCCTATAACAGATTGCTGGCGCTCATGAAGGTAGGAATTGAACCATTTCGTGGCACTATCAGAGAGTAAGAGGTTTTTAAGTTTATGCAACAATAAGTCCAAGTCTACCGTGTCGAATGCTTTACTAAAGTCCAGTAATGTAAGAATGGTAAGTTTTCGATTATCAGCAGCTTCGCGTATGTCTTCGCAAATATTTAGTAGAGCAGTATTTGTATTGTGTCCTGTCCTGAAGCCTGACTGAAATTGATCTAGAAGGTTGTAATCATTTAGGTATTCAATGCACGCTTAAGAGTTCACATACCTTAACCTCCATATACGTACATACATCAGCCTGAGCGTGATATAAAATAAATAATATACAGTATGTTACTAGTTTTCTGAGAAATCGTGTTGGTATCAATGATGTGTAATTCACACTAATGACTGTGACTTAAAAATAATTTTACCATGAAAAGCGTGGGGTGCTCTTTATCAATTAATATATTTGATAATAAACAGATATTGGTAAAAGTAAAGTCTCTAAGAAGAAAATGTAAAATTCATAAAAAGCACCCCATGCTTTTGATGGTAAAATTATTTATCCCAAGCATGTTGGAAATTAAAATTATTGTTGGTTTTTTTAGTTCGGTTTTCTAATATAGCGTGTTGTTTTAGTTTTTTAAAACTATTATTTATTTTTTAGTTTTAATATTTTACAGAATAAGATAAAAATGTAAATATCTTTAAATTCGATTCTATTGTAGTATGAGCTGAAGGTAATACTTTTGTAAAAAAAAAACTCACAGCCGGATTTGAACCAGCGACCTATGGATTGCAGAAATTACATACCACTAGAGTGTACCGCTCTACCAACTGAGCTCTTACAACGATTGAAAAAAAGTCGACAAGTCCGGAACCTATTATACCAGTTTTAATTTTTTTGATTTTCTGGTGATTCTGGGCAGGATTCTAGAGACAAAGTATGAAATTATTGTATTGTCACGGGTCCTTTACAAGTATACAAAGTTTCAAGTCGATCCAATGTTTGTAAGTGGGTGAAAATCGTGTTCAAAAATCCCGTTACATAGATACAAAGACACTTTTTTGACTTTCTGATGATTATGGGCATGATTTTAGAAACAAAATATGAAGTTATTATATTGTCACGGGTCTTTTACAAGTATGCAAAGTTTCAAGTCGATCCAATGATTTTAAGTGGGTGAAAATCGCGTTAAAAGATTCAGTTATATAGATACAGGTTAAGCTAATATAAAGCGTGTAAAAACCTTTATTTTAGGCTACTTGAACTACTGCAGAGATACAATATAATTTTTCTTTTCTCCAATTGCCCCAGGTTGTCATTTCGACATCTATGATGTTCTCTCCTAGCATGGCGTACTTGTAACCCACTTATGAGTTTGGGGCGCCTGGAAGGTGGGATTACGCTGCCTTACACTACTGTAAACTTAATCTAAATAGGCGAATATGATATTGATGATAATGAGGGCCAGATGGTGTTCGGGGAACGTTTGGGTCTTAACGTTTCCTGACATTTACCTTTCAGGTGAGGAAAAACTCCGAAAAAACCTCACCCAGGAAATTTGTCCCGATCGGGGATCGAACCCGGGCCCGCTTACGTGACAAGGCAGTGCGCTATCTCTAGACCACAGCGGTGGACTACAAGATAAATGTCATGTGATCTAAACATTGAGTGTTAGCTCTAATGTGTTTGCTTGTTTCAAAGCTTCTCTTTAGTCTATTTGCGTGTTCGTGTGGTTTCTTTCATAGTCTAATAATCTAGCCTATATACTTCTTTGAAAGAAAAGCAGAAAACTTGGCGGTATAAATGGCAGAACTCTGAAAATACCTATCCAGTTGGTTCAGGCAGTAGTGTTTGAAAACATTGATCGAAGGTATCACGTTCAAACCCCGCTTCCGACTAATCTGAGTGATTTTTCTGGTTTTCCTGAGTCCTCAAGCTAAAGCCCGGATGTAATTTCTTTATTAGAACCCATTTCATCATTATCTGTCTTTAACTTAGTTTAACCTCCCTCTTATAGTTTCTTTTACATGCCCTTAGAGACACTAACTGTCGAGAGAGGATTTGTTAACTGTGGATCACGCACACATAAGGACATGGAGACCTACCTCAATTAATGACCATCTCAATGCCACGACTTGCAATTTTCCCAACATTTGTCTTAGAGTTGAGGAAAATCCCCGAAAAGTCCTTAGCCAGAAAATGTATCCCTAAATGGGATTTAACAAGGCCCACTGCATACGAGCAAGGACGTTACCTCGATACCACAGCGGTGGACATTTTCACTTTTTCATTTTTAAGTTAAAGCGTCTATAAATAAATAACGAAATGAATGCTTTAAAAAGTGATTCGTTCTTCAACACGTTTAGAGCTAATACAATTTGCTGGATTGGTGTGTTAGTCCTAGAAGAACTGTTAACGGTCTCATTGAAAGGCTCTTCCTCGAACGAATTTAGCTTCATAAAAATTAATTATTTAATGTTTTGAAGGATGGTGTACACACGAGTATAATGCAAGGGTTGAAACAATACTCTTAATATTCTCAGCAGTCAGAGATTTTATATAGATACATTCAAACATCAACCCGTCCTTCTATTTATCCTAACACCCATCCACTTTCTTCTATCTCCTATCCAAGCATTATCATCAACCTATTTTATATGTACAATCAGAAATAAAATTGTTATAGCGATACCTTTAATAATGTTGAAAATCTAACCTTCCTTACAAAAATAAATGCAATACCATAGCTGTAATAATAATATGATAATAATAATCATCATCATAATATAGGCTATAATATCAATAATAATAACAATAATAATACATTAATATAGTATTAATAATACATACAGACATATAAATATATATAAGCTTGCCAACGGTCATATTATGTTGGCATTGCCGGTTGTCGACCGATCACTGAGTTAAACAAATTGGGTGTGATTAGTTGTTGGATGGGTGACATTTTGGAAACGTCACATACGCGTCAATTTTGTTCGCCGTGCTGGCTCAGGTGGAAGCGGGCTCTGGTATCGAACAGTTTAATTGTTTCATTAATTTAATTGATACATTTTCAATCCCAGGAGAGGTGGTGGTGTAGTAGTTTTAATCGCTAGATTTTGCACAAGATTCTGCATTAAATTGTAAACCTCTCCGCAGAACATGAGGTGAGAATGCAATTGGCACTGTCGATATCGATTCGTACGTCGGGCGGGGACGTTCAGCCTGGCGGCCTCCTTGGTACTTTTCGGTATGTGTAGGCTACGTGCCGGCACACCTTCTCCATTCTCATCATCATGCCTCATATAACACACTTTACTCTAAACTAACACATGAAGTTACACTCATCCTACAGTCCTCTCTGTACACAATACCGTACAATAATTAATTATCTATGTAAAGTGGTCTGTCGAAGTGGTAGGCAAATTTAAAGTAGATATTAACGTCATCCCTCCTCTTAGAACGGTGCCAAAGTTAATAAGTATAGTGGGATTATAGTACTCATGCACGTATATAGCAATTCAAAAGGAATATAATTTAGGAATGTCGATACAAAATAAAATAAATGTCATTAAAATCCCAGATAGCAGTAAGACGTAGGTCTACAGTACAACCTAATTACTGACCAGACAGTTCAATTATATATTCCTGTTACATCATTTCATATGAAACTGAATTAGATATTAGATAAATAATTTTATAAGTAAAACTATTGTAATTAATTTAATGGAATTAAAATAAAACAAATTTAAACTTAAAGCCGAATTCATAATGTTATATAACACGGTCGTCTTTCTGACCGTATTATACAGTATTGTTATTAGTATTGGACGAAGAAGACCAAATAAATGACTGCGTGGACAGAAGTGAGAGGAACATCACGATACAATCAGGGTTATTTTAAAACGTACACACGGTAAAAATAAATCACGATGGATAAAATATGTTATCAGAATGCTACTCAATATATTAGTAAATTATTTAAAAATTACATCCCATGAGGTACAAGAAACCAAGACATTGTTTGTGAGTTCGAAACTTATCAACACTGGTCTAACTCCTTCAAAAACTTTATCATGATAGCAATACATATAGTCAGTCAATGAAATGCTATACGCAAAAATAATAATACATAAAACGGAAGTGTCCTGATATTTTCAGCACATACCAGGATATTAAATACCTTATAATTTAGATAAAGATAAATATGCAACTTTCTACTTGCAAAGTTGAATAGGTCCCTCGATCTGACATGTCCTCTTTAAAATGTTGAATGGAACGATCATTTAGAAACGGCTGTTCTATAAATGTAAAACAATTATAAGGTCGGATGCATTTGTCGTCGATTATTCCGTAAGACTAGATCCACAACTTTCTGCGTTTACTTTGCTATAAAAAATACTTCGTGCTACGAAATGCACGAAGGAAGTCATTAGCAGAGAAACTACTTTCTCTCGCTTTTCAGTCCAAAACTGGCGGGCTCCGCATTATAGAAACATTTCAGCTCTTCTCCATCTCCTCAGTAAAAACCAATCTGCATAAAACCCCTTCATTCCTACACAAAATATTAATCATATGTTTATAACGGGAAAAAAATATTTAAGCACATAAACTGTTTTGCAAGTAATTTTCTTTTCGAGATATCGTTAACCAATAAAAATTACGTCATGTGATTGTTTATATTCCATTGCATCTCTTGTAAGGAGTGGCAATTCTTTTATATTCAACAAGGAGCCAAGTACATACCCATTATCCATGACAATATTATTCTAATATCTAACTAACTAATTCACAAACTCACTGCCACTACCGAACCCGTAGGTTCATGGCCGAGCGGACATAAGCTCTCCATACATCCCTATCCTGAGCTATTTTTTCCAATCATCCCCTATATAATGTACTTGTGCCTTTGGCATGGGTTACCTGAAGTAGTCCCTTCCCAGAGAACCGAATGGACCTCCGGAAATGTTTACCCCAGTGGAACCCATGTCCGCATTTCTTGACAGTTGTATCTTTAAGGTCAATGATCGTCACTCTTTCAACGAAGGTACTTTTTTCGTCTAGCTTATCACCTTCGATCATTCCGGCATGGGTAACCCTATCGGTAGCAATTCTACCGCCGGCATAACTGTCGAGGTCATTTATACACGCAAGCCACTCCACCATGACAAGGTAAAGATACAATGGAGGGGTTATATTAATATCACTAATACAAATCAATTAAATTAATTAAACATCAGAAAATATTCTAGTGCCAACAATTAAACAATACGCATTACAGAGCATTGCGAGTAGGCGCCCATATAGTTTTATTTTTATTCTGACGTTTTGAAATAATCACGAACTTTCAGAACTATTCTCAATGCTCTGAGGCCTATTCGTCAGTCAACCTTTCATGACTCCAAATTTTGGGTGGAACAGATGTAGAAAGTAAATGTAAAGTTTAAACCATGAATCAGAGACAATCTCATGCAGTGTACACATGCTTGTTCGATACTCTTTTGTATGACGCTTTCATTCTTCTTTTTCTTTTACATTGAAGGAGACGATTTGCCAGCTCTTGAGTGAATTGATGGCCAATGAACTCACAATCTAAAATGTTCATTATGAAACTAAAATTATATTTTCGTTTTATATATAGCGATTAAGTAATTTTATATGAAAATACAGCCCTACGGCCATGATGACGTGATGAGTATTCAATTATTTAAATTCGTTCAATATGTTTTTTTTAAATTTTAATATGATTGTTAGTCTCTACTCTAAAGCTTGTGTGGGTGCACACACACACACACACACACACACACACACACACACACACACACACACACAATTCCACCACTAGCTTCCATTGATAGTGTGTCCAATTTATAAATCGTATAATGTACTTGTGAATAGAAATATATAAAGTATATTTTCCTTTCACTGCCACGTCATTAAGCCATCGTCCCATTAAGAAAATAAAAATATACATCTTCATCGATCATCTCGAAAGTGACCATGACTAAAAGTAGCCTATATATATGTACGTGTGTGTGTGTGTGTGTGTTTGGGCCTGTTAACGCTTTAGCGGCCGCAATATTTTTTGAACCAAGCTCGACTTTGGCAATGAATTAAGAAACGGAAATCAAACCTGAATTATTAGCTTGAAACGAGAATTTAAAAATCCCTCAAATGGCACAACTTATCGATGTTGTCGCAACGCACCTCAGTAGGCCTATCTGGTATGAAAATATCACTAGATATGTATTCTCCAAAATATGTATATGTATTCTCCGTGTCCTGTGAGTAATCCGTGTTAAAATCCCTCTCCCGACAGATCGAGCTACAGCAAGGCCCGGTTGGCCTGTGGCACGTAAAAAAAACCTGTACGATGAGAGGTTAAACTGCAGTAATGAAATGTAGTTTTGGTAAACCAGCAAAATTGGAAAACAAATTTGAGATTCTGTGGAAATCATGCGGATTACGCAGTTCATGAGTGACGCACTTTTTTTGATCTCATTATTGTTATTTCATTCTTACTTTACAGATGTTTTTAAATTCTAGGTTCATATCGCGTCCACCAAGTTACGTGTTTGTGTTCTTCTCTAAAGAAAACTTATTTTTATAATTTCAAGAAATGATGATTACGAATAAATAGGTTTTGAAACTCAAATTTCAAACCAGCATTTATCTTGACGTCAAATAACTACAATCTGGGTATTTGGCACCGAGAATTTAATCCCAGACTTTCGAGTACAAGTCTCAAACCCTACCTCCAAAGCCAACTATCCCGGAGTAGTTATATAATAGCATATGATTCATTTTAGTTTTCTCTTGATCTGAATATAAATGTTTTATTATATTTGTATTAGCAATTAAATTTATTTAATGGACATATATGCAAAAAAAACAGTTCAAAGTTCAAATTTACGAAAGGGATATACAATTTGTTATATCATGAATTATTTATAAAAAGTTAGTGAACAATAAATAACTCACTAACTGACACTATAACGCTCGGGCATAAGCTCTCCATATATCCCTATCCTGATTAAATATTTTCGAATCATCTACTACATAAAACTGAATGTTTGTTTGTTTGTTCGTACTTTACGCGCGGCCATACCGTTGATCTGATAGTGACGGGGCTTTTTGCAAAATGTTCAGGAGATTCACTGGTTGAACATAGGATATAAGAGTTGTGATACTCAACAACTACACCCTCGAAAATCGCCTTTTGTAATGGAAAACGTAACAAAGTTGCTCTTTGGACGATTAAAAGGATTATGCTGCCTAAACCATTACAAATACACAAAATTAATGTACACAGAATTGAATCTCTCAAAAAGCTCTACACTAACGTCCGCGACAGCATACGTTTATCTCTTATGGATAACTCACATACATAGATTCCTGTGCAAGCATAACAGCACATGGCGGACAATCTTTTACGGATAATATCAAAATAATAATAATAATAATAATAATAATAATAATAATAATAATACTTTATTTATTCTGGCAGAATTAAGGCCATAAGGTCCTCTCTTCCACTCAAACAGCACAAATACAAATAAATATTCGACAAATATAGATATACACTATACTAATTATAAACAGTTAAAGATACAATAAATGTAGCAATGTTAATGTCATGTACAAACAACATTTTAGAGGGTAATAACAATAATGATACGATAATAATAATAATAATAATAATAATAATAATAATAATAATATAAATATGATACATTATACGGGAAACCAATTAATATATATATATCTATATATATATATATATATATATCTTACACTGGATAATAATGAAGTCGAGTTTAGAGCAAATATAAATTTAGATTTCTTTTAAAAGATGCCAATGTCCGGCAGCCCCTTATTTCTTGTGGTAGGGAATTCCAGTTGCGAGAAGTGGAGATGGTATATGACATGGAGTGATGTGATGTCCTATGTTGCGGTATATTAAGTAAGATATTGTGAAAAGAACAATTAATGTATGAACCAGGAATCGAACAGTGGACCTCTCGCATTCCGTACGAGCGTGCAAGACCACTAAACTATCCAAGACATGGCACGAACATTGACAATTCTTTCTACATATACAAATCTATAATTCTCGGTTCGTCCGCTGCCAGGTATATGCAACCACCAACACCAACGGCCGGCATCATTTAGAAGTATCTATGTTTCAGAATTTTACACCACCCCTTATTTAAGCAGTAATCGATGTTATTTAACACTTTCCAATATTGTTATTTTAACACAGTTCTAATAATGGATTATATTATAATATTATGATGATATTGTGAAAAGAAAAATTCATATCTGAACCAGGAATCGAAACGTTTACCTCTCGTATTCCGTACGAGCGTGCAAGACCACTTCACTATTCGAGACGTGGCATAAAGATTAACAATTCTTTCCACATATACATTCATTTTTCTTTTCATAATATCATTATAATATTATAATATAATCCATTATTGGAACTGTGTTAAAATAACATTATTGCAAAGTGTTGAATTTTACGGATAACTCACAATAACAAATTTTGTTTTTTTTCTCATCTATGCCAAGAAGATCGAGATACGTAGAATCCCAGGCAATACCGGGTATTCAGCACGGGGAATCTTAAAATAATTACGATATATATTTATAATTATTTTTCATTCTACTAATTCAACTAATCATAAGAAACATTAATTTTGTTTTTTAACTCATTTATGCTAAGAAGATCGGGATGAGTAGATTACCGGACAACGCCGTGTAAACAGCACGGGGTATCTAAAAGTAATTATGATAAACATTTGTCCATCTACTTATTTAAGTAAACACAATGCACATTAATTTTTATATTTCAGCTCTTTTATGTCATAAACATAAGGATAAGTAGGTTCCCGGGTAACGCCGAATAATCAACACGGGGTATCTATAAGATATAAATTAATAATTATATTTCCTTTTACTTATTGGACTAAACATAAATAAATATTAATTTTCATTTATTTAGGCGTAGCAGCGCATCGCCGGCAATTAGCTAGTTCCCTGTGTTCCCCTGTTTAACACGCAGTAAAACAAAGGAACAACGTAAGCACTAGAAAACTGCTTCAAAATTTGTGGAAGTAATATTTAAAAATAATCATCACCCAGGAACCTACGTAAGCTAAGCGAATTCCCTACAAAGTTATACCGGTGACCGATAAGAAAATGCACATCTCCAAAAATTTAATTAGCGGTATCATGAGGGATTGTACTAATCCACGTACAGTAACTTAGCAATTCGTTGAGCGGGCGTATAAACTAAAGACAGAATTAAGAAATTTGTATAAGCTAAATAAAGTTAAATTAATGTAATGTCAATATGCTTTCGATTGAATTTAATGAATGGGCGTAAATAAATATTAATTATACAAGCCACTTTGTTATAAGTTTGTTCTGTAAATTGGCCGAAGATTTTGGTTTTCCTCCCACCATGTGTCATTCCCGTAATCACATCCTTCACTCTTCATATGAATAAAAAATATTTTATTATGTTCATGGCCAGTGTGTCCACCCGTTCTTACACCACTTTATGATAATAGCCATGACCGATTTCTCCACATTTCTCAATTATTATTTTTCGAAGACAATTTCAAAACCTCGATACTAACCTTGAAAATGGCCTACTTTGGAAAATGAGAACTATATTTGACACCTACGAAGGAAATTAGGCAAACGTTTTGATTGTCGATGAGGTAAATGAACAATACCTTCCAAGAGAACGTAAACTTTGGTAGTCCTGGTTATGACACGAAATATAAAACCAGCAATTATTCAAGGCAATCATCATCAGCAGCATCAAAGATTAGACCTTAAGGTCTGTTCCGATCTCATGCTAGAATTGGTCTGTCCATCTTTTGCTGGGTCTTCCAACATTTCTTCGTTCTATTGTTTTGTAATGAAGAATCCGTTTCAGAATTATATTGTTATCTATTCTATTGATATGGTTCATCCATTCATCCATGTAATTAATAGTTTGAATATCTTTATTTCACTTTAAAGCTGTAAAATACATAATTATGTTCGGATTCGGTGGACTATGATTATGCTCCTTCCCTCTGGTTCCGAGGGTCATGGTTTCAAACCCGGCCGGGGTCGATGGATTTTTAGGATGGAAAAATCCAAGGAGCAAGTCCTCCGAGGGGGACGTTAAGCCGTAAATCCCTATTATGAAGGTTTTTAAGGCTCGTAAATGTCATTAAGCATGAATAAAGGGGTCTCTAAGAAAACTTTACCTACCTCAACGTCCTAGTAATACAGTGGTTGCCTGCTAGATGTCCCATTGAGCGGATGCGTTGACCGAATGTCATTCGTGATATCTATATCAAATAAGATAATTAAATTAACTTTCTCTAGTGACTCCCGACAAGGGAGAGGCTATTGGGCTATGTCATTACAGATAAACTGTAGATAGCAGACATATGATATATGTAGAAAAGAGTGAGAGAGAATGATAAATAGCTATTGGATCCCTCAATGAACATTAAAATGATCAAACAATTTCCTCTTTCATTTTTATGACTTGACACGTCTCAACACATGTATCCTCCTGTCATCTAGTGCGTCAAAATGTTCTCACTGACAGCTTAGGATTCTAGTTGTAAGAAATTTAGAAGAAGAGGTAAGATGAAGAAACCTCCATCCAATGTGGAAGAGACTAAACAGAACTGTAAACTGTGTTGCACAAGATTAACAATGCGTTGTCGCGTGTGTTCAGCTCGCGAAAATAATATCCAATGCCGGGTGTAGTAAGATTATGTGAAATGTCATGTTTGGAAAAATAAATATTTAGACAGCAGCACAAGTCCCAACACTCAGAGAGCGATGGGAAATCTATAACTGAATTATTTAGAACATGCATTTGTTTACATTTCTAACATTTTTAATTGAAACAATTTTAAAAATCGTACAGTGTTCGATATACAATTTTGACTGAATAACTCCTTGTTACATTGAGTTTTATCTATATTGGTATGTAAAAATAAGTTTTAATATTGAAGAAGAAAAAATTCCCCTGTATACTTCCATACAGCGCAGCGGTGAGAATTTAAATCTTTGTTTAAAATTGGTTCTACCACATTCAAAAGATGGATCAAAAACATAAAATAGAACAGTTATTCAAATATAAGCCAGATGGATGTAGATGTGTTGGACGGCCAAGATACACGGTGGAGAGACCGGTTTTCTGCATGAGACCGGAACGAAACTTTCGGAAATCAGTCTGTGAAGATTATTACTATTATTATTATTATTATTATTATTATTATTATTATTATTATTATTATTATTGTTATTGTTATTGTTATTATTATTGTTGTTGTTCAATATAACCAACGACTATATTTTAATACTAATAAAACCCAATAAATGATCCCCAGTATAATTGCATTATTTATTGCAAATGAACAATTTTGCATTACTCAGGTAATAGAAAAGAGAATGCACCTTCTATTTTTAGATCTAGAGAAAGCATACGACAATGTCCCTATAGAGAAACTATGGATTACTTTAATACGTATGGGAATTAAGACTATAATAATTAAAGCTATACAAAATTTATATGACAATTGCATGTCTAAAATTAAAATTGGCAGTAAATTGTCACATGGTTTTACAATAAATAAAGGTCTTCGTCAAGGTTGTTGTCTATCACCGACTCTGTTTGAAATATATGTACATGAAATATTAAAGAATTGGAGGAGAAAATGTTCAAGCATGGGAATTCCTATTTCAAACAACAAAACTTTATAAAATTTACATTTTGCAGATGATCAATTGTTAATTGCACAAGATTATGAAGATTTAGAATATATGACTAGAAAGTTAATAGAAGAATATAAAAAATGGGAATTAATTTGAACATGAAAAAAACAAAATATTTATCAATTGGTGAACCAGAAAAAAATTTAATTTTGCAGACTGGAGAATCAATAAAATCTTGTAGTGAGATCACATATATAGGAATTAAAATATATAAAAATGGGAGTTATGAAGAGGAAATATGAAACAGAAATAAAAAAAGAAAATTTGCAATTGCTTGCCTCAATGGGATATTTTGGGATAAAAATGTAAGTAATTAAAATAAAATGAATATATATCATACAATTGTTAAAAGCATAATTACTTATGGTGCAGAATTTTGGCCATTAACAACAAAAACAAATAAGTACCTTTTGGCAACGGAAATGGATTTTATACGAAGGGCCGCAACAATTCCAAGAAGAGAAAAAATTAGGAACTCAGTTATAAGGGAGAAAATGAAGATTGAAGACACTATTTTAGATTATATTAACACTCAGCAATTAAGATGGTGCGGACATGCCCAGCGAATGGAAGATGATTGACTACCAAAATCAGTTTTAGAATGGAAACCTGAGGGAAGACGAAGCAGATGAAGACCTAAAACCTCCTGGAGTCAGGGAATATGTTTATATATGAAGGAGAAACATCTACAACCAGGAGATTGGATGGACCGACAAAATTGGCTATTAGGAATCGGACGATGTCAAAGACATTAATCAGCCGATGATCTATCTAACAATTTAGTAATAAAGAAGGGAAATGTTTAAGAAATTACAGAATTAAAACATCTAGGAATAATAATTAGAAATAGGATTGAGGCACAGAAGGAAATTAAAGGTGCCCTCAACTCTGGTAACTCGTGCTATTGTGAAATGCGTGAAATCTTCTCATTCCAACTTCTCTAAAAAAATGTTAAACAAAAATTGGTAAAATATAATTGTATACAAATTATGTTGTATGGATGCGAAACCTGATCTCTTACTTCATCGGTGGAGAAACATTTTCGAATATTTGAAAAGAATTTGCTTAGGACTTTTTTAAGGAAAATTAGAGACCAATAACTAAGTGGGTGGAGCAAGATAAATAACATTTAGCAAATGATTTTTGTGACAAATCAAATATGATAAGAAAAGTTAAGTCTCATAGACTTGTTGCACAAATGGGGAATGAATGGTGGATATGAATGTTTGTTGTAGTAAAACCAGAGTGAAATCGCCTAGTAGGTAAGCACGAAATGAGTTAGGAAATTAACATTAAACGTGATTTCATAGATTAAGTGATACTAAAATACAAGCTGAGGACAGTAATGTATGGCAAAGATATGTCAACACGACCATGAACCTCCACTACAGGTTTTATAGTTCCATATGTGTGTGGGGGGGGGTTTGTGTTTATTATCATTATGTGCACACAATTTATGATTGTGTGTTCTCGTTTTTTTCAGATTCATTAATTATAAATGGCTTATACTGGGAATGCTACTAGAATTCAATTGACATGATGTGGCCTTCTGGAATCATAAAAATGTAAATTTTGAAAGTATTTTTGCACAGTTTAACCTCCAGCATTCTTAGGTTTCACATTATGATACCTCAGAGAGATCGGCGACTGTAAACTTTTATTCGTATAAAACGTTTAGTATCGTTGGAGGAAGTTTGTAAATTTACATTAACCTCCTGCATTCTGAAGTTACATTCTAAATTGTAAGACTTGTACAATTATATTCTCTGGTCTACCATAAATATAAAATAATACATTTTGTCGTTTTTCAATTTTCATAACCACAATATAAATATGTGATATCAAACATGATACCAGTGACTCACTTTACATGAATTTAAAGTTAATTAAAGTGAACTGGTAATGCAATCATAAAGTAACATCTTAAACCTTACTCCCAACAGCCTGAAAAATCTTAGTTTCACAAATCTAAAATATTGATGCTGGAGGATAGTTTTTTTGTTAATTTTCATTTTCATTTTAGGAGGGAATTGGCAAGAAATTTGAGTCTTTATCATAGCCTATATCAGATGGACGGACCAATTCTAACATGAGATCGGAACAGGCCTTAATGTCTAATCCTTGATGCTGCTGATGATTATCTTTTAATTTAAATTATATAATTGTTTAAGTAATATTAGTTTTTATTGTTTCCACAGCCAAGTTACAAATAAATTGATAAATATAGATAAGTAATCCATATTTGGGCGTAGAAATCTGCTATGTCCAATCATGTGAACATTATCAATAAGAATGGTAAATAAACAACGATACCTTAACAATTCAAATCTCTGAATAAAATAACTTTAAGAGTAATGTTTATGTATTTCGTCTGGTGATGATTTACTTGCTCGTTGAATGTTTCACGTGATATAAAGTTTGTATCATGAATAAAAGTCAATAAAGCTTTATAATTCCCCGATAAATTTGACAATAAAGTTACAGTTAAAGAAATACCATTACGTAAATATCACAAGCTGTTCATTGAACGTAATCAAACCTTACCATTGAGTGTTGGAGTAATTTAGTCAATTGTGATTAAATTGTGGTGACTCCAGTGGGTCAGTTGCGGAACCGCTTGTTTGGTAAAACAGGAAGGATCAATTGAAATCTGACCATAAAATTAATTAAATAGAACCTGGCCTCCGAGATGTTAGTTTATACTGGTTTCGATTATACTTTATGCAGACATACTCACAGTTTGAATTGAGAAAAAACTGTTAGTAAAAATAGATAAATAAATAATACAAAGTTAGAATATTGTGCAAGAAAATAATTACTTATGAGGCAGTGGTTTTGAAGAGAGATATGCATCTGATTCAAATTACCTGCGTTATTATAATTTTTGTATAAATGAATATTATATTTACCTTTAAAATATTCAAGTATTATTAGGTACCTTAGACTATACATTCTAAATGAATTTGTAAGTGCATCGCGTGTCTAACGTACGTAACACATTGGTAAATCTACAATTAAGCACTATCGCAATAAAGTTGCTGATTTATGTCTCATGTGATGAACTGGACGTAAATATGAGTACCTCGACGTGGCCACCGTGTGTAATATGTCTACTAACGATGCGGTGATCCAACACTCTGCCACACTACGAACGACATGTGAAGAGCGAAAGGGTCATTCCAAGCAAAACAATGGGTCGCAATACCTGACCCTCCCGGAATTGGTTCATGTTTTACTAGTTCTAAATGAAAATGGGGATATGATTGCAGATTCCAGGAGTATATTAAATAGATGTAAAAGTTACTTTAATCAGCTATTAAATGTACATACAGAACAGGATATTGAGGAGGATAATTTACCGACAGCAGAAATGCTAGTCGCAGAGCCAAGTACATTAGAGGTTGAAATGGCGATTGGAAAAATTGAAGATATATAAAGCATCAGGTTCAGATGAGATCCCAATAGAACTGAAAAAATCAGGGGGAGAAAAATTGATGGACAAGATACGCTGGTTGCTTAGTATGATTTGGGAAAAAGAAGCTCTTCCAGATGAATGGAAGGAATCAATTATCGTACCAATTTATAAGAAAGGAGATAAAATTGATTGCACAACTACAGGGACATCTCATTACTTTCAACTTCGTACAAAATTCTAACAAATATAGTAGTAAGCAGACTTACTCCCTTTATTGATGACATTCTAGGAGATCATCAATGTGAATTTAGAAGAAACAGGTCTACAACAGATCAGATTGTTGGTATAAGACAGATTTTAGAAAAGAAATGGGAATATAATGGTACTGTACATCAACTATATGTCGACTTCAAAAAAGCATACGATTCAATTAAGAGGGAGAAGTTATATAGTATCCTGCTGGAGTTTGGAATTCCAAAAAGTTAGTTAGACTTATACGAATGTGTCTAAATGGCATAAAGGTTAGGGTGCGTGTAGGCAAACAGTTTTCGGACACTTTTGAAATCCAGAATGGGTTGAAGCAAGGAGATGCATTATCTACTTTACTATTTAATTTTGCACTAGAGCATGCCATTAAGACTTTAGAAAATGAGGAAGGCTTACAACTGAATGGTTTTAATAAGCTGTTAGTTTATGCTGATGATGTAGTATTGTTGGCCGATAGCGAGGATATACTAAAGGACAACAGGCACACACTATTGAGTAACACTAAGAAATTAGGACTGGAAGTAAATATCAATAAAACTAAATATATGGTCACGCGTAGAAATACATTATATAATGGAAATGAACAGCTAATGACAAATGAGGGAAATTTTGAGGAAGTGGCTGATTTCAAATACCTGGGAACAATAATCACAAATAGGAATGAGATGCGCAAAGAAACTAAACATTAGCTCAATTCTGGAAATGCGTGCTATTATGCATTGCAAAGACTCTTGATGTCCCAACTCCTTTCAAAAAACGTTAAACTGAAAATATATAAAACTATTATTCTACCAGTTATATTATATGGGTGCGAAACGTGGACTCTTACTTTAAGGGAGGAAAGGAGATTACAAGTATTTGAGAATAAAGTTCTTAGGAAAATTTTTGGACCAAAGATAGATGAACAGACGGATGAATGGAGAAGACTACATAACAATGAACTACATGGTCTTTATAGGAAGCCAGATATAACAAGAACTGTTAAGTTTCGCCGACTGCAATGGGCAGGACATGTAGCACGTATGGGGAATGAAAGACTTGCATGGAAGGTTCTTGAACGAAAGCCGGAGGGAAAACGCCCAGTTGGTAGACCAAGAATGAAGTGGGAGAATAACATTAACTATGATTTGAGGGAAGTAGATTATACAGGGAATGATTAGAAAACATTAGCTCTGGATAGGAATATATGGGGAGCTTATGTCCACGCGGCCATGAACCTACGGGTTCGATAGTGCCAGTGAGTAAGTAAGTAAGTTTGCTAGTTCTCCATAATTAAAAATAATATTAATCGCTAGGCATTTATCTCGTTTTGCCCTTTCGATATTGGGTTATTTATCTTTTTGTTAAATACCACCTGTTGGTCATTCGACATTTCAGGTATGCTCTCCTGGCATTAGTGTATTGTAACTCACCTCTGAGGTTGGGGCGCCTGGAAGGCGTGGAGGCGTGGTACGCTGCCCCAATGATATAATGGGTGATGACGATGGGTAAATATGCGCCAGGAGAGGCCTTAAACGGAAACTTAATCTAATGAGGTGAATATGATATTGATGGCCAGATGATGTTCGGGGACAGTTTGGACCTTAAATTATCCTGAAATTTGTCTTACAGGTGAGGAAAAACTCCGAAAAAGTCTCACCCAGGAAACGTGTCTTGAGCGGGATCGAACCCGAGCCCGCTGCGTGACAAGACAGCATGCTACCACGAAATCACAGCGGTGGACTTGGGTTAAATTACTTACTTACTTACTTACTTACTCACTGGCACTATCGAACCTTTCATGGCCGCGCGGACATAATCTCTCCATACATCCCTATCCAGAGCTATTGCTGTCCAATCAGTCCCAGTATAATCTACTTCCCTTAAATCATAGTTAATGTTATTCTCCCACCTCATTTTTGATCTTCCAACTGGGCGTTTCCCTCTGGCTTTCCTACAAGACGCTTCCATGCAAGTCCTTCATTCCCCATACGTGCAACATGTTCTGCCAATCGCAGTCTACGAGACTTAACTGTTCTTATTACATCTGTCTTCTTATAAAGACCATGTAGTTCATTGTTATGTAGTCTTCTCCATTCATATCTCTTTGGTCCAAAAATTTTTCTAAGTACTTTATTCTCAAATACTTGTAATCTCCTTTCCTCCCTTAAAGTAAGAGTCCACGTTTCGCATCCATATAGTATAACTGGTAGAATAATAGATTTATATATTTTCAGTTTAAAGTTTTTTGAAAGGAGTTGGGACATCAAGAGTCTCTGCAATGCAAAATATCATGCATTTCCAGAATTGAGCCTATGTTTAATTTCTTTGTGCATCTCATTCCTATTTGTGAATATTGTTGCTAGGTATTTGAATTCAGCCACTTCCTCAAAATTTCCGTCTTTTGTCATTACCTGTCCATTTCCATTATTTAATGAATTTCTACGTGTGACCATACATTTAGTTTTATTGATATTTATTTCCAATCCTAATTTTTAGTGTTACTCAATAGTGTGTACCTGTTGTCCTTTAGTATATCCTCGCTATCGGCCAACAACACTACATCATCAGTATAAACTAACAGCTTATTAATACCATTGAGTTGTAAGCCTTCCTCATTCTGTAAAGATTTAATGACATGCTCTAGTACAAAATTGAATAGTAGAAGAGATAGTGCATCTCCTTGCTTCAACCCATTCTAGATTTCAAAAGTGTCCGAAAACTGTTTGCCTACATTCACCCTACTCTTTGTTCCATTTAGACACATTCGTATAAGTCTAACTAAATTTTTAGGAATTCCGAACTCCAGCAGGATACTATATAACTTCTCCCTCTTAATTGAATCATATGCTTTTTTGAAGTCTAGATATAGTTGATGTACAGTACCATTATATTCCCATTTCTTTTCTAAAATCTGTCTTATACTAAAAATCTGATCTGTTGTAGACCTGTTTCTTCTAAATGCACATTGATGATCTCCTAGAATGTCATCAATATAGAGTAAGTCTGCTTACTAATATATTTGTTAGAATTTTGTATGAAGTTGTAAGTAATGAGATGCCCCTGTAATTTTTGCAATCAGTTTTATCTCATTTTTTATAAATTGGTACGATAATTGATTGTTTCAATTCATCTGGAAGATCTTCTTCTTCCCAAATCGTACTAAGCAACCAGCGTATTTTGTCCATCAATTTTTCTCCCCCTGATTTTATCAGTTCTGCTGGGATCTCATCTGAACCTGATGCTTTATACATCTTCAATTTTTCAATCGCCATTACAACCTCTAATGCACTTGGCTCTGCGACCATCGTTTCTGCTGTCTGTAAATTGTCTTCCTGAATGTCCTGTTCTGTATGTATATTTAATAGCTGATTGAAGTAATTTTTCCATCTATTTAATATACTCCTGGAATCTGCAATCATATCCCCATTCTCATTCCGAATTATGTTTGTTCTAGCCAGAAACCCTTTCTTCTCTATACTAATACCCTGATATAAGTCTCTAATGTTCCTATATTTTGCATTCATTTCAAGATCATTAATATTCCCACTCAAATATTCCCTCTTTTTACCCTTTAGTAACTAGGTGGTTTCCCGTCTTATACTAACCAATTGCTCTAAATTTACCTAAATTGGATCGTGTAACAATTTCATATTTGCTAGCTTTCTTTTCTTTACAATGTCGGCACATTCTTCATCAAACCTTTTCTTGTTTTTGTTTTGCCTCTTTTTTAAACAACCATTGCTTTCTGATGCCGACAATTTAATAGTATCTCTTGTAGCCTCCCATTCTTTATTTATATCAGTTTCTTCTTCATTTGCCATATTGTCATCTGATGATTCCAGTACTTCAAATCTATTAGCAATTTTGGTATGGTATTCTTGCCGAATTTCTTAATTTTTCAAGTTTTTTAATTCAAATTTTACAAATTAAATAAACTATTATACACATCTAGAGTATATAAAAATTGCCCACCTTATGAATAGTGAGAAATACATGTTCAAGTTATCATTAATTATATTACTACCAGTAAAATTCCTGGTAAGTTTCCGTTGAGGTATTAGTTCACAGTAATATAATGTACGGTTAAAAACTATAAAATAGTTACCTTGTAGGTAACTTAAGTTATTTTAAAACTCTGTAGGCCTTTCCGGACTAGTCCCATCATCAACAGATTGCATTGGGTCCTACCGATGATGGGACTAGTCCCAAAAGGCCTACACAGTTTTAAAATAACTTAAGTTGAGGAGACGGACCTACAAGGTAACTATTTTATAGTTTTTAACCGTAATTTATATTACTGTGAACTAATACCTCAACGGAAACTTACCATGAATTTGACTAGTATCGAGACTACAGCCAGTCAGGCTAAAGTGAAACACAAATATCATAACCTCAAATTGACGCTACATAAAACAATAGCTAACATACATTTCAATAAAGAATGCCTTAAACACAACATCACACCTAATTACGCCAAAAGTAATATTAAAAACAAAAGTTACACAGCATCATAAACACAAAAACAAGCGGAAATTAAATGGCTAAAGAATGGAATTAGTTATGTTTATATCAAGAAAGAAAACATCAACAAGCAACTATACTCTTACTCACAAGAAGCTGGTTTAACATTTACAAATGTTGGTCAATTATAGAAAACCAAAAACACGAAGAAATTAATGATATCATGGAAACTAAATACGAAACATTAAACAATAAAATTACGAAATTGAGAACCGAAAACCAAGTGATAAATGCTGAACAAAGTCACAAACCTAACAACACATCTGACATTAAAATATTAAATCTCACAAAATTAAAACTAAACAAACTAGAAACAAACATATTAGAAATGGAATATAAATTCAATAATCCCACAAACAATGTAAACAGAATCAAACAGAACCTAACAATTGAAAGCGAAATTGCATTAAACAAACTAAACACACATGATAAAATCTTTGCTAGATACGAATCAGCTAAAGTCATTAAAGATATTTCACCGAAAACAGACAATACCGAAAGACAAATACTTAAAAACATATCTAACATAAAATCTAAACTTAAAAATAACAATATAATACACACGAAAGCAGACAAAGGCAATACAATTGTTCTCATGGAAAAAGGAAGAATATATAAACAAAACCAAACAAGTCATGCAAGAAAATAACCTAAAAACAATCGAAAAGGACGCAAACGGAAAATATAACACATCGTTAAAAGAATAAATAAAATCAAGTCCTTTAGTCTTTAAAACAATTAACAATAACCTAAATACATTAATATACAAGAAGTGGATAAATAATAATCCCTCACCACCTACAATGAAAGCTCTTCAAAAAATACATAAAAATAATGTTCCAATGCGACCAATAGTTAATTGCATAAATGCACCCAACTACAAAATTTCTAATTTCATTATCCAAAAAATAAAAGAAGACATCAATTTAGATAATCAATTGACAATTAAAAACTCATACGACTTATGAGAAAAAATACATAACCTGGAAATCAACGAAAACACAAAAATTACGTCGTTTGATGTAAAAAACTTATACAGCAACATCCCAATAGATGAAACAATAGATATAATAAAACAAAAATTAATGGACAAGAAACTTGAAAGTAACTGCATAAAACAACTAAGTAACATCATAAAAACAATAACCCAACAGAATTACTTCCAATTCAACAACGAACTCTTCATCCAAGAAGACGGAATCCCCATGGGAAGCCCCATTTCGGGGATCCTAGCAGAAATATTCTTGCAGGAATTAGAAAACACACACCTCAAAGAACAAATTACTAAATTCAACATAAAATTATTCACAAGATATGTAGATGACGTATTAATTATTTACGACAGTGAACATAGAAAATATAAAGAAATCACACAAGAATTAAATAACATGCACAATAAAATCATCTTTACTGAAGGAATAGAAATCAACAACAGTATAAACTATTTGGAACTAACACTAACAAAAAACTTCACCAACAACAAAATAGAAATTGACATTTATCGAAAACCGACAAGCAACACACTAGCTATAAACAATAAATCGAGACATCCTTTTCAACATAAAATAAGTACATTCAAGTGTCTAATAAATAGGATGTTAAAACTCCCTTTACATAAAGACAATTACAATAAGGAATTAAATTATAATAAACGAAATTAGCGGCTACAACCAACAAATAATAAATAAAATCCTAAATGGACAAAAAAGAAAAAAACAACATTAACAACATAACCAAACTTGAAAAAGAATCCTAAGAAAATAACAAGAAATGGATAACTCTCACGTACACTGGTAAAGAAACATTAAAATTAGCCAACACACTAAAAAAGCTCGATAAGAATATAAATATATCCTACAGAACTGATAATAAATTAAACAATTTAATAAACAACAACATTGGTTGTTTAAAAAAGAGGCAAAACAAGAAATGGTTTGATGAGGAATGTGCCGACATTGTAAAGAAAAGAAAGCTAGCAAAAATGAAATGGTTACACGAGCCAAATGAAGTAAATTTAGAGCAATTGGGTAGTTTAGACGGGAAACCACCAAGTTACTAAAGAGTAAAAAGAGGGAATATTTGAGAGAGAAGATTAATGATCTTGAAATGAATGCAAAAAATAGGAACATTAGAGAATTTTATATCAGGGAATTATATAGAGAAGAAAGGGTTTCAGGCTAGAACAAACATAATTCGGAATGAAAATGGGGATATGATTGCAGATTCCAAGAGTATATTAAATAGATGGAAAAGTTATTTTAATCAGCTATTAAATGTACATACAGAACAGGACATTGAGGAGGATAAGTTACAGACAGCAGAAATGCTAGTCGCAGAGAGCCAAGTGCATTAGAGGTTGAAATGGCAATTGAAAAATTGAAGATGTATAAAGCATCAGGTTCAGATGAGATCCCTGCAGAACTGATAAACTCAGGGGGAGAAAAATTGATGGACAAGATACGCTGTTTGCTTAGTATGATTTGGGAAAAAGAAGCTCTCCAGATGAATGGAAGGAATCAATTATCGTACCAATTTATAAGAAAGGAGATAAAACTGATTGCAACAACTATAGGGGCATCTCATTACTTTCAACTTCGTACAAAATTCTAACAATATATTAGTAAGCAGACTTACTCCCTATATTGATGACATTCTAGGAGATCATCAATGTGCATTTAGAAGAAACAGGTCTACAACAGATCAGATTTTTAGTATAAGATAGATTTTAGAAAATAAATGGGAATATATGGTACTGTACATCAACTATATGTAGACTTCCAAAAGCGTATGATTCAATTAAGAGGGAGAAGTTATATAGATCCTGCTGGAGTTCGGAATTCCTAAAAAGTTAGTTAGACTTATACGAATGTGTCTAAATGGCTCAACGAGTAGGGTGCGTGTAGGCAAACAGTTTTCAGACACTTTTGAAATCCAGAATGGGTTGAAGCAAGGAGATGCACTATCTCCTCTACTATTTAATTTTGTACTAGAGCATGCCATTAAATCTTTAGAGAATGAGGAAGGCTTACAACTGAATGGTATTAATAAGCTGTTAGTTTATGCTGATGATGTAGTACTACTGGCCGATAGCGAGGGGATACTAAAGGCCAACACGCACACACTATTGAGTAACACTAAGAAATTAGGACTGGAAGTAAATATCAGTAAAACTAAATATATGGTCACACGTAGAAATACATTATATAATGGAAATGGACAGCTAATGACAAATGAGGGAAATTTTGAGGAATTGGCTGAATTCAAATACCTAGGAACAATAATCACAAATAGGAATGAGATGCACAAAGAAATTAAACATAGGCTCAATTCTGGAAATGCGTGCTATTATGCATTGCAGAGACTTTTGATGTCCCAACTCCTTTCAAAAAACGTTAAGCTGAAAATATATAAAACTATTATTCTACCAGTTATATTATATGGGTGCGAAACATGGACTCTTACTTTAAGGGAGGAAAGGAGATTACGAGTATTTGAGAATAAAGTTCTTAGGAAAATTTTTGGACCAAAGAGAGATGAACAGACAGGTGAATGGAGAAGACTACATAACAATGAACTGCATGGTCTTTACAGGAAGCCAGATATAATAAGAACAGTTAAGTCCCGTAGACTGCGATGGGCAGGACATGTTGCGCGTATGGGGAATGAAAGACGTGCATGGAAACTTCTTGTAGAAAGCCAGAAGGAAAACGCCCAGTTGGTAGACCAAGAATGAGGTGGGAGAACAACATTAACTATGATTTGAGGGAAGTAGATTATACAGGGAATGATTGGAAAGCATTAGCTCAGGATAGGGATATATGGAGAGCTTATGTCCGTGCGGCCATGAACCTACGGGTTCGATAGTGCCAGTGAGTAAGTAAGTAAGTAAGTACAACATCGAAGAAATAGATGAATTCAACAATAAAGGCATCTACAAATTATCATGTACAGACTGTAATAAATTCTACTTACGGAAATCTAACAGAGGCTTCAACATTAGATTCAAGGAACATTTCAGAGATTTTATCTATAATGGAGGTAAATCAAATTACGCAAAACATGTAATTCAGGCTGGACACCATATGCATAACATCGATAACACCCTCACAATAGTACATAGAGAAAACATTCCAACGAGAATAAATATACTGGAAGAAATCGCAATCCTAAGAGAAATCAACAGCAACCTGATTCTCAATGAATCCACACAATCCTCTGTACAAAATTCTCACAACCAAATCAGTGCTTCAACAAGGGTCAACAAGTACGGACCCAATGCATTCTGCTGATGATGGGACTAGTCCCGAAAGGCCTACATAGTTTAAAAATTAAAAATAACTTAAGTTAACTATTTATAGTTTTTAACCGTACATTATATTACTATTAATGATATTACAAATATGTTTATGTTTACATTTAACATAATACAGTGCTTTAAATTTTTACTCAAAATTACTCGTAAAACATATAACAAGAATTTCGTAATTACGGTATTAATGTTTTGTTGTATTCTACACTAAAATTTATTTGTGAACATTCCATAATGGAAAATTGTAAACTCCATCTGTAAAAAAACAAAATAATTTGCCGCGAGGAAGGTGGTGATCAAGCTGGCTTCTCGGTTCGTCTGAGCAAAACGGCGCGTTACTTTGATTCCCCATAACCGCGGTGTGCGGCGAGGAGTGACTTTTATCAGTCCTTTGATGAAGTGGAGAAGGTTATGATATAAATTATGTTTCCATCTAAAGGTATGACACAGTCAATGGCCTACTTTTCAACCCAACAAACTTCTCAGTATTGCGTTATGTTCATTTTCCAATATGTATTCAAACGTAATTTCTTCAATTTTACCGGACGGTCATTAGTGAGGTTCTCCAGGAGTAGAGATTTACTTAATTTGTACAATAGGACATAGAGCTATCTAACCATTATTGTTACACCAACAAGTCACTGGGGCTTTTCTATGACTTTTAGCGAAGAAATACTATTCTATCAAAACAATAATATCTCACAATCATTCATATGATATATTAAGTTTCTAATTTTTCTTGTTTTTATGTTGCCTGCTGAGATGATTATTATCTTAACTTACGTAGATTTCTCATTTCAAACATTAAATGAGTTTTTGTAGGAAAATAAGAAACATGAACTGTCATGAGGTAAATAATCTGATATTACGAAAAAAATAAATATGTATACAAATAACCATTAGACACTTTTTTGATAATGTAATACGTATAAGTAACTTGTAAAATGTTAGAATGACAACGCCGTATAGCATCATGTTTTATAAAACTGTATTTTCTGAAAGTAACCGATTAATAATGTTGCGAAACTGAAACTGATAGTGAGGCAGTGCTCCACCGTGCTGAAACAGATACTCATTTGAATCCTAGTTCACAAAATCATTCAAGAAATTTCGAGTATCTCAAGGTAAGATATGTTATCTATAGTGTCAGTCATAAAAGGAAGAGACCATTCAGTTTGTCATTTCCCATGGCTCAGAAAACATTCAGTATGGGTGAATATATTTCATATTCAATGATTCTGCATGGATTCTCGGTTCTTCAAAATCATCAGTTATAGCGATTCATTTTTTCATCATAAAAAATGGCATTTTGGTATTGATGCATATAGCGCACATGCTGATCAACAAAGAAAACTTCAATGTTAAAAAATCAGTTTAAGTAAGAAAGTATATTTAAATTCAAAATGTACCTATATGTAGCATACTTTAGTGACACAGTACAATTCAAGTTTGTCTATCGGATACATAAATTGTTGTATAGTTTTCTCACTTCTGTAGTAAATAATAAATTAAGTAAATACTATTTTGACTAAGTATTATTATTATTATTATTATTATTATTATTATTATTATTATTATTATTATTATATAATATGGATCCTTATTGACAGGGGTAAAGTTAAAATTGGAAAATTATCACATAGAGTTGGTTCATATAGATAATTAACTTATAATTTATGTTAAGTCTTATTATTTAAACATAAGCTATATTAGGTGATAAATTTAAAGGGATGGACACTTTATATTTGCTGCTATAGTAGAGGGTACCAGTTAATAAAATTTTTGTTGGATCCATATTTTTCAACTGTATTTACCAAGTTTTATTTTGAATTTGACTATATCGGAATATAAATTTTGATTAATTGATTAGGGTTGCGAATTTATAGGGAGGGACACTTTATATGTGTTCACTATGTGTAATAATCTGCAAAGGGCCTTCTAGGCCTGTCGCGCCATAGAGTGGTAGCAGTGATATTGTTGTAATTGTAATATTTTGAATGCAAGATATGATTGAATTTTATCTTCGAAAAATTATATACCTTATCATATAAACCATTCTTGAACATATGATATATATATATATACGTATATTTAATTATATATGTGTTGTGTGTTTATTACATTTTATTTGGCTGTAATGCTAAATGACGTTCGCGGACCATTAAGAGTACAAATGAAATGCAAATCTACATATTTGAGTTCTAGTTCACAACTGTGGCCTTGGGGTAACGTCATTGCCTGATACACAGCGGGCTTGGTTTCGAACCTTGATAAGAACAAGTTTCTTTGTCATTTCTTTTTTCACCATATATAAGACAAATTTCGGGAACTTTAACACCCAAATGGTCCGCGAACATCATTTAGCATTACATCTAATTGTTATCATGTTTACCTTATTTATTACAAATGAATGAATCGTGTGTTTTATCCTATTTCTTTGTGTTGTTTCGGTGGTTCCCTGACATTGAGCTCATAATTAATGCAAAGAAGACCTCCATGTTCTTGTGTGGTCAAAAATGTATATATGTTATCCAGAGTCGTTTCCCTGTAAGGCCCGGCTGGCGTGGGGCATGTGATAGGAAGAGGTGAACATAAAATAGAGAGAGCTGTAGATTCATGAGTGTAGTGTTCTGTCATCTTGATGTTTGAGAGCTCGTTCCAGTGTAGTCCACACCTCTCATGGGACAATATATTTGTAAGTGGCGTTCACCATGAATATGTTATGAATTCCCCGATGAAATGCCTAGGAATAGTGATAACAAACAAAACAGAAAAAAATATTACTGTTGAATAGTAGAGAAATGTGGGTTTATACCAGGTCGATCTTGTATAGATAATAAATTTGTTATACAACAAATCGTTGAGAAATGTGAAAATTAATCAAAATATATTGGATTAGTTTTAATAGATTTAGAAAAAGCATATGACAGTGTACCGAGAGGAAAATTAAGGGAATCATTACGTATAGCAAACATTGATGAATCCCTAAGTCAAGTAATACAAGAAATATTTAACCTTTTGAACGCCATGCCCGGCGTACGCCGGTGAAAGTGCGTGTACAGCGGTACGCCACGCCCGGCAGGCTCCGGTTTTCAATCTTATTACTTTAAATATTTTTTTCCCGAAGTTTTTACTTCAATAAACTAAAATTATTTTTCGTTCTGTGTTTGTACATCCTTTCTTAGCAATACTTTGCACATCCCTTACAGAATAACGGTACAGGCTGGTTGTAAATCGGTTTTCTAAAGGAGGGTGTACATTCATGTTTCAAGGCCTTTTTTTTTGCTATGGAATATTGCAATTTCAGAATTTTCTCTTTATTTATTTTATTTTTAGTTGAAAAGATACCTGGCCAAGGGGTAGTTCGTGCTGTGGAATACAGTGATTCATGTCTCGAAGTTGACGAAAATACAATACGCGAGTTTAATGTGTCAGTTTTATCAGAAGATGAGAGTGACAGTAACAGTTCATCAAATGGTTATTCGTTTGACAAATGTGATAGTAGCCCTGTTTCTAATAGAATATTATTACAATCTAAGCCTGTAAATAGTAAAGCAAGTGATGTAGACCTAAATGAACAGGGTGTGAGTGACAGTGGTGGGCGTGTCGCGACAGACGAAACACATGACATAAAACAGCTGTTTGGCTGGAACTGATTCGAACCCAGGACCATAAAAAATGTTCAACAATATTTAATATTATAAGTGTTTAGTGATAATACCATCAAAATTATTCAGTAGAATAAATGTTTTAGTGATAGTGATAACAAATTTCAATAAAGACACCGTGCTGAATTCGAACCTGGGATCTTTACAAGTGGAAGCAACACTGCCTAACCTTCAAATAAATGTATAATAGTGAGTTTAAATTAAATTTAGCATGGCATGTAGACAGTTAAATATACTTTATATAGGTTTATATTATATAGTATGGTGTAGTACTTTAAATTTAAAAAACCTGGCACCCACAACCCAGCTGGCAAAAGAGAAACTCGGCAGTCAAAAGGTTAAGAACAATAAACGTCAAATTAAAATGAGGTCTCAGTTATCAGAACTTTTGGAACTAGTAAAGGATTGTTACAAGGATGCCCGATGTCACCAACAATGTTTAAAATATATATAGACATATGTTTAGTAGAATGGTCACGTAAGGGTGCAACATTGGGACTAGAATTAACGGAAAGAAGATATCTACATCACTTATTTTTTGCCGACGATCTGATAATTATAACCCAGGATGGAGAAGATGCAAATTATATGTTTAATCAGCTGTCAACAACATATCACAAATCAGGTTTGAAAACCAACAAAAAAAACAGAGTAATTAACAAATGACCCAGATGAATTATATATTGATGGGGTAAAGAAAAAGAAGAGCGATAGTTTCTGTTATTTCTGATCAATTATAGAGAAAGATTCAACACCAAACAAAGAAATAGCAAAAAAGGATTGGTAATGGAAGAAAACCTGTAGGAGTTTTAAACTCTATACTATGGAGTGAAAATATCATTAACAGAACAAAACAACTAATTTATAAATCTATCCTAGAAAGTATAATGTTATATATATCGGAAGTTTGGACAATGATACAACAGCATGTCAACAGAATAACTTCAGTCGAAATGGATTTTTGGAGAAGAGCTGCCAGAAAATATCGATTGGAACACATTACAAATACAGATATTAGAAAATGGATGAATGCAGAAAGAAAAATAATGTATGAGATTGAACACAAAAGGCTAAAATGGTATGGACACCTAAGAAGAATGCAGGACGGAAGACTACCAAAGGCCGTCTACGCATGGAACATTGAAAGATGAATCAAAAAAAGGAAGACCAAGAACAACATGGAAGAAACAAAATTCAAATTAATGTGGAAATGTGGTGTAAAAGATGAAGACACAAAGGACAGAGAACGATGGAGAACTTTAGTTAAGATAAGTTGCGAATGTTTGTTGTAAACTGATAGTCTATAAGTCCGTAGTCATTTATATTTATTAATTTTTTTTTCATGTAATTACTAAGATTGGTTGGAGAAAACCCTCAACGATAAGGAAAATTCACAAATGAAAAAAAAATGAAAATAATTATTAGTCATAGGAATGAAAAATTATAGATAGCCATAGTCCTATAAAGCATCAGATTCATATGGGATCCCGGCAGAACTGGTGAAATCTGGAGGAGAAAAACTTCGGTTGCATAGTATGATTTGGGTAAAAAGACGTTCTTCCAAATGAATGCATATAATCGATTATCCTACCAATCTATAAGAAAATATATAAAGCTGCTTTCAAACAACTATATGGGCAACTCATTACTACCAACTATGAATAAAATGCTAAGATATATATTTTTGTATTCAGACATACTCTCTAAATCAACAAATTAATAGGTTATCATCCACATGTATTTAAATAAATAGGTTAGCAGTATATCAGATGTTTAGTGTTAGATAGATTTGATAAAATAACTGGAAATATAGTGGCACTGTAGATTTAAAAAATGCATGTGATTCGATTAAAAGATATAAGATATGTAGTACCCGGCAGGAATTCGTAATTGTCTAAAAGAAACAAAGCGTACGGTGCTTGTGAGCAAAACATTTTCAAACATTTTAAAAATTCATAATGGGTTAAAGCAAGGTGATACACTGTCTGCTCCACTATTCAATATTGTATTAGCTTATGCCATCAGACCTTTAGAGGATGAGGAAGGCATTCGCCTTAATGGAACAAAAAACTGTTAGTTTATACTGATGGTGTAGTATAATTGGGCAATACCAAGAATATACTATAAACCAACACACATGCTATTGAATAAACTAAGAAATTAAGACTGGAAGTAAAATCAATAAAACTATGTACTCGTATATGGTCCTACACACATTATTCATGACTATTTAACTCATGCCCCAAATTGGAGTCAATGACCAATCACGTTTCAATGATTTTGTTTTACAACCAATCAGAGTCGTGTTTCACGAAATATTTATCAGTGTTATAATTGCCATATTAAAGGAAGCTCCTCCTTTTTAATATTCTGAACAGGTCTGGCCATTATTTTGCAGTGACTGAGCCTGTGGGAAATACGGCTACCATATTGTATATATAGCATGAATGTCAACACATATATAAAAAACATTTGTAGCAATTGATTATACCACCAAAAAAAGAAACCACTGTTTGCACTTTCTTAAATGTATTTTTTTCCCAGGTAATAATCCAGAAAAATATAATTGTCATATTTACATCATACGACATCAGAAATGTATTAATATACAATTTGATGTGTTTCATTTTTTCTCCACTAGAGAGCATTCTTACATTATTGCGTTCCTTTGGCAATAAATAATATGATCAGGTTGCAGTGATAAACAAAGTAAGCAGATGAAGCGCACTTATCGTTTCTCATTTGTTTTCAAGCATCGCCGTTTACATTAAATATATGAATATTTTAAAATAACTATAGTTAAATAACGATTTGTAAGTAAACAGATTAATTTTATTCGTTTAAATAGTCCTAACAAATGCCACTCTTCATTTCCAAATTCTCTAGATAAATTCACTCCTCACTTCGTGAGTCGTGAATTTATCGATAATTTGGAAATCACTCGTGGCATTACTTATGATAAATGCAGGGAATTTCGAAGAAAATGGCTGAATTGAAATACATAGGACAAATAATTAAAAACAGTAACGATAAGCCAAAAAATAAAATAAAATAAATATCCTCAACTCTTGTCCAAATCAGGGTCAGATCGAGGGATGAGATGAGATAATGCCCCTATATTTATAGAGTCTAGAATGGTGCCGGCCGACCACTCCTGACGCACCGTCACAGGGCCGGATCAACGAAATGAAATGAAATGGGTGAGATGAGTATGGAGAAATGGTGGAATGAAATTTGTGACAGAGGAAAACGGGAGAAACCCGGGAGAAAAACCTGCCCATGCTCCGTTTCGTCCATCACGAAACCCACATGGAGAGACCGAGACTTGATCTCGGGACCCCAGCGGTGAGAGGCGAGCGTGTAATCGCTTCCACCAAGAAGCAGCTAAGAGCTAAACATAGGCTTAAGTCTGGAAATGCGTGCTGTTAAAAATTACAGAGAACTTTCGTCGTCCCAAATTATCTCAAAAAATATAAAACTGAAAGTATATAGATCTGTTATTCTCTGTGTTATATGGATGCGAAACGTGGACTCTTACATTAAGGAAGGGGAAAATATTGTATATATTTGAGAATTGAGTTCTTAGGAAAATTTTAGAACGATCGAAAGTTGGATAGACAGGTGACTGGAGAAGACTACATGATTTTTATGGGAAAGCAGATAGGTTATGAATAGATCAATCACGTAGAGTGTGATGGGCAGGACATAAGGACGTACGTACAGAGAATCAAGACGGGACATGAACAACTGTAGGAAAACCAGAGGAAACACGCTCAGTTGTTGGGCCAAAAATAGCGTGTGAGAATAGCATTAACCACGATTTGAGGGAAGTAGATATAATTTAGAAGATTAGTGGAAAACACTGGCTTAAAATATATATATGTATACAGAGCTTATATCAGCGCATCCATCAACATACGGTTCCATTTAGTTCCAGTGAGTTAGTTATTTATAGAGATAAAAGGTGGTCTAGTGGTTAAGTTCCCTTCCTTTGATCCAGAAGGTCAAGGGTTCAATCCCGGCCAGAGTTGATACATTTTTAGTATGGAAATATCAAAGGGACAAGGCATCAAAGAGGGACTTCAAACCATGGGTTCCGAGGGAGAAGATTTTTGGGCTCGTAAAATAACCTGAAACTAAATCAGTGCTCAGAGCAAAATTATGCTTAGTCATCGTTTCTCGTCCAAGTATATTAAATGTCTGGTAGATGTCTCATTGAGCTAATGTGCTGACCAAATGTTACTTATTAACATTTGTACTTTCGTAGTTTTAAGTGCAAACAATTTCTGATTAAATGTATTCGTAAATTCTCTTAAATTCGTTTCTTGTGTTAAAAGTGGACCATATTATAAACCATAAAATCGGAATTTTATATATTTTTAGCTTAATATATTTTGACAAGTTGTAATGATAAGAGTGTAACGATAATAATTTTACAATTCTTATTTTTATTTTTATTCTGAATTTTTACCTCCTCACTCAATATTTGAGACTTTTATTTAGAACTTCGATGCAGAATGAAGAGGAGTTCAAATTTTATCGCATATGAATTTCTACAGGCACACACATTTTACAGCCTTATTTGAGTATCTATGAAAACAAGGACATTGTCCTGCATAAAAACATGGATGCTGAATGTTGCTAAATATGGGTCACATCACAATGTTTCCAATATTGATCCCTACACGTACCACAATAAATGGTGACAAGTAGTGAAAAAGTTATATGTGTTTATGATTGTATCCTAACTTAACCCTCCTTTCTACGTTTTAGAACATCAACGCACTGCAAGTACGCAATTTTCTCGACAAAGTATTTCTCAATTCTATTCGTAATATTTTACTCATATTATAGCTACTTGGTTACCATGGAGACCGCCTGAAATTGGTTTCACGGATTCCCTCTTTATAAAGACATAAAGCAAAATGTAAACGTACAACAAGCTCTGATAGACTCACTGTTTTAAAAACTTGTGGGGTCAAACCTATCACAACCTACCTGCAGATATAAGTATTTTCAAATAACTAAAATAGAATAATTAGTAGTATAAAACATTATATTTACTACTTTTCATAACAAGTCTGTACTACATTCTAATAAAGTTACCAGCGCCATCAAACCAGAAATACTTATCCGCACGGATATAAGCTCTCAATACATCCATATATCCTGCTTTTGAATCATCCTCTGTATAATTGATCTCCCTGAAATCATGGTTAATGTTACTCACCCACCTCATGTAAAGCCTCTCTATTCAGTGCTTTCCCTCCGGGTTTTCCTACAAGTGGTTTCTATTTCCCATTCCTCCCGCATATCCTGACAATCTCAGTCTGCAAGACATAACTGTCATAATATATCTTGTTTCCCGTAAAGATAATATACTCACTGTTATGTAGTTTTCTCGATTCACTTGTCTGTTTGTCTTTCTTATGTGCAACAATTTCCATAAGAATTTTATTCTCACACAGTTCTCTCCTCTCTTAAAGTAAGAGAAATTATTTCGCTTCGGAATAATTTTTAATTTACCGTATTTTTCAAAGAAGTTTGGATTCCCTTTTATCCACAATAGCATGCGTTTTAAGAGTTAAGCCAATATTTAATTTGTTTCAGTAGCGCATTCCTGTTTGTAATTACTATTCCTAGAATTTACTTCCCCCAGTTGTTCAATTATTTCACAATTTTTAATTGTCCTTTCCCATTTAATTTCAAATTTTAGTTGTATGACTTAATTTTAAAACAACTTTCGTAAGTTGTATTTTAATTTGTTATTATAATGTTATATTTTCGATTTTTATTCTTTTACATTTTTACATTATTCGTATTTATAGATATAAATGCACGCTTGTGCCCTGCCGGTATTGGAATCTGGCGTTCGGAGTTTGAAACAGAAACTCTACACAACTACACCCAGTCGACTCACGCACTTCTGTTATTGTTATCACTACAGTGTGTTCCACAATTCATTAACAAACGTCCATCAAACAAATATACAATTGTACATCAGTTATACAATTCAGACCTCCAATAAGTTTACACAACCTAAACATAATGATGTCATTTTGTATCTTGGACTGTGTTGTGTTGCGGGAGATGCTTAACAAGTGCCACACATACGCTGAAGAATAATGGGTTAATAAGTATTGGGGCGGCAAATAAACTAAATAAATTTGACGCCCTATAACATTCAAATAATGAATTTCCTAACATAGGTTCCTTCCGCACAAAGTTATATACGTATCGGGTTTGGTTTGATTCCCATCTTTACCTTGTTGGTGCTGATTAAGGCACAACGGCAGTAGACTTGTTACCAGGCGGGTCATCGAAGATGGGCAGATCAAAGGTGACAAGAGTTAAAACGAGTGACGATATTTCACTGTAAAAATAGAACCGTCATGGAAAGAGTTAGTTTACTAGCTTCTTCGCAGTAACTATATACATTACACAATTAGACTGCTTAATCAGATGATACACCCATTTATGGATGTAATGTGATTATTTTAATTGTTTAAGTCAAAGTCAAATGTATTTAAATAAGCTATTTCAAAACGAGACCACTCCGCCTTGGAGTCTAGGAGCCGTGCACTTTATCATCCACCATCATTAATAAAAAGCCCATAAGAATAAAGCCATAAGAATAAAGCTAGAACGAATTTACCTTTTCTGTGATCAGGACAACAATATACATTTGTGAATAAAAATGTATAGAACATAAAAGGTATACTATGTATAGCGGAATTATTGAATAATTAAGTTAATATACAAGTATTTCCTAATTTAATTAATTCTTATTTATTTATATACAGAATTTTAATGTTTACACATCTTTCTCAGCATTAATTTTTATTTTCATCTCCACTCGTATGTCTCCATCCAATCCAGTCCTCCAGTCCTCTTGCTCTCAGTCCAGTTCTTATTTCCTGCATCCATGAGTTTCGAGGTCTTCCTCTCCTCCTTCTTCCAGGTGGACACCATTCCAATGATTGAATTAATCAAAATATTAAAATGAAAGTAACTCAACGACATAAATATAAAATAGAAAATATTAAAAATAACTGTATAATATATATCAAAATAGTGAGAAAATTATAAACATCACGAAAATAATAATATAAAATATCCCTATAATGATTAAATTATAAATTAAAAACTATAATTTCATTAGACATAAAATTTAAATAAATAAAAAAAATCATACAAGTAAAATTATCAGAGTGGTGAGATCACCAGAAAACCTATCAACAAATGGTAACAAGTGAGTGATAGTTTTATATATTTGAATATGTCTCAGAAATGGAAATAATAGGAACGCAAGCCAATGTATCGGCGGTGCATTCTTTGCCGGGCAGGTCTAGGGACGATACCCTCTGTAGACGTTGTAGCAGAGAGAACGAAACCCTTGCACACGTCCTTGGGGTCTGTCCGTTTGGAGAATCACTGAGAAACATTCGGCACCACACTATTCGAAATATGATGGCAGAAGT
Source organism: Diploptera punctata (assembly GCA_030220185.1). NCBI lineage: Eukaryota > Metazoa > Arthropoda > Insecta > Blattodea > Blaberidae > Diploptera > Diploptera punctata. The sequence continues at coordinate 1,530,038 of JASPKZ010007288.1, read as the reverse complement.
CTTGGGAGATTTTGGATACACAGTTTATGAGGATGTTCCTGGTATGGCCACAAATTGGAGTAACAGGCGAATATATATTATTGCATTTAGAAAATCTTCAAAAATTGGTATGATATTAGATCCCACAATTCGTTTTGAGACTCATAGTGACCATCCTGAGGAAGTTGACTCTGAAACGAAAGCCATATATGAGCCAACAATTGATTATTACAAAGATAAATACCTACTAGATAGTACAACTGTCACAGGATTGATGATCGGGGCAAAAGGTACTATACCAGGATTCTTAGCCAAATTTTGGAATTCCTTCGATTTGTACAGGATGTATATTTCTAAAATTGCCATCGCTGCCATTAGAGGATCAATTTCAATTTTAAGAAACCATATTTAAAAAACGTCTACATTATAGTATGCATACTTCAATTAGGCCTAAAATTTGACTTTTTAAAATGTATTTACAAAATGTATTTCATAAATTCTAAAAATTAATTATCTGTATCACTTTGTCCTTGAGGCAATCCTCTAATGAGGAAAGTTGTACATAATAAAAAACCATCAACAAATTGTAATAAATGAATGACACTTTTATATGTTTGAATACAAGTGAGAAATAAGAATAATACAAGCCCATTGTAATCATCATCCCCAGTAGACAGATAAAGAATAAAGATAAAATACGATGAATCTAAATACATTCCAAGAAACAGTTAAAAAATTAATTAAATTTGGAGAGGTAAAAAAGACGAACCCAGGACAAAGACATTACTACCATGAACAGATCTAGATAATTTGAAATCCCAAAGAGGATGGACTAGCAAATTAGAAGTGTCTTTAATGTTAGTTAACCAATAAGATTAATTGTAATGAATACAATTAACCAATTGTTATTGCGATGGTGGAACAAAATTAAGATGGAAGGAATAGACCGAGTTTTCGTTTGTAGTGATGAAACCTGAAATTATTTGTCTCTCAATCAAACCTGGATTATTAATTACTATAGCTCTGACTTCGATTCTCGTTCTAACTCCGATTTCAAGTATCCAGCGACCAAGAAAGTGTATCAGTGTTAATATAAAGACAATTAGTATAGCCGTCGAGAAAAAAGGACTTGGAAATATTTGTTTAGTTCGAACACTTCTCACTTATGAATGTTTTATAGATATATGTTAAACTTACAGCTATTACACGCGTTCAATAAATAAATATTACCTTAATATTGATCCACCAATTTCTTCTAAGAGTATGTGATCAGTGCTGTTCTAATTTAATAAACTGTGTAAAATACGACTTTCATTCGACGAGTTACAGGAGTTAGAAAACGCGAATCCTGAAATCCACGATTCTGCCCCGACCTAACCGAAGTGCCGTCGCTGATATTAGGAAAAATTGGCTTGTAATAACTATAAATGCGTCTACATATCAACGTATCCAGCGACGCTAAAAGGGACTAGTGGACTTCATCGCGGTAACGCTCACTCGAAACGCAATATATATATATATATATATATATATATATATATATATATATAAATACTGTCCGAAAGCCGACAACAACCATCCGCCGCATATGAAACATTAATCTATGTAACGTAACTTATATTTTCTTAATTTGACATTATAATTAACAAGAATACCATTGATATCGGCACTGATATGAAATGTATACTAGAGAGGATGTGCAAAATCCGTATAGCTATAAATATGGATGTCAATAAAAGAGTTCGTTTCCACTTATCTAGAGGCCACAACACCCTCTTGGTATTGGGTACATATCGCGCCTGACAAAATCCTCAGTAGAAAAAATCCATCACAGTGTTGTAAATTTACAGGACTTAAAAACGGGAAATGAGACTTTCATGAGCAACATTTTTGGAATGTTTCATGCCTAGTTTAAATCACGATGCTTATTATTAACTACAGAGAGGATCTCCCGACCTACGGCCGGGCTAGCGGGAGAAGCGCATGCGACCGCTGAATCCTCACGCTGCATAGCAACTGCATGGCAAACTGTGAGTCATAAACTCCCGCCGCCGAGATATTGAAACTTAGCCGCCTAACGAGAGAGTTGAGTTGCGTTTTGTGTACTCTTGTTAGTGGTTTTAGTTCATAGTTATTATGTCTTGATCTGTAGCGTAGGGTATTTATATACGATAATTATGTGAAAACAGAGTCTTGCAGGGAAATTGTTAGACGATTTCGAGCAAAATTTACAGATGTAAATCCTCCAAAAAGAGATACCGTTCGATGGCTTGTAAACAAATTCAGAGGAACTGGTTCTATGCTTTATAAGAAACCAAAGGTAAGACTTACAACTATATTATAGCGGCGGTGAACAATTCTTTGTAAATTTTGAGCCTACAGTATTTCCAAATTTAAAGGAGTTTTTGTAGACACACTAATTGAGATTTAAGTCGCCTTACAAGATGTGTGATTCCTTAACATATATTATTTTATTTAAGAACAGAACTTAATATATTTAATCTCTGTGAAAGAATAACTATTACCAAAATGCTTATCTTCAGCACGTATTACGCATGAATGAACAGCGCATACCAAGAAGAATGTATCATTATAAACCAAAAGGGAGAAGAACGTTGGGAAGATCATTGAAGAGATGGAATGACCAATTCGACCTATAATGAGATCGGAACAGGCCATTGGGCCTAATTCTTGCTGTTGATGATGATGATGAACTTCTCTCCTTCTGTTAATGTTGCGGTTAACATGAGAATAAGAAAATAAAATTAAAAAAACCTTTAGAATAAAATATTTGGATGTGCGCTGGTTCGACATCCAAGGGAGGAAGAAATGTTCGGTCTCTCTGTGGGGTCTGTCTTCATCTATATCTTGAGAAATTTGGATAGTAACAATAAGTAGCGGTTGCTGATTGAGAAAATAAGTTATAAAAGGAGGTCAGCTACTCCTAAATGTGTTGAATTATCATACATATCGTGCATTGCCACATGTGGATATGAAGCCAGCAGCTAGAAATTACGTAATTGGTCTACAGACGTGTCGCTCCATTCGGTTTTGTTTTTCAATTTTATGTATCTCCATTTATACCTTCATGATGCGTGCCGCATGATGCGTGATATTTTATCAAATGAACAACAATGTATGTGGATTCGTGGTTGAATGACTGTATCATGTACAGTATCGGACCTCCTACGCTTACAAAATGGTCATATCAATTCACAGTTTGTTCCTCCTGATGAAAGAGATACCAATATAAAATATATTTCACAGTCCTTTCCGATGAAATATTTACTATCATCGAGAGAAATTTTTTAAATATATTGAAAATTAAGGCATATCATGATTTCAACTTTTTTCATTGGGCTTTATTTGGAATTAAAATCATTACATTTGCTGGTCAAGGTATTAGCACAAAATGATGAATATATATATAATAAATACAGAGCAGAAATACAATTTAACATTAACATTATTTTCTACCAAGATATTTTCTGATACTTTTAGCAATGTTTCTTGTAATATTTCCAGAGTAGGACTAAGCTCGAGAGATAAAATATATAAAATTTCGAATAAATGATTTACTGAAAATTCAGCATCTTTCATTGATTAACAGTGTTTAATGATTTTTTTCTTATTCGTTTCTTTCGCCGTATTTAGTCTACGTATCCCGTTCTACCCGGGAACTATAACGACAAAACTTGTGTGGAAAGTAAGCTAGAACATTGCATCACTTACAAACTTTTCTTTGATCTCACAAAGAGATGGAGGGCCTCCACGAATGAGGGTGCAGCTCAGTAGCAGGGGCACCTCTTAGACAACATGAATATTTCAGACAAGGCACACCATCATTTAAATATTAATACTAAACTTGGCGAATATGATAGGATGTTTGTGCCAGCTAAATAATATTCTGGAACTATTTAGCCCTCTAATTGTTCTGACATTTGTCTCACAGGCAACGAAAAACCTCACTTAGGAAATCTGTCCGCTTCATATGAGGCAACAATGTTAACTCGATACCAGAGAGATGGACACGAAAAAATGAAAAGATGGCAAATACAATGAGGAATTAAAATGTAATACTTAAACTAATTTGCAGTTTTTTATTTTGTGTGCTTTATTGTAATATTATCGAAACAGGGCTAAGCACACGATATAAAGATATGTGAGATTTTTTTAGCTTGTTCATAATTATATAAAATTGAGAGTGGGTAATCAGTTAAATGTATTATTTACATTGATTAACATAGTTGAAATTAAGTTTTTAAATACATATAATTTATTGGAATTTTAATACTTTTTGACGTGATAAACATATTAACTAAATTGTACTCTTTCTCAAGTCGATTCATGAGCACTAAGTAGTTTAAGAACATCCCACGTATAACCAGTTTCTTTCAAATGGAACGCGGGAAACAAGTGTTTTGTTACTGAAAAAAAATATGAATGGCATTCGAAGTATTATATAAATCATCTACGAATAAATATTTAATAAAGACGATTTTTAAAGTATTTCTTTCTCTCCCCTCTCTTTCATTGCATTTAATAATTTGTACAACTGGTAAATGCATTTAATAACTCAAAATATCATCAATATATCAGACGTTCCTTTATTAAGACTATTTAACTCATGCCCCAAATGGGACTCAATGACCAATCACATTTCAATGATTTTTTATTTACAACCTATCAAAGTCGCGTTTCGCCTAGAATTTACCAAATAAAGTTTATCATAATAAAGAAAGCGTCTCCTTTTTAACATTCTGAATAGGTCATAGCATTATTTTGCAGTGACTGACTCTCTAAAAAATACGACTACCAGATTATATATATGTAGTGCATGAATGTCAACAGAAAGCTCATGCGAGAGATGATATAAAAATATTTGTAACAATTGATTATACCAAAAACACTGATTGCACTTTCTTAAACGAATTATTTTCCAGGAAATGACGTTGCAGAAAAATATAATTGACATATTTTAATTAGGACATCAGAAATTAAATAATACCTATAACGTTGGTTATAAAGTTTTCCACTAGAGTGCGTTCTTACAACATTGCGATCCGTTGGCAATAAATAATATGATCTGGTTGCAGTGATGAACAAAATAAACAAATGAAGCGTACCAATCGTTTCTCATTTGTTTTCAAACATCGCCGTTTACATTAACCCTCTTACTAATAATACATATATAACTTTTATACAAGGTTTATACACATCTCAGTTGAAAATTCTTACTAATAAACACTGTATTAGCTGATCCATATTTGGTTCGTCTTCCGGGCTTATAGGCCGTGGTCTGGTTGTCTTCTTACTCGACGTTTCGTCTACTGCTGCGTAAGACCTCATCAGGAGATACTGCGTGCTCTCTGTGAACTCCTCAACAGTCGGCTGCAGACTGGCTGGTGGTCATCATCATCATCATCATCAATATGTAATGGAAATTGTGTCACTTTTTGAACTTCCCTTTTTTCACATCAAGGAAAACATCCATTTTTATATGGAACTATCCTCGACCTATGGGAATCGTTCAATCATGAACAGCAACTTCCGGCTATTATTAGGGATTTCCAACCCACTTTAGCCCTTGTGAATTAATTATATCGTCGTAGTTATTTTATGATTTGTCATTACGAACTTATTTGTTCGTATTCTCATTTGTTATAATGTATATTCTCTGCCAACGATAACTAGCCGCAGTCCGGTGCCAAAGGTCCAGTGGTTGGACACACCAATCCCGCAATCGGTTCTAGTTGAATTTCATTGAAGTTCTAGTTGTTTCACTTGGTTCACTGAGCCGCCAACAGGAAGACTGCCACCACCACAGAAGCCGCCAGCCCTAAAGAGGGCAAGAGCGGGAAGTCAAGACGGCATTCCAATCAGAAACGGCTCTTTTCGGATTTAGCTGTTCTTTAATAATTTTGAATTTAGAATACATATTGGACTTTGATGACTTTACTAGTGGATGCTAGGGGACCACTCCGGCATTTGCCTTAACATCAATGGAAACCACTAAAAACATTAATAGAGTGGCATGAGTTTAATAAAATTAGATCCAATTTGAACAGCTTTTTGCTCCAATTGGAGAAATTTAATATGTAACAGGGCACTTCCTATCTTCATCATAAGTACACATACACTCTACTAAGAAAGTGTGTGATTTATGATCCAATTCGATAGATAAAATCATCGAATCTGGATCATTTACTAGTTCCTTAACTAGTTTGTCTAATACTTCATTAGTGATTAGACTATCCCTTTTTGTGAGGCCAGTTTGAACCGGCCTACTTTTGGTTAAAGGAGCCATGGCAGTTTGAGTGCCTATGGTCACTTTTTTGTTTCAGGTGGCATTTTAGGCCCACCTAAGTCCTTGAATGGCAAGGCCTTTTGTTCCAGATCCTTGTTGGTCCCGGTACGTTTTCTTCTTATAGCGCTAGTGACAACGATACGGGTTGAGTTCTTGGAGGTATCAGGCCGAAGAGCTGCTGGCTCAATCTGGTCTGAGATTTGGGGTAAGACAGCTGAAGCAAGCTCCACCATTACTGTCTTCTTAGGGGTAGCCGGGATGACCTGTGCTACCGTCTTCTTCATACGCCGGTAGGGCTCGATCTTCACCTTGAAGTGGATGAGCCTGCGTAGTTTCAATAGTCCCTCCACCTCCGGGCCATCTCTTAGAGTGACCACAAACATGGGCAATGGGTTCCTGGTCTTTCCGGAATGTCATATTGACAACCTTTAAGGCCCCGAATCCATTGGATTTCAAGTCACTCTGAATGTAAGATGGCTCAATGGTGTGGTCTATTCCTTTTACAACCACTCGTCTTGTAGTTGTCGCTTGTTGTCTCTTCTCTTCCTTATAGGGGATCTTGTTCTTCTTAAGTAGTTGCTGGTACTTTTTGTAGGCTAAAACTGAATTTAGCCTGACCCTTGTACCGAGCCTGGTGTTTTCGCAAATGAATGCGCCAGGCTCGGATTTGAAGAATTCCTCGTTCACTGCTGCCAGTAGATAGGTATAAACCCGAAGTACCAGCAGGGAAGAGGCCCATATTTTCTTTGGGAGCGAGTCCGTCGACTTCGAGCCTCCACAGTCCCCTCCATTATCACATGATGAGGTCTCTGCAGGCTGGGAGACGACCAGATGGGACTCGACTTTATCAGTAGCCGAGGCTGCTGACTTTTCTGGCAAAGCAGTTTCTTCCCTTTGCTTACGGTCGTATCTAGGCTTGGTTCTTGCTGGAATGTTGCTCTTCGGTTGCTCCGTCTTGTCTACAGAAGCATCTGTAGGTGTTGTTGGCTGTAGAGCTTCGCGAAAAGTAGCAGATACTTGCTTTACTGCTTCTCTAAACCATGTGCTGTTCCGCAATGTAGTGTCTTCTAGTTGGATTTCGGACGATATTCTTCTTATATATGTGCCGTATTTGGGAATCTTGATGTCTTGATTAGTGCTGCCCAATCCGGTGTTGTCGATTTATTGGCTTATATAGCTTGGTGTGACCGTTGATGGTACTGGCCAATCAGAAGCTGGCTGGTTATTAGCTTTTATACTCAGAGAATACGCTTGCTGGCTGCTGACCAATCACAGCGTACTTGTGTATACTGGCTTTATTTTCCCAGTAATTTTGTCAGTAGACCTAAGCCAAGGCTTCGGCTACTGGTTTATGAAGATATTTTTCTAGTCTTCTAGTCTTCTCTCTGCCGAATCTCTGCCTCCTCAATCTGCCCCCAGAATCAATCCATCACTGGCTGGTGGTCGTCGTCGTCGTCGTCAGTATGTAATGGAAATTGTCAACAACAACAATTGAGTGACGATGACTTGGCACCGTCCTAGGCTCTGCATTCTGATGCACATGGTGCGTCTTGGCAGTTAATTCCGTAGTGGCTATCGTTTTAGGATTGTGGTTCGTTTAATCCTAGCCATTGACACAAGATGGTTTCTTTTAGTCTACGTATCTGGATGATAGATTGTGGATATGTCCACACAGTATATAGATATCAAGTCGCACTGAGTAGTGCAACTTGATATCACATTCTATGCGAGCAACTCGCACAATCTATATAGTTTTTGGTTCACTTTAACTTTAACCTATATTACATAGGTTAAAGATCCTGTGTAGGAAAAGGAATCTCTCCATAGGAGAGGGTAGTTCAGCCAATAATGGCTGAAGACCCTGGAGATATTCCTCAACCTGCTGCCCTAGTTGTAATTTAGGCAATTGCTGGCCCTGGCCTTGAACATTGCTGTTCACCTTTTGGTTTAGTGAAGAGGTGCCCTTCTTTAGGGATTGAGAAAAGGAAACATTAGGTTGGACTTTCACCGAAGTGAAAGTCCTAGGTTGAGATATAGGTTGTTTGGGTTGAGAGCTGCCCTATTATAACTCACAAGCGCCGCCTGGAAAACAGGGCAGCCACGATAGGATGCTGGGTGTCCGTTAGCCCCGCAATTTGCGCACTTAAGCAAATTAGCATCTCTCTGTGCTGAGGCCTTAATTGGACAGTCCTTATGTCCATGGGCCTCAGCACAGATTACGCAACGTGGCTTCCGGCAGCATGCGGAAAAGGTATGATTAAATGACTGACACCTAAAACATTGTTTAAGGCCAGTCCTTGGTCTATAAGATTCCACCGATACGACACAGTAAACCAGCCGCTTCAGGTCATAAATTTTCAGAGCCTCAGCTGTCCGCTCGAGTTCAAGAATGAAAATAGGGAGAGGTTTCTCTACGTTATCTTTTTTAGCAAATATTTGCCTGGTACTTTTCAGAGGAAATCCCAAGGACCTAATTTCCTCTTCTATTTCGTCAATGGGAGTGTTTGAAGGCAGCCGTTTTAGCACTACCTTCAATGGAAGTTCCTTTTTAGTCAAATGAGTATAGTATTCCTTGTGAATGGAATTAAAATACTGTCTAAGGACTAAAAAGTCCTCCATTGTAGTTGCGTAATAACGCAAACCTTCTCTTATGTTAACAACTTTAAGTGGTCCACTTATGAGTGCCTTTATCTCTTTATTCATGCGAAACAGATCCCCATGACCAGTGACAGTAATTGGTGGGGGTCTCTGTTTCGCAGAGTCAACAATTTGAGAAGGTGTAGTATTTGTCGTATCGGTCGATGGACCAGCAATAACAGGTGGAACCACTGAAGAGGAAGTTCCAGAGGTTGATGCTTCCATATTTGTATCAGCTAGTGCTGCAAATTTATTAGAAGTCTCAACCCCTGATACTACAGTGGGAGACTTCACTTTGACTTGTCTGGATAGATCTTGGGTTTTCTTTTCAGAATTATTTTCAGTTGTTTTTGATACTTTTATACCTTTACTTTTACTTTTATTCCTCCTCTTTTTAGGAGTTGTTGTTTCTCTAGGTTCAGATTCAGTTTTCAGAAAAAATTGAGGTGTGGGTATGTCAATTTGGCCCCTTCCTTTAGGTTTTACTTGTTGCTCTGAATCTGTTTCCGAACTTGCGTCATGTTCTGGGAGAAAGCTATGCGCTTGGAGCTCAAGCGCAGTAGCCTTCACTTCCTTCAACATGAGCGAGTACAAAGTTACACTTTCCGGTATTTGGCCATATATTTTATCTAATTTCTCCATACATGTCAAAGTGATGTCACACACTGCATCAGATCTTTCACTGCTGGGGAAAGTAGCCAGACTGTTAGTAATGAGTAAGAATACTCCGCGTATCTCATGAATATATCTTTGATATCGAGTATTTTCCTCGCTTTTCTTTTTGGCAATATATGACTCGAAAAATTGTGAGGCTTCTTCCCACAACGTGAAAGGTCTGATGTCCTCATTATCTTCATCCAGGTCCATAGATCCTGGAAAAAAATCAAATTTAGCAGCCATGCTTGGTTATACCAAGACTTAGTCTACTACTTCACTTGACTTTATTAGAAAACCACTTGTCACTCGGATAGAATTACACTGCACATTAGTGAAGAAACCACAACACTATAACTTTAGACACTACACCGTGGATTTATATAACTTCTAGAAAACTAGAACACTATACACTGGACCGGGCCGGTAAGCCCGGTCTGGAATTAACTGCCCTAACCGCCGATTGGTTGTGTAGCGATCACTTTATATATGACAACCAATCGCAGAGCTCTAGAACTACCAGTAATCGCACTGAAATTAGATGTTGATGAAGCACTACGGTGTGTACTGGTGGTCACCCATCAATGCTTGATCCAAGCTTGATGTTACTGACGGTCACCCATGCAGTCTCGATGCAAGCTTGTTGTTACCATTAAAGACGTCGTTCTTCTTCGAAGTTCATTATAGTATTCGATGATGGAAATTGTCACTTTTTGAACCTCCCTTTTATATCCATCAAGGAAAGATCCATTTCTTTATGGAAGTGTCCCTGACCAATGGGAATCGCTCAGTTGTGAACAGCAACCTCCGGCTATTATTAGGGATTTCCAACCCTCTTTAGCCCTTTTTGAATTATTTATATCTTCGTAGATATTTAATGATTTATCTTTTACGAACTTATTTGTTCGTATTCTAGTATTTTGTAATATATAAATATCCCTCCCATCGATAACTAGCCGTGGTCCAGTATCAAAGGTCCAATGGTAGGGCATTGCAATCCTGCAATAAGTTTCTAGATGAATTGATTAATTTTCTATGATGTTCTTCAGTACACTGAGACATGCGACAAGACAAGACACCCCCTCTCTAGCTCTGGAGGTAAAAGTTTTATGGTTTGTTTTATTGTATATCATAGGTATATTTGTCACATATAAATGTATCCGTGTTATTGTGATTCTACTGTTATTGCAATTTTTTTCCAATATATAAGTGGTTACATCTGCTTGAATAATTTGATAGTACAATTGGTCTTGTTCTGCTGATAATTTCATTTTGATTTAAATTTGATTTTCTAAATTTGTTATTTGAAGATATTTGCTATTTATTTATAGTACTTTGAGTTTAAATGCTGTAGTGTAATGGGTGCATTTTGAATTATGTTATTTATTTGTGGTCTATTTATAGCTCTGAATTTATATTTTAGGCTGAGTGCTTTCAGGTTGTTGGTAATTGGTTCTGTATTTGTTATTTTATGGAGTGGAATAACGGGAAAAGACTTATTTGTATTCATGCAAATTCTTAGTGCTTTTCTGTAAGCTATATTTAATTTTTTGAGTTTGTTTTTCTTGAATTTAATAAGTAGGGTGCAGCGTATATTAGTGAGGACTTAATTATTGTGTTTACTAAATGTATTCGTATCATGTTGTTCATATGTGAATTTTTTTTAAATAAATAAAGTGTTTTTATGAATGGATGTGTTCTTGTAATTATTTTATTAATGTGTTTAGTTAGGCTAATTCTATCTGTTATGGTGATTCCTAAGTATTGTATGTATTTTTTGTATGGTATTTGTGTATTATCGATTACTATTAGGTGCTGGAGCATCAATTTTTTTCCGTCTTTTCCGTTTTATCAGGATAGCTTGTGTCTTGTCAGTGTTGATAGTTATACGCCATTGTCTAGCCCAGTCGATGTAGCATGATAGAATTTTATTAATTCTTGCATGGCTATGTCAATTCGCGGTGCTGACACGTAAAAGCACGTGTCATCCGCAAATTGTGCAAGACCAGTGCCATTTTCAGTAGGTTGGGGAATGTCATGGACATATAAATTATACAATGTTGGACTGATTGCAGAGCCTTGTGGTGCAGATGCATTCATGTAAATTTGGGAAGAGAGATTGTTATTAATTTTTACTTTGGCAGTTCTGTTAGTTACGAAATTTGATATCCAACGTATTGGGTTTATTGGGTAATTTAATCTGGTAAGTTTGATTCTTAATCCATCATGCCAAATGGAGTCGAAAGCTTTTTGAACGTCCATAGCAACTATGATTAAAGTGAATCCTTTATTGTAATATGCATTTTCTATAGGTGTAAATACTCTTATAAGCTGGTCTGTAATTTCTACGCCTGGTCTGAATCCTGCTTGGCTATCTGGGAGTGAGGTGTTAATTAAGTTGTTAAATTTTTCAACTACTAGTCTTTCTAATAATTTTGAAATGGTGTTAGATAAGCTTATAGGTCTATAGGATAGAACATTACTAGGGTATTTATTAGGCTTAGGGAACATTAATATATGGGCTTCTTTCCATCTTTGTGGTATATAGCCAAGAGTAAAACTTGCTGAGGAAAGTTTAGTAATAAAATTTAGTGCTTTTCAGATATGTGTTTCCAGATGGCATTAGATATGCCATCTGGTCCAGGGGCTGTTTCTTTTAATTTCTTTAGTGCTTGTTTTGTGTCTTCTGTTGTGAAGAAATCAAAGTTTGTTGAAAGTGCTTGTAAGGGTTTATATAAAAAGGGATGATTTGCTATAACGTTTTCAGCTTCTAAGAGTAGATTATTGTCAAAGTTTGGTTCCTGGGGATCCGATATATTTCTTGGATAATTTCCTTAAATTTTTCTGCTTTTTCTATATCATTAAAGATGATATTATTACCATCTTTAAATGGTTGATTTGTATTAATTCTATCGCCTCGGAATTTTGAAATATTTTGCCAGAATTTTCGTGGATTATTTTTCCAAAGTTCTTGTATGTGTTCTGTTGTTTTTTCATAGTGTTTTGTTTCAAATTTTGCTATGGTCGTTCTTACGTCTTCCTGTAGTTTCCTGTATAGTCTTTTGTTATCGTTAGTTCCAGTTTTAATGTATAAATTATATGCTTTTCTTTTAATTTTTATTAAATCCAAAATGTAGGCTGGTAGTGGCCTATTGTGTTTATAATTGTTAATTTTGATATGTCTAAAAGGAATTGCTTCATTTTGTGCCTTATTAATGGCATTGATAAGATGAGCATCGTATTTATCAATGTCATCAACATTTAAAAGGTTCAATTCTGGTACAGCTTTGTCCAGAGTTTCATTAAACTCTGGCCAATCCGCCTTTTCAAAATTGGGTACTTTTTTAATACTGATGTTCACTGTGGGTTTGCATGATGGTGTAAGCAGAATGACTTCAATTGGGATGTGATCGGTATTGGGTGGATGGTTGGAAACTCTCTCTCTATTTATAGCTAAACCCCGGGTGGGGGGGTTTCTGAGCGGACCGAGTTTTTTGCTGCTGTGCCGTTTGCAGAAGTCATAGACTTCGTTGTAGTGTTATGCAGTGCTGGGATCCAAATTTTGTTTATCTTCATGGTTTCTTCTTTTTTGTTGAAGGAATTTTTATGTTTATATATTTCAATGGCTTCTCTGTATAGTCTGGTGTAGTAATGTGATGTTTGTGATAATACCTGAGTATCTTCGAATCTTAAGCTGTTCAATGTGTAAGAGGTGTACAACTTTACATGGGAATCCTTATACATCCTCCAGCCTTGTTTAAGGATTGTATAACTATACAAAATGTCGGACTTCGAGATCAATTGATTGTTTTCTTATGATACTAATGAAAGTTTCCCCTTAAATTTAACTCTAAATGCATCACTTTAACGACTGTTTGATGGATGCACAGGGCATAAATAATATTAATAAAGCTCTGGGTAGGAAAATAATGGCATCATAAAATGCCTTTCGTTACACTCATTCTCGGTTAGGCCTAATAATATATTTTTTAAATTGAACATTGATTCACAAAATAATATATTTCTACAATAATTGCTGTAGACAAGATTTAACTTGAATGTAGTTTAAATGCTTCATAATATTATTTTAACAAAACTTGATTGCATCATTAAAACATAATACACATACCGATATAAAAATGTATTTAATTATAGAGGTACTATTATTGCTGCAAGTTACATGTTACCTTGATAGTCTTGTGGTTAGAGCTTCTGACTACGGTGCGTTGGGTCCTAGGTTCGATTCCCGATAAAATTGAAGAGGTTTTCTTTTTCGCCTAAAGCGTTATTCTGTTGTCGGTTAATATTTTCTACTATTTTGAACGTTTTCTAAACGCATCTTAAAACACTGCATATAATTCATAAGTAATGGGAAAATCTTTTATTAGTTTCCAAGAATTGTTCGAAATTCTTGACGTTAGATGGCAGCACATTACATGTGAAACTTATTCTTCGATATATTTGACATTGCGTAAACGAAAATGTGTATAAATTAAAACACATTTATTTTTCCTGTACCTGCCCAATTAGGGAATCTCCATTAATTCTTATCCATACTCATTTCTTACACCATTAATCACTAGTTGATGTTGTTTTATTTCTGTTACACACTGCGCGTAATATTGTTCTGACGTCATAGTGATGACGAATATGTGACGTATTGTGTGTAACGGTTGTATTGTTATATAGCTCCGGCACAACGTTTATTAGTAAGGAAATTATACATGATCTACATAAAGCTTATACATTGTATAACTAAACAAATGATAAAAGTCTGTTTAAGAGATTTTTATTAGTAAGACTGTAAATATGTAAATATTTAAAAATAACTATACTTAAATAATGATTTATGAGTAAATAGCTTAATTTTATTCGTTAAATAGTCTTAACAAATATCACTCTTGATTTTCAAATTCTGTAAATAAGTTCACTCCTCACTTCGTGAGTCGTGAATTTATCGGTATTTTGGAAATCACTCGTGGCATTACTTGTGATAAATTAATTTATGACGCTTTTTAACGACTCAGCTCTTCAGTATCACAATACAAATCTGCGCGTGGAAGGACCAAAGACATTTTACTTCAGTTTGAGTTCTTCTTTCTTCTTCTTCATTTGCTAGTTTAGGCAACAGTTGCCTGTTCCGTCTTCACTAATAGATCTAAGACTATCTCTTCCGAGACGTCCGACATCTCTTCTTCCTCTTGGAAAATAATGGAAGATTTTATTTGGTAATCTACTTTCTTCCATTCTCTCTACACGTTCTTTCCACTGTATCTTGTTGTTAAATATATTTTATTTTATGGAGTAGATCTGCAGTTCTTCACGGATATCCTCGTTTCTTATCTGGTCCATTCTAGTGCAGCCTTTTACTCTTCTTAAAAATTTCATCTCGGCTGCTTGGATTTTACTTTCTTGTTTGGTAGTGGTAATCCAAGATTCACTCCCATACAAAAGGACAGGGACAGCCATTGTTTTATAAAATTTTAATTTTGTTTGTTTATGGGCTTTATTATTCAATGTTCTATTTATTGTACAACACATAGCTTGAAACTGATGTGTTTTGTGTTCAATATCTTTATCATACCCATAACTAATGTCACATCCTAAATATTTAAAGTGGGATACTTGTTCAATAATTTCGTCTCTAATAACTATTTTTGCACGCAGAATATTTCTTCCACAAAATGCCATTACTTTTGTTTTACTTATTGAAATTTTCAAATTTATAATCGCCACATATTGCATTTAGTTTGTAAGCAGGGCGCGTGATACGCAGCCAATTGTAAACAGATTTTCATCATGGTGTAGTAAGACTAAATCATCGGCGAAACGTAAGTTATTGTATCATACTTGAGTTATTGTTCAAATCTAATAACCTTTGTCCATTATAAGTTGTCCATTGTTTTCATAATATATATCTTAAAAAGAGTGGGCGATAGACTACAAAACAAAAAACCCTTGTCTATCTCCTTGATTTATTAAAATTTCTTCTGATTTTTTCCATCAGTTTTTATCACTACTTTATTTTCTTTTTATAAGCCTTGCACTGATTTTATTAGATGGTGTGGATATCCTCGTTCCTTCATTATTTCCCATAGTATAGATCTATTTACTCTGTCAAAGGCCTTTTCAAAATCAATGAAGAACAAATATGTTAGCAGGTTAAATTCTCTTCTCTTTTCAATTAGTCTCTTTATAATAAACACATTATCACTACAGAATCTTCCTTTTCTGAACCCTGCTTGTTCGTCTTCTAAGAGTGTGTCAGGTATCTACTTCAATCAATTATTTATTATTTTTGCATCTAATTTATAAATGGAGTTCAATAAGCTGATACCTCTATAATTTTTACTGTCTAATCTATTTCCTTTTTTGAAGAGGGATATGACTTCACCTATCTTCCAATTATCAGGTATTTTACATGTCTTCCAACATTCGTTTATTAAGTTTAATAATCTTATTTCCGCAAATAAACCTGCATACTTTATCAGTTCATTGTTTACACATCTATACCTGGTGCTTTTCTATTTTTTCATTTCTTTCAATGCCTCTCTCATTTCGCTTAGAGTAATTCTGTCTATTTCTGATTTATTTTCACTTTCAGAAGGTGGTTTTATAACTAATTCTTCTTCGTTACACCATAATTCTCTGTAGTGATTCTTCCATGTCTTCATATCAATGGTATTTAGATTTGCAGTATCTTTTTCTGTTGTATTTAATTGTTTCATTACTTTAAATGCTAACGATTGTCTGCCATGTACATCGTGCTCTATTTTGGAAATAAATCTTTTGCCAGGAATCTTTATGAGCTGTTCGAGTTATTTGTTTTTCTCGATTTATTTTTTGTTTATATAGCCTATAGTTCTAGATTCTTAAGTTTTCTTTTGTAAGTACTCTAAATAAGCTAATTTTTTGTCTCACACAGCCTCATCTATTTCGTCATTCCATATCTTTAATCCTCTTTTGTCGCGAATCTTTTTCTTCTTTCCTATAGCGTAATTTGCAGCATATATAATACATGTTTTAATATTTTCCCACTCTTCATTTAGATTATCATTAATTGCTTTTCTTTCTAAGTGTTCTTGTAGCCTTTTTGGTATAATTGTCTTTTAGTTTCTTCTTCTAGAAGGTATACTTTAAAAACCTCTTCTTTTATTCTTTTTCGAGTTTTCTGTTTTTTTCCATTTGGCTATTATACGTATCATGGCTACCAATAGGTAATTGTCTGTATATATGTCACATCCTCAGTATACTCTTACATCTTGTATTTGAATCCTGAGTCTATCAATAATCATTATGTAATCTATTAAAGGTCTTTGGTTTCTAGCGCAACATGTATACTTGTGTATGTCCTTTTTCCTATAGAAAGTATTCGTGATTTTTAGTTTATTATAGGAAGCAAATTGTCGAAGTTCTTCCCCGTTTCTATTTATTACATCTTCTTCTTGAGTTGGTTACTCAGAATGTCGTATCATAATACACAACCTCATAGATAGGAATATCATTCAATGGATTTGGAAGACGGCACTGTGTCAAAATATAGATACATTGAAGATGCAGTGGGCCGGAAAAATTGTCAGAACAAATGATAATCAGTAAACTAAGATAATCCTTGACTGTGTACAAGGAGATATAAAGCGAGTGGGACAACGACCTCGTATCATAATATGACAAATTGAAACCAAGGAATGCGGCGGGTGGAGTAACAGGGTGAAGAGTAAGTAATGTTCTCAAGATATTTGAGTTCTTAATCCTACACTGGGTTGATAATTATGATGCAGGATATCAAACTAATGAAATGCAAGGAACCCAGAGATTTTTATCCGCACGGATATATGCTCGCCAAATACCCCTATCCTCCCTCAATCATGATTGATGTTATTCTTCTACCTCATTCTTCACCGACTCATTACTCGATAGTTTTTATATAAATAAATTTATCTCCCTCTTGTATTTACCATTCGTGACACATATCTTGGCCATTGCAATCTATGACAATTAACTCTAATTATTATGTCTGGTTTCACATAAATATCATTTAGGCTACTGGTATGCAGTTTTCTGGATCCGATTATCTGCTTATTTCTATTTTGTCCAAAAATGTCCCTAAGCACTTTATTCCCAAATATTTGTGATCTATTATCCTTAGTAAACTAGCATATATATATATATATATATATATATATTAAAAGGGAAGAATCGCCATTTATATATTTTTATTTTTTATTTTAAGTTTTATGAGACGAACAGCTAGATGATCGTTGTTTGAACTCTCTAGAAATTACCTTGTACTAAGATAACAAAAATGGAGCTTACAGGGCATTGTAATCAACTATATAGACTTCAATGGAAACAATATTTCCAATGGATGGATCCCACTACATAGCCTACAAAAATTATTGTTTTATACATCTAACATATGATGACGATAATGATGATGAGTTTTAAGAGACGTTTGGATGACAAGAGCCCTGTAATTCATGCAATATCAGAATTAAGTTTATGTTTAATTTATTTCTACACCTCATTCGTTTGTTCCAGTAATTACTGTTCCTAGGTATTTTAATCCGGCTAATTCTTTAAAATGTCCCTTTTCCTGTTCTTCATTCCCATTTAATAATACATTTCTATAGTGCTAAATGCTAATACATATTCAGTTATATAGATATTTACTCTCACCCTCAGTTTCATAGTTTTATTTAAGAGTATGTGTTTATCATCTTTCAGTATTTCCTCCTTATTACCTAACAATACTAGAATATCATTCCACTTTTGTTTTACACTGATCCTAGGTAAGGTTATACGGAAGCACTGATATGATTCGTAACCATAGAATGAAATGTTTACACATACCATAGGCATAATATTGATTAAATAGACTATTCAGATATACTGTTGGTTTTTAGAGTATCTGGCTGGTACTTTATCTTCGAGCATGAAACATTAAACTAGTTAAATAAATACATATATAACTGTGAGAATTGCAGCTGTTTGTATTTATGAGCAAATACATACACGGTGTTAGATCTGCTGTAGGGAATTTGTCGATAGCGACGCAGTAAATTGGGTCCAGCGATAATCAACATACAACCTTTGTTATTTTTATAGCATTATGCTATTACAACATATTTCACTGCTACAAATGAAGTGTTCACATGTCATTCAGAAATGGAATAAAACATCTACATCACATATGTGAATAACGTAATGTACAGGAGATTATATTATGTCAAAATAACTTTTCAAAACATTTTTATTATCCAGAAAGGAAATGAAGTATGTCCACAAAAAAGAAATGACCTACATATTCTACAAGTATTTACATGATAAAATATGTTTTTTTTCTAACACTATCCCCTATTATTGGCAAACTGATATTTCTGTCCGAAGAACAAAATATAATGTAAATGCGAATCTAAAGTCAGCAGAAATAATATGATGTTTTGATCTAAATTTTTAAACGATATATGTATAAGGATAAAGACAGCATAGAATAAAAAGTACAAAAGATATAAAGTAAAAATAATCCCTATACAGTCGAAAATCGAGTAACTGGAATTAAATATAATGTTTAACGGTTTGCTGATGAGATGAGAGTTTTAAGGAATTGCAAAATTCAAGATCATATTCTGTAGTTGTTATTTATTATTTATTTTTCATTACTAAATTAATGTACGATGTATGATGCCATATTTAAATAAGTCCTATAATGAGTCAATGGTACTAGAAATATATAATAAAATTCTAGGCTATTGTAGGATAAGTGATAATAGTTTAATCAGTAGACTAATTAGTAGAATTTTAAAATTAGAAACATAAAAAGAGATTAAAGATAAAATGACTAAAGAACAGAAATGATTTACCCGACGAATATCATGTGTCTAAGTGTATTTATATTAAATAATATATGAAAAAAAGACGAGACCGAAATGATTGTAAACATTATGGTCTTTATTTATCTAGTAAAACAACTTATGTTTTTATTCCTCGTAATTTCGTATGGGAACTTTCTTTTTGAAAAATACAAATCGACAACTGGATTTATGCAAGAATTTTGCATATGTAATCAAATATTGGACAATGTTTGTCTCAACGCATTCGAAGAATAATAAGACTTAGTCAAGGCACCTTTATCCACCTTTATCATTTAATTTATATTTGAATAAGGAATTGAAGAGAAGGTGAAAATGCGGGTTATTTGTTTACCTTGAATTTAGCAATTGATAAAGCAATATTTTCTCAAGATGTTGACGATTTGGAATATTATACAAAAAAAAATAATATTTATGAAATGGAAATTAATATTAATAAAACACAATTTCATAACTAATTATATTAACAATATGAAATATTAATTGCAGAGCGTAAATCAATTAAACGAGTGTATTAATTTAAAGACTATGTTTAAAATAGAAGGGATTTAATCTAAATATATTAAATTTTGGATTGAAATGCCAAGAAAGATAGAAGTATATTAGGTTCACTCAATTCAAAATAGTTGGATATTTAGTAGAGCACACAATTACAAATGGGAAATATATTAATTGCATTTTTTTTCAATGCACTGAAGTATGTACTGGGAATTAAACTTATAAAACAAAGGTTTTGGCAGGTGAAATTGATTATTTGAGAAGCAGCGAAAGGATTTCAAAATCGCAAAAACCCGGAATAAGAAAATTAGGAAATGGATGAAAGCAGAGGAGAATGTCATATTATAAGATGGCAAATATCGAAATAGGAATAGTTTCTACCAAGTTAACGTAATTTGTTATTCCTCCGTTGGTATCAACATTAAATAAAGTCTGTTGAAACTTATTTTGTATTGAATTAATATAGTTAGCCAGTACGTGCGAGTAAATAGAGTTCTACTAACAGCGATTGTTTTCTGAAAGTCAATAGAAATTTATTTAATTCATAAATACTCGTGTAATCTCAATTGTTTTGTTATGATGTAGCTTTCATTCTTCCACGAAGAAATACATTGTGTTCGACTTTACATCTCCTTAAAACTAAGTTACAACTGAAAACATTCCCAAATTTGATAAATGTTGAAGCAGAATTTCATACCTATATTCGTTAACATGCAAATGGGACTATTTTAATCGAATAAAGTGGTATGATTGCAATAATGGTTCAAGTTTTATTACAGATTCCTCATAAAACAAAAGAGGGGAATGTCGAAAGAAAAATGCATAAGGCCACCACGAAGTTATGGGCAATAGCTATCAATTCGAGTGTTCTGAATTACATAGAGTCTGTTAAATTTTCAAATCTCCGGAACAAAGACCTTACAGCAAAGGATTTACGGTTAAGTTCGTTTTCTTGTGTGCGATTCAATATTGGATTTCATTGTGTATTTTCAAAACAATAAGATATATTAGTTGAATGCAGGCTTTCACGGCCGGTAATCATAATGTTGTGTGATTCCGGGTTCTGTGGCCGTGGTCCATAGTTGGTGTTGATACCAGACGTTTCGCCCTCAACTGCGGAGGGCATCTTCAGTGGGCGAGTGCTTCTAGGCGTGTTTCCTGGTCGGAAGATCTACTTAGAGTGAGCTCTGCTGACGTTGTGGACGTTGTATTGATACTAGTGGTGGGAGCAGGGTGAGTGAGCGTGGCTCTTGCTGATTGGCTAATGGTCGTCTCCTTGTTGTCCCTAGTGTTGATGCATTTATTTTCTAGTGTATGGTACCAGGCCTTAGGCAATTTGATACCTTCCTCTTTTCTGTTAATATTTTCTTTATGCTTGTATATTTCTAGCTTCTCGGTATAATCTAGGGAAATAGTAGGAAGTTGTGGCTAAAACTTGTGTATCATCGAATAGAATCTGGTGTCCATTCATAATGGCATGTTCTGCTACTACAGCCGATTTATCCATTTCTCCTTGTCTGCAGTTTCTTTTATGTTCAGATAAACGGGTGGCTATACTTCTTTTCGTGGTCCCTATGTATGGTTTACCACACGAACAAGGAAGTCGATATACGCCGCAAGTGGAGAGAGGTGGCCGAGGATCCTTAGCTGAGCGAAGGCAGTCTTCTATTTTTCTTGTAGGTCTGTAAACTGTTTTTATGTTGTATTTTCGTAGGAGTTTTCCGATACGATCTGTGACTCTTTGTACATATGGTAAGTAGGCTATGCTGGTTGAGGGCGTGTTATCCATTCTGACGTGCTGTCTTCGTGGATGTATGGTTTGTCTTATTTCCTTGGATGTGTAGCCATTTTTCTGGAAACAATTGAACAGATGGTGTTGTTCTTGTTTAAGGTGTTGTGGTTGGCATAACTTAGTCGCTCTGTCGAACAGTGTCTTAATGACACCTCGCTTTTGTCTTGGATGGTGGTTAGAGTCTTTGTGCAGATATCGGTCTGGTGTGTAGGTTTTCTGTAAACTGTATGTTGAATTTCCCCATTGCCAGTCCTTATTATTTGAACATCCAGGAAAGGAAGTCTTCCATTATCTTCTTTTTCCATAGTGAACTGTATTTTGTTGTGTCTGCTGTTAAGGTTTTGAAGGAAACGTTCCAATTCTTCACTGCCATGTCTCCATACTACGAATGTGTCATCAACATAGCGAAACCAATGTTCTGGAGACTTGGGAGCTGTTTTTAGTGCTTCTGTTTCGAATTTCTCCATGAAAAAGTTCGCTACTACTGGGCTTAGAGGACTGCCCATGGCTACTCCGTCGGTCTGTTCATAGTAGCTGTTGTTCCATTGGAAGTAAGTAGTAGTTAGTACATGCCTGAATAAATTGGATATTTCTTCTGTGAAAATCTGTCTAATGTAGTCCATGGTCTCATTTACTGGCACCATGGTGAAAAGGGAAACCACATCGAAGCTAACCAGTATATCTTGAGATGTTACGTTTATATTCCGTAGTCTCTCAATGAAATGTGTCGAGTCTCTGATGTAGCTGTCCGTTTTTCCAAGGAGTGGTTTCTGAAAATAAATGCATCAACACTAGGGACAACAAGGAGACGACCATTAGCCAATCAGCAAGAGCCACGCTCACTCACCCTGCTCCCACCACTAGTATCAATACAACGTCCACAACGTCAGCAGAGCTCACTCTAAGTAGATCTTCCGACCAGGAAACACGCCTAGAAGCACTCGCCACTGAAGATGCCCTCCGCAGTTGAGGGCGAAACGTCTGGTATCAACACCAACTATGGACCACGGCCACAGAACCCGGAATCACACAACATTATAATAAGATATATTTGTGACAAGTTTGTTATATTTAAAGATGTAACAGATAGGAAAAAAAGTGTTATTCAAACATTATGGAAATCTTAGGGTGCTAAAAACTAAATCTATCTCCACAGCAATAAGACAGATTCAACTTATTTTTAAATATTGGGCACACCTCTAAAAGTTATGAGCTAATCATTAAACTAGAATGTAACTTCAAAATGGACGATATTGGACTTCACACTGTGCTGTAGACCATTTAGATTTGTATCTCAAAATAGAAAGCAATTAAAGGTTTCATTAATGTATTTTTTTGTCTAATGCCACCAGGTTGTCTTTCTTGATAATTTTTTGCTTTCTCTCCTGGCATTGGTGGAATTGTAATCCATTTCTTAGGTTGGGGCATCTGGAAAGCGGAGTTACGTAACCCGGTGCTATGATGGCTGATAAATGATAATGAAGCACCAGGAGAGTTCTTAACCTAAACTTAACCTAAATTCCAGACCACGGGCAACCACAGGAATAATCCCCTTTAAGGAAAAATTCCTATGGTATGACCGGGAATCGAACCCGGGACCTCATGATCTGTCGTCAGGAACGCTGACCATAAGCCCATGAGGCTGGTGAAAGTTTCATTAATGTTACGAATATAAAATAATTGAAAATATCTCTGTTGTTTCATGATGTAATGTAACATGTACCACATTCCTCTGATAGTAAGTTTTCAAGGTGAACTAGTGTAATTATATTTAATAAATTATAATTAGATTTATTTAAAAAATAGGTTGTGTACATTTTTAAATTCCTTTAAAATGTGGATGGAAGTTTCGTTTTTAGTTATGGAAATTTAACTATTTTTATTGTAATATAATTTCATATTACGAATATATGATAGAAAATGTAAAATTTAAAGTCAGAAATGTACAATGACAAGTACAAGTCCAATCAAACTTACTTACTTACTCACTGGCACTATCGAACCCGTAGGTTCATGGCCGCACGGACATAAGCTCTCCATACATCCCTATCCTGAGCTAATGCTTTCCAATCATTCCCTGTATAATCTACTTCCCTCAAATCATAGTTAATGTTGTTCTCCCACCTCATCAAACGGACATATTATATTTTTTTAAATTTATACGTAATTTGTTACTTTTCCATGAGTTATTTCATTGTACATGATGTACATTCACAATGTGCGTTCAAGAGATTGTTCCATATAAATGGTAAACATTGACAGTTTTCTGATGTAAATTCTGTAATAAAAAGTACCTCCTTACTACAGATAGAATTGAAACGAAGGATCTAAAAATGGTTTGTACACGTATGAGGATACAAAAACATAGCTTACATAAACATTTGTTCCAGTATGTATCAACTGGAAGACGTATTTGGGAAGTGTAAGGTGATCATGATATCAAACAGATAAAGAAGTTTTTGTTCATAGGAACTTCAGATATAAGATGATCTTGATAGATGGATATAGGGAACGGAAGCCGGCTTCATTTGCAAAATCCGTGAAAATAAACTAAAATGAACAGAGTGCTTTTATGAAAAACAATAAAATAAAATAAGACACAATGAAGAAATATGGCAAATTCAATAACGTATGTATTGGGATAAATATTTTAAAAAACGGGCAGCCTAATATTAATGTAGTCAGTTTTTCAGTACATATCATGATGTCTGTAGTTCGAGACCGCTCAGAATATATCTACAATTTATCTTTAAAAAGATTTATTCGTGTGGTGCCTCATGGTTTGAAATACATGTTCAGTTTTTACGATACCGTCAATGGCTGGAGAAATGTTAGAAATTTAGTAAAAAGAACCTTGTGGCATTGGCCTATAACTCCAATGCGCGATAAGCCTAGAAAACTCATTGCCCTACCTACCGACCGCTGGCCTTACATCCACATCTGTGATGTGGACGACCATATATAGCCTAGATATGAATTATTTATCAAAGTTTATTCAATAATTCATATATAACGATTCTCATTATTTTATTAGCATACAGTACATAGGGGGACTTGAAAAGAAATAATTGTAATTTTCGTATTGCGAATATAATAAAAAACAAATATATGTGGTCCACATTTTACCAGTTCTCCTTGCTTTAACAAGTAACATTTGCCAAATAGCTTTACCGCTAAAATATATTATAACATACCTCAGTGCATACGAGTTAGATATATTATAATATCTTTATAATGAAACAATTCTCCGAACCCTTCACAAGGCCAATCATAATATATCTCTGAATATATAAATATGAATTGTGTTTATTGAAAAAGATCAAGACCATCTTCGCTAGGTTTACCGTACAGGCCACATGGCCTAAAACGAATTTGTTCATGATGATGATGATGAAAAAATATTGATAATAAAAAGTAAATCTCCTAAGAGTTCCAAACATGGAGAAATCTTGATGCTAGAAAATACAACAGTTAATATTACCAGATATATAATTCACATGTAAAAGTGTCCTTCTTTACGTAGTCAATAACATTTCGAGTGCAAGGATTGAAATGTATGTTGGATTGTTGCAGTAGTTGACCACCCTGTATAAATTTCTCAGAAAGATCATTAAGCCTCGTAGATGATGTAAATTACCAGGTAATTTTACGATCGTATTAATTAGGGTAACCAGCTTAAGTTAATCACTCCTAGATAATCTCTCACTAAAGTGCTTTAACTTAAAGTAAATAAAACTGTCGTTAAATGCCATTAGAAGTTCCATTACAAACTCGTTCTTAGTGTCAGCCCATCATAGTTCCTCTATGCATAATCACGTACCGTTAACAAAACTATTATTTTATTACACACAACTAACTTTTTCCACACCACTGTAATTTGTTACAATTCGTTTATATTAAAAATACGTTTCTTTAATTGTATAGGAAAAGGAGGAATTAAGATATATTAATTCCCTAGGGAGGTAAATAATGTATTCTACAGTAATGAACAAAATCTCTACTCCATTGTAGTTGAACCTCTCACCATATGGAAGCTATTGCGTGACAAATACCGCCCGACTTTACGGCGGCACTACCTATCGAGATAGTTGAACGTTGGAGCAAATACACACTTTCATGCCAATATAAGGACGTGGAGGGTGAATGATACGTTAAATCCAGGGCCTCCTCCGAGATAACATCAATATTTAAGATGAAACCAGTCATTCACACAAACATTCGTAATAATCATGGCGTATACGATGTTGTTTGGGGACCACTTGAACGTTTCCTCTCATACGTTTTACAGGCGAAGAAAACCCATGAAAAACTTCATCAAACAGGAAACGTATACCAACTGTTCATCGAATCCTGACCAGCTGCGTGTGCTAGGGAGAGACGTTACGTCGGGTCTACAGCGATGAAAACAAAGAATATAATGGAATAAAATAACGTTGAAACATATTTATTCATGTGTTGCCCAGAACAATAAAGTAACAGTAATTTTTAAACAAGAAGTCCCATGTGCGATTAACACATTTTCGTAAGTAATGCCACGAGTGATTTTCTAATTATCGATAAATTCACGGCTCACGAGGTGAGGAGTGAATTTATCTAGAGAATTTAGAAATCAAAAATGGCATGTGTTTGGACTATTATTAACGAATAAAATAAAGCTATTTACTCACAAATCATCATTTTTAATATAGTTATTTTAAAATATTATATATTAATGTAAACGGCGGTGTTTGAAAACTAATGAGAAACGTTATGATTCATTTGTTCATTACTGCAATCAGATCATATGTATTGCCAAATAGAATCACAATATTGTAAGAATGCAGCCTAGTGGAGAAAAAATGAAACACATCGTTACAGTTTATTAGTTAATTTCTGGTATCCTATGAAGTAATTATATTTTTCTCTATCATTAATTCCTGGGAAATAGTACGTTTAAGAAAGTGCAAACAGTGGTTTCTTTTTTATGGTATAATCAATTGCTACGAATGTTTTTCTATTATATCTCGCAAGCAGAATCTGGTTACATTCCTGCACTATATGTACAATCTGGAGCCACTTGGTACAATGATAGTGAGAAAATCAAGGTCAAAAGCGACTGTAATTGGTTGTAAATCAAAATTGATTGAAATGTGATTCGTCATTGACTGTCATTTGGGGCATGAGTTAAATGGTCCTCGTAAGAGTCAACATGAACAAAATTGAAGTCAAAAACCTATTTTTGGGCTGTTATTCAAATGTAAATCGAAGATTTTTTAATTTAATTTTTATAATGCTGATTATAAACTAAGGAAGCAGTGCGGCCGGGTTTGATCCCCTGTCGGGACTAGTTTCCTGGATGAGGTGTATTACGAGGAATTTTTTCTTATCTGTTAGAGAGCTCTCAGCAATCTTTAAGGCCTGAATAGTCCCCAACTGCATCTGGAGATCAATAACATCAATATTATATTCGTCTCATTTCGTTTAAATTCATGACTGAATTGTTTGTATTACCTTAAATGTTCATGTTGTCTTGGAGGTACCCTACCATTGAGCTGATTACTCATCCAGGGATGCTCTCAAAGTCTTTGTGTGGTAAAAAAAGTATTGTGTGATAAATAATTTAAAATCCTCTCCCCACAAGTCCGCTGGTGTGGGGCAAATTCAAGTGCCTATAAAATGTTAAACTTAAAGATAGAAAGATTAAAACCGTCACCATATTTATCACTATTGACACAATGAACACTTATTGATGAACAATTCCCGCTATCGGGTTATTTTGTTCATTGCATTAAATGGGATAGTAGATCAAAATACCCTAATTCAGTTATTAACACGTCGCTTTTAGGATTTAAACAATGGATGCGTTTATAATTTATTCTACTGTATGTCTCTACCTCCTCCCTGTCTTATTATCCATTCTGCTGACACTTTGACCCCCTCTCACACTGCTTACTGTATAATAAGAACGATTCCTACTTGCTTTGGGTTTTATAGAGATTCGAACCTCCAGCCCTTTTTACGTGTAGTTCCATGATTTAACATTCACCTAATAACGGGAAAGTAAGATTTTGATCAGCCTTTTAATGTTAAGTATCGTTTTTAGGAAAATGAATAGCAAATTTCATTATTTTATTAAGGATACATAAATTTTTATCTTACTGAAAAATAACGAAATTGGTTGTTGATGATGGAAAGAACCTAGAAATATGGGCACAAAATGTAAATAACGTCCCTGACGTAATTATAGCATCATTCCCATTATTTATTCTCGATTCTTCTATAATATGTTGCATTTGTTAAAATGGTAGAGCGACTTTATTCATTATTCGTTTTTAATGAAAGCTGAATAAAATCCTAATAGAAGTGTTATCTACCTAACAATTTAGGCTAATAACAATGAAACATATGTGCCAGTTCATTTGTTTGACTTTTAATATGTAAGAACGATGAACGGAAATATGATGCCAATACAAGAATGAGGATATTAATTAATTAATAGCAATCTACTCCAATTATTACCTTACTAATAATTATTGTGTTACATTTCTCCAGTTTTGTCCAGCTTAGATTATAATTTAAGCTAGACAAAAAGGAGAAATGCAACACACAAATTATACAAAATAAGCATACAAAAAACACTCACTTTGCTATGCACGTGATTGCTCAATGAAAAATGGAAAAGGTGATAACTGTATCTATAGATTTCCATTAATAATACAATAAAAATAATAAGTTTTGTTCTAAATACAGTTATTTTATTTATGTAATCAAACACGGAATTCATTCAAGTATAGGAAGTATTATTGTTTTAGGCCTATTATTATTATTATTTATTATTATTATTAGGCCTATTATTATTATTATTATTATTATTATTATTATTATTATTATTTATTATTATTATTATTATTATTATTATTATGATTGAGAGGCGGCTCCGTGGCGCAAGCGGTTAGACGCTCGCCTCTCGTCGCTGGGGTCCCGAGATCGTGTCTCGGTCACTCCATGTGGGTTTCGTGGTGGAAGAAATGGAGCATGGACAGGTTTTTCTCGGGGTTTCTCCCGTTTTCCCCTGCCACAAATCTCATTCCACCATTTTCTCCATACTCTTTTCATCCATTTCGTATCAATTCATTCATCCGCTTCTGTGACGGTGCGTCGGGAATGGTCGACCGGCATCCTTGTTGTTTACAGATCTCTAAAAATATAGTGGCTTCATCTCATCTCATTCCTCGATCATACCCTGAGTTAGACACGAGTTGAGGATATTTATTTATTTATTTACCTATTTATTATTGAGAGCAATTGTAAAGGCTGTGGACCTGATTTGCTGGCCACATGTATCCGTACGCTTGCTGAATTATTGTTCACCTCTTTAACACATATTAATGTGAGGCTAGAAGCCGACTGGTTGGCTAAGGGTGTTGGTTGAAAAACGTATTAGCCTATTATTAATATAAATGTTCAGATTGTTCGGAAAGCAACACTGTCGCTCGATTACGGAAGGAAAGTCTAAAAGACGACGATGTTTGGACAATTTCTGTTACGGATACAATATAGTGTATTACAACACGAGGTTGGGAAGTGGCTTCTACGGAATCGAGGAAAATTAAAAAAACGAGCAATACCGAGGTTTTTAATTTCCGAGATTTTGTAAAACTCTTCACAAATGTGCGTTATAAGTTATTTTTTTGCGCGATGGTGTTTTCAAAATATTAAATAATAGTAAATAATAACATCTTTGTTAGAAATATTTGCGATCGTTATAAACAATTGATTGACGTTAGCAGTCTGTCCAATGTATATATGCTAAATGCCCAAAATAATTGTTCAGATTACAGCAGGCCATGATATCAATCTCGTATAAAATGGCAGCAAGTATGAATGATTGTAATCGAAACGACGAAATTGTAGAAGCGTAGGAAGTTGGATGTGTTTCTTTAGTGCCACAGAAATATAAATTAAGATATTAAAACATACATTTCATTCATAAAGTGGCAGGAGGAGAAGAATTGTAGTTTAAGCAAAAGTATGGTTGCGTATTTCGTGCTTAGGAGAGAAACATTAAAGTCTCGAGCGAGATTGTGGTCATAATATTCAATGCTGATGACGATTATAAATTTAAAAGAAGGATCAATATTGCAGATTTTGTTACACTAGTTAGCTTCCCCAAAATAAGAATATTGGACATAAAGCTAAAAAGTCTAAAAGTTTCCAGTAGAATTTTGTTAAGTCAACTTTCAATGCTGATTCAAATAAAGTTCAGTTCATTTAAAATTCAGTGATTTATTTCGTATAATGTATATTAACACTACCTTTTGGATATATTTTTGTATATACATAGAGGGCAGTGGTTTTACTTCCCGACGTGGGTTGTAATAAGTAATATTACAGTATAGTTATTTAGGTTGGAAAACCCGAAATGTAGGAAGTTGAACTTTCAGTCATGGTCGCCATTGCTGTAAGTACGACAAAACGCACTATCGCACAAAAAACACATTGTGAAAGAACTGTCGTGGGTTAGTGCTTATTTGCGCAATTACTGTTCGATTCTCTGTCAGTATTACAATCCGAACATTCGCGTTTTTATAATGTTAAGATTAAATTTAATAACTGCTGAGATAGAGGAGACAAAAAGGCAAAATTACTTATATTTAATGATTCAAAAGGCAATGAAAACACTAGAAACATGTCCACATCTTTATAAAGAATAATGACACAGCTTAATGATCGTATAAGCGATAAGACGGAGCAGCGAGTGGATAAATGTCATTCATAACAGGATCTAACAAAACATGCAACTCCATTCTCGCGATCAGTCTCTTTGCTAGGATGCACAGTAAGTAGGCACTGAAATGAAAGTGGAAAGTAGAGAAAGTTTGTTTACAAACCGAGGATTGCGTTTGTAATTTCCCATAACTTTCTCAAAAAAAAAAGTATTTCTATTTTAAGTCGTTGCTGAAAGAGTGATGTGTAATATCTTTATATACACAACCGCGTGGGATAGTATTCAGAACTGCTGACTACAGTTTACGGAGTCCCGGATTCGATTTCCGGTCAAAGAACAGAATCTCTTTCTTAATTGGAATTATTCCTGTGGCCTCTCATTGTCTGAATTTAGATTAAGTTTAGGTTCAAAGATTATCCTGGCGCTTAATTAACATTTGACGTCTGTCATAACATCGGCATATTGTAACTTCACCGTGCCAGGAGGTAATACCAGATATGGCATAAAGACGACCTGGTGTCATTGTTAGAAAAAGGTATTCATAATGAAATTGTCAATATTCTAGTTTCTCATAACTGAAGCAGTGCAAGTAGTTCTAATAAGCCCATGTGTATTATCTGCGGCGTGTAAATGTGTTAGGTAATTAAATATATTTTTTTCTTTGTAGGCACATTATTTATAGCTGTAGAACTAAAAATTCCATTCCATTACCGCAGTTTCATTTCTCACCTTATAGTTATGTGCCACACACCATCATGTCCTTAGAGTAGCAGAGAGGGAAATTTACTATGGATCGCACGCATTCTTTTAACAATACACAGGGCAATGAGGGCCTCTCCGAAGGAGTGATCAACTCATGTCAGAGATAATGTAACAGGAACACTAAACACACCATTGACACATCCACCCACCCACACACACACACACACGCACACACATATAGGCCTATATATACACGCACAAAACATAATGGAGAATAAGCTATTAATACCCTAAAGATGATTCTGTAAAATATGAATTAAAAAACTTGAAAAATGATGAAATGCGGCAAGAATACCAAATCAAAATTCCTAATAGATTTGAAGTACTGGAATCTTCAGATGACAATGTGGCAAACCAAGAAGAAACTGATATAAATAAAGGATGGGAGGCTATAAGAGATACTATTAAATTGTCAGCATCAGAAAGCATTGGTTGTTTAAAAAAGAGGCAAAACAAGAAATGGTTTGATGAGGAATGTGCCGACATTGTAAAGAAAAGAAAGCTAGCAAAAATGAAATGGTTACACGAGCCAAATGAGGTAAATTTAGAGCAATTGGGTAGTGTTAGACGGGAAACCACCAAGTTACTAAAGAGTAAAAAGAGGGAATATTTGAGAGAGAAGATTAATGATCTTGAAATGAATGCAAAAAATAGGAACATTAGAGAATTATATCAGGGAATTAGTATAGAGAAGAAAGGGTTTCAGGCTAGAACAAACATAATTCGGAATGAAAATGGGGATATGATTGCAGATTCCAAGAGTATATTAAATAGATGGAAAAGTTAATTTAATCAGCTATTAAATGTACATACAGAACAGGACATTGAGGAGGATAAGTTACAGACAGCAGAAATGCTAATCGCAGAGCCAAGTGCATTAGAGGTTGAAATGGCAATTGAAAAATTGAAGATGTATAAAGCATCAGGTTCAGATGAGATCCCAGCAGAACTGATAAAATCAGGGGGAGAAAATTGATGGACAAGATACGCTGGTTGCTTAGTATGATTTGGCAAAAAGAAGCTCTTCCAGATGAATGGAAGGAATCAATTATCGTACCAATTTATAAGAAAGGAGATAAAACTGATTGCAACAACTATAGGGGCATCTCATTACTTTCAACTTCGTACAAAATTCTAACAAATATACTAGTAAGCAGACTTGCTCCCTATATTGATGACATTCTAGGAGATCATCAATGTGCATTTAGAAGAAACAGGTCTACAACAGATCAGATTTTTAGTATAAGACAGATTTTAGAAAAGAAATGGGATATAATGGTACCGTACATCAACTATATGTAGACTTCAAAAAAGCATATGATTCAATTAAGAGGGAGAAGTTATATAGTATCCTGCTGGAGTTCGGAATTCCCAAAAAGTTAGTTAGACTTATACGAATGTGTCTAAATGGCTCAACGAGTAGGGTGCGTGTAGGCAAACAGTTTTCAGACACTTTTGAAATCCAGAATGGGTTGAAACAAGGAGATGCACTATCTCCTCTACTATTTAATTTTGTACTAGAGCATGCCATTAAATCTTTAGAGAATGAGGAAGGCTTACAACTGAATGGTATTAATAAGCTGTTAGTTTATGCTGATGATGTAGTACTATTGGCCGATAGCGAGGAGGTACTAAAGGCCAACACGCACACACTCTTGAGTAACACTAAGAAATTAGGACTGGAAGTAAATATCAGTAAAACTAAATATATGGTCACACGT
Source organism: Diploptera punctata (assembly GCA_030220185.1). NCBI lineage: Eukaryota > Metazoa > Arthropoda > Insecta > Blattodea > Blaberidae > Diploptera > Diploptera punctata. Next base: position 1,497,109 of record JASPKZ010007288.1, on the reverse strand, counting down.
AGAAATACATTATATAATGGAAGTGGACAGCTAATGACAAATGAGGGAAATTTTGAGGAATTGGCTGAATTCAAATACCTAGGAACAATAATCACAAATAGGAATGAGATGCACAAAGAAATTAAACATAGGCTCAATTCTGGAAATGCATGCTATTACGCATTGCAGAGACTTTTGATGTCCCAACTCCTTTCAAAAAACGTTAAACTGAAAATATATAAAACTATTATTCTACCAGTTATATTATATGGATGCGAAACATGGACTCTTACTTTAGGGAGGAAAGGAGATTACGAGTATTTGAGAATAAAGTTCTTAGGAAAATTTTGGACCAAAGAGAGATGAACAGACAGGTGAATGGAGAAGACTACATAACAAGAAACTACATGGTCTTTATGGAAACCAGTATAATAGAACAGTTAAGTCCCGTAGACTGCGATGGGCAGGACATGTTGCGCGTATGGGGAATGAAAGACGTGCATGGAAACTTCTTGTAGGAAAGCCAGAAGGAAAACGCCCAGTTGGTAGGCCAAGAATGAGGTGGGAGAACAACATTAACTATGATTTGAGGGAAGTAGATTATACAGGGAAGGATTGGAAAGCATTAGCTCAGGATAGGGATGTATGGAGAGCTTATGTCCGCGCGGCCATGAACCTACGGGTTCGATAGTGCCAGTGAGTAAGTAAGTAAGTAAGCTATTAATAAGCATATGACATTCAGTGACCGTTTGGGCCTTAACGTTTTCTGTCATTTACCTTACAAGTGAATAAAGCCACTGAAAAAAGATCTCAAAATAAATAAATGAACAAATAATAATAATAGTAATAATAATAATAATAATAATAATAATAATAATAATAATAATAATAATAATAAGATAATTATTCATTCATTCATTTTGAGAATTTTCCTCGTCTTTGAGGATTTTCTCCAACTTAATAAACTTGAGTTAAAAAAAACCATAAATGACTACGGACTTATATACTATCAGTTTGTATCAAACATTCACAAATTTCCCTTAATTAAATTTCCCCATCGTTCTCTGTCCTCAGTGTCTTCATCCGTTACACGTTAGAATGTTATTCTCCCTGGATTTTCTTGATTTTCCTTTTCTGCTCCTTCATTCAATATTCCATGTAGGCCTATATACGGCCTTTGATATTCTCCCATTCTGCGGTCTTCTTACGTGTCCATACCATTTTAGCCTTGTGCGTTCAATCTAATCCATTATACTTCTTTCTGCAATTTCTAATTCTTTCCAGTCGAGATTTCCTGACAGTTCTTCTCCAAAAATGCATTTCAACTGCAGTTATTCTCTTGGCATGTTTGTTGTGTCATTGCCCAAACGTCCGCTCCATATAACAATATTCTTTCTAGTATGGAATTTTAAATTGGTTGTTTTGTTCTGTTAATGAAGTTTTTACTCCATAGTATAGAGTTTAACATTCCTATGGTTTTTCTTCATTTATAGATCCTTTTTGCTATTTCTTTATTTGATGATCTGTATTTCTCTATAGGCTAATTGATTCCAACTAATAGAAACTATCGCTCTTCTTTATTTTTACCCCATCAATACCGTATATATTTCATTTGTCATATGTTAAATACTGTTTTTTTTGTTGATTTTCAAACCCCATTTCTGATATGTTGTTGACAACTGATTACACATATAATTTGCATCTTTTCCATCCTGGGTATAATTATCTAATAATTGGAAATAATTATTTGATGTAGATATCATTTTCTGTTAATTCTAGTCTGATTCTTCCACATTTACGTGAACATTGTATTAAAAAAGTGTATATATATCATTTTTTAACAGTGTTGGTGACATCGAGCATCCTTGTAACAATCCTTTACTGGTTCCCAAATGTTCTCATAACTGAGATCCCATTTTTATTTGACATTTATTGTTCATATATATTTCTTGTATTACTTGAATTAGGCATTCATCAATAATTGCTATACGTAATGCTTCCGATAATTTTTCTATCGGTAGTTTCTAAATCTATAAAAACCAATCCTAAATCTTTTGATTTGTTTTCACATTTCTCAACGATTTGTCGCACTACAAATATATTATCTATACAAGATCGGCCCGGTGTAAATCCATATTTCTCCTCTATCCCACTGTAACATTTTTGTATTTTGTTTTTTATTACTTTTCCTAGGGATTTCATCGGAGAATTCATAACACATATTCCACAGTAATTTCACAATTCCTTCATCTTTCTTAAATATAGTTAGGCCTATGATATGTCCTAATGTCATTTCGTCCGGCACTTTTCCCTCTCTTGAAATGCTATTAAAGCTTCTTCTCCATTTTTCAATATTTCTAAATGTAATCCACCCAGTCCTGATGATTTGCCATTTTTCATTTCCATTATAGCAGCTTCTACTTCTTCCTCTCTTACGTTTGTTTGAATTCATTCAAATAACATTTCTCATTTATCTCCTTGCAATCTGTTTTTTTTTATTTAATAATTCCTTAAAATATTCGATCCATTCCTGCATCTTATATAATGTTGATTTTTGTTTTGTGTTGAGTTTCGTGTCTCAGTAATTTCAGTACCGACCATGCTTCTCTTGCTGTGCTGCAGCCTAATTAACTACTAACATTTGAACATACCCTTCCCATTAATCATTCTTGCCTTTCTTATTTTTCGTATTACGTTATGATTCTCTCTATATATTTTTATGATATTCTTGTGTTTTTTTAGGAATCCATTTACTAAATACTTCTTTCTTGTGTTTTATTGCTTCTAGTATTGTCTTCTTACCACCACCTTTCTATTCTTCCATATTCATCCTTTATTCCAAAAAATTCTATTGTAATTTTAATTTACGTATTTTTAACATTATTATATAATTATTATGTTTAAAATTCCAGTGTCTCATCCGTTTCTCTATCCATTTTTTTGTTAATAATGTTTTTAAACTTGTATGTGTTAAAAGTGTTATGTTCAAGGTTTTTTTCTACATATTTCATTACTGCCTGTTGAGATTTTGTCTTTATTTGACATAGGCCCTATCACTATTTTATCCATGGCCAAAATTATATTAAAATAATAATAATCATCATCATCATCATCCGGTATTATGGCAGCTGCCGCCGTCTTCCGGAAACCAAACGCCATTCCTCTCTGTCCATCCATTGATCTTCCTCCATTCCTCTGATATTCATAGCTGCTTGTACCCCTTCTATCCAAGTTTTCTTCGGTCTTCCTCTCTTCCTCCTTTCCATTGGGATCCATTCCATAACAATTTTTGGCAATCTTTGCTCTGGCATTCTTTTGACATGACCATACCACTGTAATCTTTTCTTTTCTATAATGTCTACGATGTCCGGCTCCTCTTGTACACCCATCATTTCCCTTATTTCTTTATTTCGTATTCTATCCATTCTAGATTTTCCAGCTGATCTTCTTAAAAAATCAATTTCTGTACTTAAAATTCGTTGCATTTCCCTGGTAGGAATTTGCCAGAATTCAGCACCATATGTTAAAATGCTCTGAATTATGGTTTGATATATTTGTAATTTTCTATTTTTTTAAATATTTTTACTCCACCAAACAGAGTTTAAAGCATTTATTGTTTGTTTTGTTTGTGCGATTCTATTTTTAATTTCCACTGTGTTATCGCCTGAATGGTCTAATTTTGTTCCTAAATAAGTGCATTCAATACTAGGTTTTAGTTCTTCTCCATTGTTGAAATTTATATTTTCCATTCCTTCTCCTATACACAGGTATTTAGTTTTCTCAATGTTTATGTAAATTCCCATTTTTCATATTCTTCTTTTAGCTTTTTAGCCATATATTCTATGTCATCGTGGTCCTGTGCTATTAATACCTGGTCATCTGCAAAATTTAATGAATATACATGTGTATTTTGGGTAGGTATGCCCATTTTTTGACATTTTTTTCCTCCAGTCTCTTAGTACTCTTTCGAGATAAATTTTAAAAAGAGTTGGAGATAAACTGCAACCTTGCCTTAAACCTTTTGTAATAGTTGATCCCTTTGTTATATGATTTCCAACTTTTATTTTCGAAATAGATCCTTTGTATAATGCTTTTATAGCTTCTACTAATTTTTTGGTAATGTTGGAATCGTCTAAAGTTTCCCATACTATCATATGCTTTGGTTAAATCGACACAAAGGAAACGTACATCTCTGTTAGTTGCTCTTTTTTTTACTATCATTTGTGTTATACAAAATATATTATCTGTGCATGACCTACCACTTCTAAAACCAGATTGTTCTTCCATTTCTTTATTCTTGTATTCTATATCAACCATTTTACATTGTATACGTCCATATATTCTACTTAATGTACTCGTTACTGATATGCCTCTATACTTTTCACACTTTCTCTTGTCTCCCTTCTTATGTATCGATGTTATAATAGCGACTTTGCACTCTTCTGTTACTCTTCTTCGCCATTTATTATTTTATTAAACTGTACAGTGACCATTTCTAATAACACTCTGACTGCCACTTTTTAAATCAATCGCTATAGATAATTATTTCCTGGGCCGGCATTGTAAACAATTTTCATTCTCATAATTCTTCCTTTCTTACCAGTTTTATTTATATCAATTTCGATTATGTTTCCTGTTTCCCATCTCTGATAAATCGTCATTTTCTCCCAAGAATTCAGTAACGGACCGTGCAGAAAACACGTCGCGGATAAATGTTATAAATAGAGCAGGTAGTCGACAAAATTGCCAGTCTCAATACAATCCTTGAAGATGCCGGACGTAGTGTCTGGCGAATTGTTGGGGAACTACAAGCTTCAAGACCACGGCCAACAGCCCGAAGAACGTCTACAAGATCATCATAGTAATTCCGGCCGTGAACGCCTAAGCCAATATACTAAAAGAGATTGATTGTTGATTGGGTAGATATCACTTTATATGAATATGAATTCAGCTATGGTTACTCCTAGGGTGCAGTCGACTAGCAAGTGGACCTACTAAGCTCTCTTGGAATCATCGGCTTCGGCCAGCGTTTTCTGCCTGCCTTCCATCTGTAATAGTGATACTACTAATAAGTGGTGCGGTCTAGTGTAGTGATAGTGTGTCACGGCACATCGGGATGCGGCTAGGTAGCCAATCCCAGGCGACCTTGACTTCGGTGAAGTGTTGTTCAAACAGTGGTCCGTCAGTGGTAGTTTAACCATTGTTACACTAACTCTAGTAGTACTGTGAGTAGTGTATTAGGCCAGTGTTAATAGTTGTTAAGTGTCTAGTGTAGTTAAAAGTGCCAAAATCTAAGTATTGGTAATCAAGCGTCATAGCAAGCTCCAGTACATCTACAGAAGCACACGTGAGTACAGATACAAATATGGATACTACAGAGGAGCCTAGTACTCTCAAAATTTGGGAGAATAGGTTACAAGAAATATTCAGAGGTCAACATTTTGTAGATTCAAAATACAATGATCTAAAGAAAGAAATCGAAGGAGTCTTTGTACTCATAAATAATTACCTAAATACGTACCCCAAGTTTGAGAGTACTGAAAGTGCATATGAACTAACCACACATTGTGTTAAGCAAATTCAGTTATAAGCTTATAGTCATAGCTGTCAAACCAAGGAAGAATACTTAAAAAACACATTGGCAGATATCAAAACAGTAGCAATGGAATTTCAAACTTCTTGCTTTTTTACCTCAGCAGACTCGCTGCCTGAGCCTACAATTATACCTACTGCTCAATTGAAAGAAAAATGAAGCAAAGCAAAAAATCCAAAAAAAGAGAAAGAAAATTGTATGTTTGGTTCAAATGCAACGGCATCTGCAGTACCAGTACATAACAAGTTTGCTGTACTTGCAAACAATAGTGAGCCGAAGGCTCCTAATAATGGTCCTACAAGTGTCAACAGGGCTCAAACAGCTACAACCAATGAACCCTCTGAAGTGACAAATACAAATAAAGGACCAAGACCACCCCCAATTACAGTACCAGATAAAAGTAATCTTTTTAGAATCAATAGAGAGATACAGGCCAAGTTACAACATGACTTGAAAGTTGTTAACACTTCAGAGGGTCTAAGATATTACACAGCCTCAGTGGAAGACTTTAAAATAGTTAAATAATTTTTCACAAATGCTGGAATGCAATGTTTCACCCATGTAATAAAACAAGAGCTTCCAGTGAAATCTGTGTTAAAGAGATTACCAGCTGAAACACCAATTGAAGATATACGTGAAGAGCTTCTCAAATTAGAATATCCTATCAATTCAATCAAACAGATGTCTAGAAAAGAAAATGAAAATACAATCAAACTTCCATTATTTATAATGGAACTTGAAAATAATCAAAAAGGAAGAGAGATCTTTAACATACAAAAGATCATGTATACCATAGTAGCTGTTGAGCCCTGCAGACCTCGATCTGGACTTAAACAGTGCTTCCGATGTCAGCGATTTCAACTCACCTTTGCAGAGTGCCACCTCACCCCGCATTGCGCGATATGCTCTGAGGCACATAATCATCAAAATTGTCCTAAGAAAACTCCTGCACTAACAAACAAAAAGTTACTAAAGTGCGCAAACTGCGGTGGTGAGAGACACGCTGCATCTTATAGACAATGCCCAGCATACCAAGCTGCGCAAAATGCTTTCTTGAACACAACAAAAGTAAGTCAGAAAAAGACACAACCTAGAACATTTCACTGTAAGCCCATAGATCCAAATAGAACTTTTAGCCAAATAGTGGCTCCAAACTTACTTCAAGCAAGACAAAACATAAGCACTGCTCAACGCCAGACGAGGTCTAGTCTTGAAACCACCATTTCAGAACAGGGACAACAACTTCTCCATGATCTTCAGAGAATGCTATCTGGCCTGAGATCCCCAATGGAGAAGATGATGTACCTGGTCTCAATAGCACAAATATGTTTCGGCGATAATAGATAGGTTCCGTCGTGGAAGCGATCTCAATGTCATGGCATTTATTGCCAACGGTGTTATCAGACAGCTTCAAGAGCTAATTACATTTACACAAACAAGAGATATTGACATTCTTCTACTAAATGAAACTCATCTAAAACCAAATAATCGTTTCAAAATTCCGAAATATAGAATATATAGAAATGACCGCTTAGACGGTCCCCTTGGGGGCACAGCAATTTGTATCAAGCAGACAATTGGCCATAGAGTAGCTCATATACCCAGGCTTCAGTTCATTGAAGCCACCGGAATTATTCTGCCTATATCTCACCGTGAAACAATGTTTATAGCTTCAATATACATATCACCGGTTCGTATACTCACGAGACACGCATCTGTCTCCCCTAGTTATTTACTAGCGGGAGATTTTAACACAAAACATCGTTTCTGGAACTGTCGTGTCTCAAACCCTTCAGGTACATTACTCCTAAATTACTGTCATCAAAACAATATAGAAATCTCTGCCCCCAGGGAACCAACACATTACAGCCGCACAGCTTATGGAATCTCTACTAGTACACTCGACATAGCCCTATCGAAGAATGTCCCTATCTCACCACACGTCACTACAGTAATAGACGCACTAAACTCTGATCATACACCAATACTCTTCAAAATTTCACCAGCATTTTTATTAACTTCACCCATACACATCCATCAGGATAACATAGACTGGCAGAAATACACCGACATGCTTAACCAATGGGTTAAGCCTACATTATCTGCTCAGTCTACAGAACAACTTGAACACTCCGTCCTCAACTTACAGGCCACTATTAAAACGGCCATTACACTATCTACAACACGAACAAATCACACTGCACGACCACAACAACACGATCCCACACTACAAAATTATTTATTTCTAAAAAGACGATACCTTAAATGGTATCGTACTTTTGGCGCTCCCCAACACAAACAGCTATACAATCGATATGCTCATTTGGTACGGAACCGATTACAAGAACTGAGAAACGCCGAATGGGATAAAACTCTTCAGCGTTTCTCAGATGAACAAACTCCGCCTTGGGAGATAATTAAAAGAATTAACGAAAGTCGTACTCCCCCACTACCGACATCTATATATCATAACGGAACTTGGGCCTATCACCCTCAAGAGAAGGAACAAGTACTCGCGGACAACTTATCGCAGCGGTTCCGTCCACATGAGCTTACAACACCAGCTCATGAAGCTGAGGTTCACCAAAATGTTAGTGAATTTCTTGAAAGACCTATCCCTCATACCATTCCATACATCGGCTTTCAGAATTGAAGGCCGTAATCCATGATCTTCCGTCTGAACGTTCCCCCGGTCACGACCGGATACCTAATTTGGCGGTAAAACATATACCGCCAAATGCTTTAATCCTCCTCCTGTATATAGTGAAACTCTGCTTTCAATTCCATTACTTCCCTGAAGTTTGGAAGAAAGCCAGAGTTATCACTATTCCTAAACCTGGTAAAGATCCCACCAACCCTGACAATTTACGACCAATCAGTCTTCTACCAGTACTGAGCAAAATACTGGAGAAACTTATTTTGGCAAGATTAAAAATTGAAGTCTCTACACGAGCATTGATTCCAAATTATCAATTTGGTTTTAGAAAAGCACATAGCACTCCGCTGCAGCTTGCTAGACTGATTGATTGGATTGTTACGGGATTCAACTCCAAGAAAAGCACTACAGCAATCTTTTTTTGACATTGAGAAAGCTTTTGACACTACTTGGATAAATGGATTATTATATAAATTAATCAAATTCAACATTTCGGCTCCACTAATTAAACTTATTGCTAAATACCTAACTTATTGGCAATTTTATGTGTCGGTTAGTGGGTATGATTCAAACTGTAAGCCTCTCTTAGCGGGGGTTCCTCAGGGTGCAGTTCTCTCACCACTTCTGTACACACTCTATGTGTCAGATTTCCCAACGTTTAACCATATCCAAAAAGCATCCTTTGCCGATGACACTTGTGTCTTTTACCAATCCAGAATCAGAACACTCCCACACCGTATCCGTATACTCCAATCTGCCCTAAATTCCATTCATTCCTGGTGTCGTCTGTGGAATATTCGGTTAAATGCAAACAAGACACTAGCTGTCCTGTTTGCACGAACCTACAGACGACCACCTGTACAACTCACTCTGGGAGCTCAACAACTCCGCTTTGAAGCTTCAGTCAAGTATCTTGGAATCCATTTGGACTCCAGGCTTACGTTCAAAATTCATATTCGACACATCATTCAAAAAGCAAATGCCGCAATTGCGCTTTTATATCCATTTTTCAAGTCACCTACCTTATCGACACGGATTAAACTTACTCTTTATAAAGTTGTGACCCGCAGCATGTTGTTGTATGGAAGTGAAGCATGGAGCATTCTCGCTGCATGTCATAAAAAGAAAGTGCAAGTAACTCAAAATAAAGTACTAAAAATCATATATTCGGCACCTATGTATACGAGAATGGCCAGGATTCACGACCTAGCACAGATGCCGTATATTGCGACATCAATTGAAAATAATGTAGCAGAAATGTTACACAAAATTACAAATCATCCAAATCCAATTGTGCGCAATATAGGGAATATGCTACAACAACGTGCTGTCCACCGAAACATATTTCCCATACCAGACACTTGAAGGACCAACTAATGAAGTGAGTGCTGTACAACAGCCGGAGTAGCGTAGCTCATTGTGCGCGGCTGGCTTTCGGACTCTCTGCTTGTCCAGTCGCGTAGTTTACGATGCTCTGCTCTGGTGAGATGACACCTCACTTCACCATATTTTTATCGGCTCAAAGCTAGACACAAAAAACGCCGCTAACACAGACGGTTAAATGATTAAACTCCAAACTGATAACCACAAAGGTATTGGCCAGCAGGTAGCCGCAACTGGTTACAAACGTGGCACACTGGGCGATGCTGGAACATTGCCGCTTATTAGTATTAGTAGTATGAATATGAAATATATTTCTTGTTACAAATCAAGAACTGTCTATCTCATTCTTGGCCTGCCTGCTGGGCACTTTCTCTCTGTTTTCACTATACGAATTTTCCATATGCCCTCTTTTATTTCCCATTAGAGCGACGTATCTTATCCGTCTCTTTGTACAAGTCTTACTGATCTTATTATATATGATTTTCCATAAAGTCATGTAGCTCACTGTTATGTAGTCTTCTGCATTCACCTGCTTGTTTGACTGATAGGTTCAAACATTTTCCTATGAACTTTATCCTCATATACTCGTAAAGATGTAGTATGATTATTTCGTTAAATGCCAATTTACTGAAGACGAAAATAAAGTAAACTAATAGTATTTATTAAAAACACTTAGTTGAAACAGAAATGTGATTTTTAGACTACCTTCTTCAACTTCGTAACAATAACCGAAATGAACTCAGGACCAGACGCAAAAAAACGTAACCAATAGACGACCAAGGCCGATAATTGAGAGTTAGTTTTGCAGTGACGATCAAATAAACAGAAACTATATAATTAACTGTTTTGTGTGTTGTGTTTGCAGGTGAGAAGCCAGCGGCGATGCAGCATGGAAGCAGAAGTACTGCTACACCATTACGTCAAAACATATTACATCTGTGTGCGCTAACAGTAATCAGTGTCGTGTCTGTGACAGTGAGAACTGCCAGATGATGAGTCTAAGTATCCAAAACACTTGTGGTAGCTATGTTTACCTTTTATAAAATCCCCCATCAAATAGCTAAATGATTCACACAAGAGGATGTATTTCTTCCATAACTCTTAAAACATCCTGTCCATTAAACTGATGACAATTATCACTAAATTTAGTTTCAGAAGAAACGAAAATGAAACAATATTGTAAAGAGACTACAAGTAAACTATAGTGTTAAATTTTTTCTCAGTGAATGTTTATATCATGTATAAAAACTTTTAGTTGCCAAATATGGACTTTGTAAATTCAGACTAATTCTTTGTCTGTCCCAGTTCTATTAAATATACGAGAAATACATTCACCGAGGAAATGCCCTCACTGAAGTTGTCTAATAAAACAATATATGAGATATGTGGCTAAAGATTTGAATGATACAGTTCCTATTGTGGCCGATAAAACGTTTTTTTTTGTAAGAGTCAAATTTGAAGGTGGAATGTAAAATGAATGACAAATCTCCGTATCATTGTTACCTCTTGCATCAGCAGATGTGATAACACACAGGCCTAAATTACTGTAATGCAATAAGCAACCATTTTACTTTAGATATCATGATCATTTTGTTTTTATTTCTAATTCTAGTAAATGTTGATGTATGGATGCGCGACTTCATAAGTATTGTTTTAAATAATATATAAATATGAAGTAATTACATATACATGTAATGACGGGTTAAATTAAATGGGGGATTTTATCCCTCATATGCTATCATCTCTAGAACTGATTGAGGTACTGCAATCATGGGTAGAGGGTACAACTATTATAAACCGCATCGCCTTCATCGATAACCTCATTTATACTTCAAAAATGAAACAAATGTGAAATTCTGTTTTCAATTTAACAAACATTGTAAAGGAATCAGGAATTCTGAATATATAAATTCAGATTTTGAGAAAGTTTAGAACTTTTCAAATCTGTTTGTCCTACAGAATAACTCTTTGTGTTTAACATAATCATTTTACACATACATCAGCTAATTTTTCCAATTGAATTTCACACTTATACGTTTCATTAAATTATTTTTCGTTGTTTTACAGTTATTACCGCCCGCAAAATATATTAAACTTACCTTAATTTTAGGATACAAGTTTTTCATTTTTATTTTTACTTTTTTACAAATCACACATATTAATACAATTTACATATTTTTTTTGTTTAAACATTCACACCCAGGGTGCATTAAAATGAGCATGATTGAACGTGTTTACTTTTTGTTATAAATTTAAGTATTATATACCAGTTTTATATTCAATAAAAGTTTAAGAACACATTCAATCCATGAACATGATACTTTTTAAAATAATTCAATTTCATTCAAGGACAGTAAGTTCAAGACGTTCCATCATTTAAATTATGTAAACTTGAATAATGTAATCTGCAAGAGTAATTTTATCCGTATATTAAAATTTTATTTTGTTCCTTCGAATAAATTAAAACTTAGGCCCGAAAGATTAAGAAACATTTGTTTGTTAAGTATGACAAATGAAGCCTGTATCGGAAGTAGTTCTTGAGGTTAACGCACCTTAGCTAAGATAATTTAACATTCTCGGGATGTAATTTGCCTACCCACTTAGTAAACTAACAAACATGTGGCAAACCCATAAATAGCCATACAGAATCTCAATGTAGTAATTGTCTCTTAACTAAACTGGCAAGAACATACTGAATCAAACAAATATACTTACTGAATGAACATACGTTTTATAACGTAATAGCGCTGTCACTTTGACTTTGTTGCTGTTAATTTGGGTTTAAATTGGTCTGTTTATTATTCGTCTTCGTGGCTTTCCTCGGGAACAGTCTCCAGAAAAAGTATTCTGAAGAACTTTTGGGTATAGAATGAAGAAAAGAATTGGCTGAACTGATTCCCACCTGTTCTGTTGAGTTATATTGATCAAGGTATTTAACCAATTCAGTATTCAGTAGAATTATAACTTTATTTCGTTACTTATCTACTCTTGCACAATGGATTAATCGAGAGAAAACAAATATTAGTTTTGAAAACAAAAGTTTTTTGTCGGCTCCAAATTTGGTGATCGTTATATTCAACTATAACTGATTTTAATTCGGTTTTTAGAACATAAGCTGTCTAATACCAGCACATTTTCATAAACCAAAGAGAAGGTTGATGGTAGTTTTGTGGTTATCATTTATGATACAGTAGGTTTCTCTTAAGGGTTTAATATTTACACATTAGTGTTACCTAACCTTAACAGTTGCAGATGAAATGCAAAAACGTGAATATGATGATCAGCCATGTAAAACGTTATAAATAAACGTACTACTACAACAATCTTAATTTGTTTATTGAGCCAAAAATACATTCCTTATGCATCATATAGGGACTAAATAAATTCACTATAATAATTAGAATCTTAATAGTTTTTAATATTCAGGTATCAATTTTAAACATTTCTAGTAATATATTATAATTATACAATTTATTCCTCCGAGATCATTACGCCTATTTAAAATATTTGTTTTGAAATTCTATGCAATATATACAATCTCGGTGTGTTTTTCCAAGAACATCCTGTCTATTATCAATATATGTACGATTATGCTCATAGATGGAAATTATATTATATTTTAATTTATTCTTGTGTATATATTTCACGCCACACAACCGATTTAATGTGTTTTGAAGCACTAAGTTACGTAATTAAAATATTTTAATTCCTATGTGTTATTTTTAAATCTAGCAAATCTTACTCATGAACTGGTATTTTTAATAATGAGGTTCATAGTATGTTAATTTTAAATAATACAGATGTTTTAATTAATAATTCGTCGCTCTAATATTATGTTAAATAATTTAGTTCTAAAAAACAATTATTGTTTGAAAATATTTAATTCTGTAATTTAGATTAAAATAATTGACTTTTCGAATAAATTGTTAGTCTGTATTCTAAATTAGTGCAATATAAACATGCAAACGGAAGTTTTTCTACATTCATTTTTTAATTTTATAAATGTTGTATTAATTAAATATAATGAAAAGTACAACTTAACGCTCATATCATGTTTGATTTTATAAAATAACATGTACAGAGTGCAATTGAATCGAACCAAATATTTATTTCTGGTTATAGACGCGTTATAAAGTATCAGATTGGAAGTACAGTGTGTCATTAGTTATAGATATTAACAAATATAATTAGATACTCATAACACCAGTATAAAAATAAAATAGGGGCATTGAATGTACATAATGGATTTGGACATTAAATGGAATTCCGATAAAGTGTAACTATTATAAACTGACTCACTGGCACTATCGAACCCATAGCTTCATGGCCGCGCGGACATAAGCTCTCTATATATCCCTATCCAGAGCTAATGTTTTCCAATCATCTCCTCAAATCATAGTTCATGTTATTCTCCCACCTCATTATTGGTCAACCAACTGGGCGTTTTCCCTCTGGTTTTCCTACAAGATACTTCCATGCACGTATTTTATTCCCCATTCATGCCACATGTCCCGTCCATCACAGTCTACGAGAATTAACTGTTCTTATTATATCCGACTTCCTATAAAGACCATGTAGTTCACTGTTATGAAGTCTTCTCCATTCATTTGTTTGTTCATCTCTCTTTGGTCCAAAACTTTTCCTAAGAACTTTATTCTCAAATACTCGTAATCTCTTTTCCTCCCTTAAAGTAGCAGTCCATGTTTCGCATCTATACAGTAACTGTTATGAAACATGGAGAAATTGAAGGTTTGGTTCGTACTTCAAAATGTTTGTTTTGCTGGTCCGTCCATTCATAAAGTTTATCTTGGTAAGTGTATTGAGCTGAACAACCCACAGTACTAACGTCAGATATACTGTACATATTCAATACATACCGAATATCAAGAACAAAACCAATGAGACAGGATGTGGCGGCTTGATTGTCAACCTTTCTGGATTAATATATACGATTTCTTCTCTGCAGTTATACTAGATCCGCCACCTAGTTTATTTTCGTTCGTACCCTCCCGTACAGCGTGTTTTTAAGGTCGGTATATAACAGTACTATAAATATATCCTTGATAACTTGTATTCATTGTGATCTCTACACAAATTTTATAACAAATATAATTTATTTCAAGTTTTTAAATTATTGTCTTATATCGTCATTTTAATCCAATAATCTCTAACCTAATACTGCCCTTAAAAATTTAATTTCAGGAGATTATTTTTTCTTATGTGATTTATTCATAGTCCAAGCTTCATATAAAGTAGATAAAATTGACAAAATGTTATACAACATAATATTAGTATTTTTATTATTTTGAGGGGGCCTATTTTTCCCAAATTTAAAATATGTAAAAAGTCTGTAAATAGTGAGCTATTATAAATATTCTATAACACGTAAATATATTGTAAACAGATTGTAAATACGGTTGATTTGAATTTAATAGTTTGGCTCCTTTGAATCTCCAGTTAAGCTCCGAAACCATTACTTGTCATTTCGTGAACTTATTAATTTCAAACATTTGATTACGCCTTACTCAGTAAGTTTTTGTCTCAGGCCATTAAATTCATAACTTACATACATTGGTTTTCTGCAACTCGTCTATAACAAAATAAATAAATTTTTATTATCTCAATAACACCCATTACAAAATTGTTATACTTACAAGGGAATGCATTCTACCGGCGATCTTTCTAAGGTTTTTCAGGGATATGAGTTGACTACTTTGTTATAAGAAACATGTAATCTTATATTATTACAGAGCATTTGGATTTTGATGTGTATTTGCATACCACGGTAACAACCACCACAAACATTTTCACATAGTCAGCCGTGCTAGTAGCATGCCCGGGTTAATGTAATTCTATCAATTTAATTGTAACATTTTCAATCTCAAGGTCAGGAGTGATGGTGGTGTATAATTATTATTAACAGATAGATTGTCAACCAGGTTCCTATATTAAATTTCAAATTATGCGGCAGTACATATGTACAAAAGGCACGTGGTTTACTGTTTGTAGACATTTGTAAGTTGGATAGAGACGTTAAACCTGGTAGTCCCCTTGGTGCATTTCGACTGGAGTAAGCAACGTGGCGGCACGGAATTACGTTATATCCCTATTCTTTATCATCAGTTCTCACACAATACACTTTACACTACACAAAAATCATGAACGTACACTCATCCCACACACCTCTCTGTAGGCAGTACAAAAATATACCATCTACATAAAGTGATGTACAAATGTGCTGCGTAAATTAAAAACTGACTACATTAACGATATGCATTAGTCAAGCGATAAACCTAAAGCACGAACAGTGCAGAAAATACACAATATCTTTATAATGGAATGTCCTTGAACTGCTTATATTTCTTGATATTTTTGACTGTTAAACTTAGAAGATATGCCTACTTACTGAAATACTATATATTTGAAGTATTCGTCAAGCGAGGAACCTGAATCACAATCAGTGCAGAAAATACACAATCTCTTTATGATAGAAAGTCCTCGAACTGGTTATATTTCTTGATATGTTTTACTGTAAAACTTAGACAGATATGCCTACTTCCTGAAGATACTATATATTTGAAGTATTCGTCAAGCGAGGAACCTGAAGTACGAACAGTGCGGAAAATACACAATCTCTTTATAATGGAGAATCCTCGAACTGGTTATATTTCTCAATGTTTTTGTCTATAAAACTTAAACATGCATGCCTACTTTCTGAGATTCTATCTACTTGAAGTATTCGACAAGCGAGGAACCTGAATCACAACCAGTACAGAAAATACACAATCTCTTTATGATAGAAAGTCCTCGAACTGGTTATATTTCTTGACATTTTTACTGTAAAACTTAGATAGAAATACCTACTTTCCGAGATACTATCTACTTGAAGTATTCGTTAAGCGAGGAACCTGAAGCACGAACAGTACAGAAAATCCGCAATCTCTTTATAATGGAATGTCCTCGAACTGGTTCTATTTCTTGATAGTTTTTACTGTAAAACTTAGACAGAAATGCCTACTTTCTGAGATACTATCTTTTTTAAATAATTTATATAAATAAATGTAATACTTACTTCTGAAATATGATAAGATTAATAAATATTTTGCTTTATATTCCCAATTATCATGTTTGAACATAAGAAATAAGTTGTAAAATTAATCGTTCATGTGAGAAGGCACAGTATAACGTGCTGAACTAAGCTCAAAGATTTGACTGACTGACCAAGATGTAAAGCAATTGTAGAGTACAGGATGATCCTCTTGGACGCAGTGTTTTCATTGAGACTCAACGTTTTAGAAGCTTACACAAAGCAGGGTATGCTATAAATAGGCCTACACTATAGCCTATAGTGCATTTAGAACAACAGTTTTTAAAGACAGTTTGACAAAGGATAACCATGTACACATGATTCCAGCACTATTTTAGATATATTATAAGGAGATATACTTAAAACATCCACACCTAGAATAAGTATTTCCCTAACTAAAGCACAGCCTTCTCACTTTCACTGACACGGTAGCCCAATCAGCTTTATTTCTAATCAGAACGTCACATTGGATGCAGAACATGTAAACGTCTTCCCTTCCCTCACAGTGGCAAGTTAGATATCAGCTTCGATTGAAACACTAATGTATAAATCTATAAAAAATTATTGTATTTTATTAACCTATTTTTTTGTGTTAATTTACTTTCTTAGGTCATTAGTGTAAATAAAATATATTCTGTATTATACGATTATAGTAAAATAAACTGTAACGACTGTTTACTGTACACATTATTAAATATGCAACGTTAAGTAAATAATTTACTCTATATAATAAAAATTTAAGGTATTAAAATTTTACAGAACAGAGTGGTAAATTAAAATCATCAAATAGGGGAAACTTGTGTTTGGTGAATAATTTTGAAAATACATTATTTATTTAAGAATAAGATTTGGTAAAATAAATAAAATTGCCATATAATCAAATTATAACATAATACACTGACGAATGTACGACTGACCACTGAGAGCTGTGGTACCAATTTAATGATTTAACCTTTAAATGATAATTCATACAGTTATATGTATCTCGGTCTGTTGACGGACGCATCAGTGTCAACGTAATCTGTAAAACCGATGATCATGATTCCTGTATATAAAAACACTGAAGCAAATATTTAACAATCTATGCAAGTTCATCTGTTGTGTAATAGAGAGCCATCCATGTACGATGCATTGAAAAAAAATCGGTAAATGCAACTCCAGGAATTTAAAAACAGGAATTTAGTAACATTCGCGGTGGGACGTTGGCGATAGCTTGATAAATATTTAGTCGCAAACGATTCAAGTTCTCTACAAGTATGGAGAAACTCCTATAGGAATTTAAGGATAAAACAAAAAATCCAGTTTTTACTCAGTTGAAATTATTCTGTGTTCTCTTTTTTTTCTAATAATCTAAAAATTAAAATTTTTATATCTGCACATTATAATGATTTTTGTCAATCCAATAATCATACATATACACAATATACATTTTATGACAGGAATCTGGTACAAAAAACAGATCACGGTTTGCATATACGTATATATAATTTTAAAAAAATTGAAGAACTGCTGACTGGCAAAATATGTTATAATAATAATTAAATGAGAAATATAAAATCGAGCCAAACATTTGAATAACTGTAAATTCTTGTGGGAACATTATCCTGTTTTTAATATGTACCGTACTTGTCTTCAAAGAAATTAAATGGTCAATTTTGTGCCTATTAGTTCCATAGTTAATTGTGAAGACAATTAATATGGAAAAAGAAGTGAGAGGTAACTAATGTATGGAGACAAGACTGAACACTGTAAGGTATGAATAACTGAAAATTCTTTTATATCACAAGTATAATAACTTTTAATAATGATAATGAAATACTTTTCTTGTGAAGTTGATTCTACGAGCGAAATCATTGTGCCCCTATTATACATTACGTTATATCCGAAAGATTAGAAAGTGAAATGTATTATTTTAATTTGTTACATCTTAATAACCAAACAACATAAAACATTTCATAAGTATTATATAAAGACAATTAATTTTATGTATTAACATATTAATGGTCAAATATTGTTAAATGGTTACGTATCTAAAGATAAGTTATTGTCACTAAATAGGCCAACACATGCTGATATAAAACTGAATGCTTGGTATCATGAGGAGAGGAACAAATAAAAATACATGTTCACACTTGTTAATTTTATTTCTTGAACATGAACACATTTGAACATTTTTCCATATTTGAGGTACAAGTCCCACAAAAAATGTGTAACGGGTAAAGAATAAAGTTTATATTTAAAAAAAATATTCATCTTAGATTGTTTTATTTGAGACAATTTAGTAAAGCTGTACTCGTTACTTACTGCCGCAACTAGACTAGAGGTTGGTGGTAGTTTTTAAGTTCCTAAAGTACAGATCTCCATAATGTATCTTCCCACTGATATACTCACTACTCATATACATTATATACTGACTAGGACTAAAAATATTATAAATAACCGGTATATAGTAATGAAATATGTAGGTTGGAATATGAAGTATTTATTATTCACCACATTTCAGATGGCATACTGCCGATATGTCATCTAAGCGTGTAGGCAGCCTTTTCCCCAGAACATGTTTGAATACTCACTTCAATTCGAGGCTGCGTCTACCACAGAGCTATGGTGTTAAAATATGTTGACCCCATCGGGACTCGTACCCTCAAACTCGCGACCTTCAAGCTTGTATCATGTTACCTTAACCAACAACGACTTGTCGAGCTCTCAAATAAAATCAACATGAGATATAAACTAATTGAACCATAGTTATTTCAAATACGGAACATTGCTTACCTTATCTCATATTTTTAGGATGTTTTTCTTTATAGGCATTTTAATAACGAACATCAATCGACTATAAGATCTGTAACAGTGTACAATGAATATTGTTCTTCTATTGTCAAGTTCGTCTTCTGCTTTATGAACGACTCTTTCTTTTATTATAATCTGAGACTTATTCGATTATAATTATTTTTACCAATGCCTCCAGGTTGTCTTATCACATTTCTGATATTTTACCCTGGAATGGCGGAATTGTTACACACTTCTTAAGTTGGTGCGCCTGAAACGCCAATTTAGGTTACCCCGATGATATGGTAAGTTGATGAATAATAATGAACCACCAGGAGAGTTCTTAAACCTACACGTAGTCTAAATTCAGACCACAGATGTAATTCGCTTTAAAATAAAATCCCTGTGGTCTTATCGGTATTCGAACCCGATACTCCATGAACTCTAGTCAGAATTTTGACCACTAGCCCATGAGGCTGGTCTAAATTATTAAATATACATTTACTTTTTTGAAATTAAAGGAATGTTCCATTTTTTCTACAACTGCATCTGTTCTGGGATGTTATCAGCAATTTTTAAATTTAAATTCTAAACTATTGGTGAAGTAAATTCTAATAAGTTAAATAAATTGCCAGAAGGATCGGATAAATAAAAGCAGTTCTAGAAAAAGAGGACATCCACTTATGTGCGGGTATATTTAGAGTTTCAACAAAATAATAATAATAGTAATAATAATAATAATAATAATAATAATAATAACAAAAATTCACTGGTACTATCGAATTCTGAGACTTGGTCGGGCGGAAATAATCTCTATATATCCCCGTTCTTCTAAGATACCATTTTTCCAAACGTGCTCAGTAATATTCCATGCGTAATAATTCTGCCCGAAGGCAGGTCCTTCACTGCAATCATAGCAATTCCATGCTACGCTTACAGTTTTACTAAGGTGTTGTAGGTGTGGTAGCTTCCCGCTGTTTTCCACACCGGTGATGGATGATGATGATGATGATAATGATAAGGATGACGATGATGGCCATATGATTTCAGGGACCGTTTGGGCCTAGCTTTAGTCAATGACATTCCCGTTTTCCCAGAAAATATGTAATTCCGCACATCTCTCTACTAATGATATCCACTTCGTTTAATTTAATGCAATTTATCCTGTGCCACAGGCTTTGTTAGCCGGCATCCTAACATGTGGAAGCTTCATCTGATGTCTCGATCTGGCACATTTGTGGTCCGTATATTATAGTTATTATTATATTATTTTTATTATTATTAGAATTATGATAATAGTAGTAATGTATGCGACTCCATGGCCGAAATGGTTATTCACTCGCCCTCAATTTAGGATCCCCAATTAGCAACTGTGTCACTCTTAGTGGAGTTTTTGGTGGCAGGACACAGGCCACGATTTTGTAGCGCATTCTCCTGTTTTTCCCAGAAAAAGCTTCAATTCACCACATATTCTTATTAATGTCATCCATTATGTTACATTTAATTTAACTGCCCTAGCGATGGGTGTATCAAAGTGTATCAAGTCCTTAAACATAGAGTTTCTCGACCTGAAATTACGTCGTCCATGATTATAGAGGCTTTTATCATTATTATTATTACTATTATCATGTATTAGTGGATAAACGCTGGCACCGTAGCATAATCGATGTTAAATCAGTTAGAGGGACAGACTGCAATTCGGATCATAATCTGGTCAGAGTGAAAATCAGACAACGGCTATCGCTTATGAGAGGAACAAATGCTAAAGATGATTCTGTAAAATTTGAATTAAAAAACTTGAAAAATGATGAAATGCGGCAAGAATATCAAATCAAAATTGCTAATAGATTTGAAGTACTGGAATCTTCCGATGACAATGTGGCAAACGAAGAAGAAACTGATATAAATAAAGGAATGGGACGGCTAGGCTATAAGAGATACTATTCAATTGTCAGCATCAGAAAGTGTTTGGTTGTTACCCCCGAGGCAAAGGCAGAAAAAACATGGGTTTGATGGAGGAATGTGCCGACATTGTAAAGAAAAGAAAGCTAGCAAAAATGAAATGGTTACACGAGCCAAATGAGGTAAATTTAGAGCAATTGGGTAGTATTAGACGGGAAACCACCAAGCTACTAAAGAGTAAAAAGAGGGAATATTTGAGAGATAAGATTAATGATCTTGAAATGAATGCAAAAAATAGGAACATTAGAGAATTATATCAGGGAATTAGCATAGAGAAGAAAGGGTTTCAGGCTAGAACAAACATAATTCGGAATGAAAATGGGGATATGATTGCAGATTCCAGGACTATATTAAATAGATGGAAAAGTTATTTTAATCAGCTATTAAATGTACATACAGAACAGGACATTGAGGAGGATAATTTACAGACAGCAGAAATGCTAGTCGCAGAGCCAAGTGCATTAGAGGTCGAAATGGCGATTGAAAAATTGAAGATGTATAAAGCATCAGGTTCAGATGAGATCCCAGCAGAACTGATAAAATCAGGGGGAGAAAAATTGATGGACAAGATACGATGGTTGCTTAGTATGATTTGGGAAAAAGGAGCTCTTCCAGATGAATGGAAGGAATCAATTATCGTACCAATTTATAAGAAAGGATATAAAACTGATTGCAACAACTACAGGGGCATCTCATTACTTTGAACTTCATACAAACATCTAACAAATATATTAGTAAGCACACTTACTCCCTATATTGATGACATTCTAGGAGATCATCAATGTGCATTTAGAAGAAACAGGTCTACAACAGATCAGATTTTTAGTATAAGACAGATTTTAGAAAAGAAATGGGAATATAATGGTACTGTACACCAACTGTATGTAGACTTCAAAAAAGCATATGATTCAATTAAGAGGGAGAAGTTATATATAATATCCTGCTGGAGTTCGGAATTCCTAAAAAGTTAGTTAGACTTATACGAATGTGTCTAAATGGCACAAAGAGTAGGGTGCGTGTAGGCAAACAGTTTTCGGACACTTTTGAAATCCAGAATGGGTTGAAGCAAGGAGATGCACTATCTCCTCTACTATTTAATTTTGTACTAGAGCATGCCATTAAATCTTTAGAGAATGAGGATGGCTTACAACTCAATGGTATTAATAAGCTGTTAGTTTATGCTGATGATGTTGTTTGTTGGCCGATAGCGAGGAAATACTAAAGGACAACACGCACACACTATTGAGTAACACTAAGAAATTAGGACTGGAAGTAAATATCAATAAAACTAAATATATGGTCACACATAGAAATCCATTAAATAATGGAAATGGACAGCTAATGACAAATGAGGCAAATTTTGAGGAAGTGGCTGAATTCAAATACCTAGGAACAATAATCACAAATAGGAATGAGATGCACAAAGAAATTAAACATAGGCTCAATTCTGGAAATGCATGCTATTATGCATTGCAGAGGCTCTTGATGTCCCAACTCCTTTCAAAAAACGTTAAACTGAAAATATATAAAACAATTATTCTACCAGTTGTATTATATGGGTGCGAAACATGGACTCTTACTTTAAGAGAGGAAAGGAGATTACAAGTATTTGAGAATAAAGTACTTAGGAAAATTTTTGGACCAAAGAGAGATGAACAGACAGGTGAATGGAAAAGACTAAATAACAATGAACTGCATGGTCTTTACAGGAAGCCAGATATAATAAGAATAGTTAAGTCTCGTAGACTGCGGTGGGCAGGACATGTTGCACGTATGGGGAATGAAAGACTAGCATGGAAGCTTCTTGTAGGAAAGCCAGAGGGAAAACGCCCAGTTGGTAGACCAAGAATGAGGTGGGAGAATAACATTAACTATGATTTGAGGGAAGTAGATTATACAGGGAATGATTGGAAAGCATTAGCTCAGGGTAGGGATGTATGGAGAGCTTATGTCCGTTCGGCCATGAACCTACGGGTTCGATAGTGCCAGTGAGTAAGTAAGTAAGTATTATTATTATTATTATTATTATTATTATTATTATTATTATTATTATTATTATTATACAATATTACCTTTACTGTATTTATTTTCTAATTACAGAATATATTATTGTCCTATATATTTTTGTTAATGTAGCAGGCCTAGTATTTTTTTTCGCTTCAACCTCTTTGGGGTACGTTGGATGAATCATTTCTCTGTGTGTTGTTCCTTTCTTAGTGAACAGTATTTTTTTCATTTTTTCTCATCTTCTTTTCCTCTCTTCTTCCGAGATTTTTGTTTAGATTTATCTTTGAACCTTATGTGTTCATCTTGATTAATTAATTTAGGGATTCGATCTATTAGTAAATATTCTGTAATCATTAATTCTAATAGGTATTTTTCAGTTTATTTAAAAAGTTGAGTTTTGTTTTGCGGTTGCCGAAAAAGTCAAAGATGTCTTTGGATAATCTGTTGCATTTCATTCTGAGAAGAAGATCGTAAAGCTTTATTCTCCTTTTTCGAATAGTATTTATAAGTTTTTAATTTTTTAGAGAGTTATATTCTTGATGTATATTATTTCATTATCTTGAAATTTTGGTGCTATGATATTCCTTAAAATTTGTCTTTGTTTAGCTGAAGATTCTCAAAATTGGTCTTTACAATTCATGGTTAGCGTTTCTGCTACATACAGTGCTTCCGGATTCATTACTGTCTTGTCATGTGTAATTTTAGATCCCCATGAAAGGGATTTTTGTTGTATATATCTTTTGTTAGTTGGAATGCCATTTCAAGTTTATTTTTGTGGATTCAATTGCTTTGCATGCCACAGCATATCACCTAATCTATTCTCCGAGATACTTGAATTATTTTGACTATTTCAATATTTTGTTCTTGAACCTTCAGGTGTTTATGTGGTTGTTTAGTATTTGTGATGATTTTAGTTTTTTTTTTTCGAAGAGAATGTGAGACCAATTTTAGCTGCTTATTTCTTTAGTTCAAGGATTTTTTTTTGTTCTTTCCATTGTTTCAGGAAACAAAGCAACATCATCTGCAAAAGCAATGCGACTTCCCTCTTGCAACCCAATCTTATTATCAAGGCTTGGACATGTGGTTACCAAAGTGCACTCTTACTATACATACTATTGCTTGATCAGAGAGTATAGTAGCACCAGTCTGACTACTATGGCATTTGTGTTCTACTGTTTACAGGAGGTATAGTCGGGTAAAGAAATAAGTAGCTAATTGTGGATTAGAAGTTTATTTTGTTGCGTAAAATAGTTTTAGCTTTTTTTTTAAAATTAGACGCTACAGTACAACAAAAAGTTAAACTCATTTATAATTTCCGTACATTCATTATCTTTGTGATTCTATAAATAAAATGCTGCATACAGTGTTACAAAAAATTACAAGTTCATTATTTCTGCACAATTTGTTCTTCGTTCAGTTTTAAATAAAGAGGCCACACAAAAAAAAATATGTATACTGTACATAATACTTTTAATACCCTGTTAGTTAAACTTATTTCGTTTATGTTGAGCTGTTACAATGAATAACAATATATTTCCGTAAAGTTTCAAAAGAAAAACGTCTTCGGCGACTGTTCAAGCAAAGTTTATATTTAGAAAAGCTCCTTTCTACCTCACATGAGGTAACTGGTACTAAATGAAAATAAGGTATATCACAGGAATCTAACATGGAGACAGTACATGCATTTTTTTTTCATTAGAAAATCCTTTATACTGCAAACAGCAGAGTATCCAGGGTTTTCAGCAATACACTTTACAATTTCTGTTTTGCAATTTCAGATGCTAACTATCTCCTGTTTCATCAAAATGTCGCGATAAATTCTCTACCAGTTTTATGGAATCAATCAATGTTAAATGAAAGTATTCCAGTTTTTTGAAGGTATATCTTTATAGAGATAGTTGATTACCTGCAAATTTTGATACATTTGTCCTGACATCAGATATTTCACAATTTTTATCACCGACCTTTCTTCAGCATCAAATGTATTAATTACTTTAACAATCACTTCTTAATGCTGTAAGTAGTAGGCAGTGGTCTTGCAACCAAGTCCCCCATCGAGGTAAAACAGGCTGACGTGCAAAGGGATTTGTGGTGCAATTTCTTAAAATTTCCATTTCCTAGAAGGGGCATTTAAAAATATGTTCTTCATGTTTGATACAAAATGGTCCACATCAGAGAAATGCAACCTAATTCCTTCGGGTACTCGGTGAAGCCCATGGGCTAAGCAAGTTAGATGTATCAGTTTCAGAAAACGTTCTTTAATTCTGGAAGCTGCTTTCAACATATAAGGGGCTGAGTATGTTACTATTAGAAAAAAAATGTTTATTTTTGTATTGACTTAGGCTTTCACGGCCGGAGTTGCTTTGATGATTTTGTAGAAGACTTCTGGGCTGTAAGGCCGTGGTTTCAAGGTTTGAAGTTCCCCGACGTTCCGCCAGAGACTGCGTCTGGCATCCTTAAGGGTCTCAAGACAACCCTCGAGGATCCCAGACGCAGTCTCTGGCAAAACGTCGGGGAACTTCAAGCCTCGAGACCATGGCCTACAGCCCGGAAAAATTCTTCAAGATCATTGTCTATTTTTATTTCATTGGGCCATAGAAGAGACATTTTCAAAACGTTTGTCGATTTCAGAATGGTTGACTTTATATAACACCTCCGTAGTTAACAAAAATGTATTCCCGGGTTTTTCAGGTGATAATATTCCAACTATTATATTTCCTACAGAACATCCGGACGCATCCTTGTTTTCATGGATTAACACCCATACTTTATGACCTGCCACACTATTTATAATGTATTTCAGAACGTCTTCATAACAAGGAGATAAATAATACCTGCGTAAAGTTGTTTCACAAGGAATTTTTCTACCCGTGTATTTCTCAAAAAGAATTATAAGCTGGATTTTGCACTTTATTGAAAGGAATATTTGCGAAAATCATAAATCCTTGTAATCAGCATGAGTTTTACAAGTGTCTGAAATTCCTGGTACAGATGACTGTATTTCATCATCAAACTTATGTTTTACATTACCAATGTGTGTTTTAGATTTGCAATGGCTCTTGATAAAAATTATTCTCTCCTTCTTCAACACTACATTACACAATTTACAAAATATTTTAACTTCTTTTAGGCAAAAATGCTCACAGCCGTACTCACGTACAAGTGAACTCGTCTACTGTGTGTTCGTTTCGGCATGTTGTAATCATTCATCAGATCGTGGTGATCGGTATTATGACTTGATTGCAACTATACTTGTAGCAGGACAGTAAAGACGCCAATTACTGTGGCACTGCGCATGGAACAGGACTAATTACCTGTGTAGTCAACTGGATGAAAGCGACACGGCGATGGAAAGGCAATGAAGTCCGAGCACTGCTTATTACACTGTTTATAGTTTTCTTCTATTCTCTGAATACTTTCTCAAATGTACAATTAAGCAACAATGGGGAGAACCCATATCTCTGTCGCATTCCCATTTTTATTTCGAAGGGTTCTGGTAGTTCACCCATGAATTTAACTTTCGAAAAGGTATATGTAAGAGTCGCGTTTATGATATTAGTTGTTTTCCTATCCAGACCCACTTATTACAGAACTGATAATAGGGATTCTCTATGAATCGAATCATACGCTTTTGGAAATCAATGAAGAAGAATACATATATCTTTGTCCTTGATTTTTGGTATGTCACAATGTTTTCTTCAGAACATAATCTACACTTCCTAGAACCTTTCTAGTATTCCCCCAATAGGTTCCATTGTGGCTCTGCCCTGTTCAAAAGAACTTTAAAAAGAATCTTGTAAATTATATCCAGCAGTAATATTCCTCTGTAGTTGTTGGGGTCTGTCTTCAAGTCTTTCTTGTAGATGGGGTGGATGAGAGCTGTTTTCTATTCTGTGGGAATCTCTTCTTCTTTCCAGATGTTATTAAAAACGCATTGAAAGGATGTAATTGCATTTTGGCAGCTTTTTTCCATAGTTCATCCTTTTATTATTAGTTCTGAAATGATCTTTTGTAGTTTTTCTATTGTTCGTGGTTCGGAATAAGGTTTATCAAAATAGTTTAGAATTGATTCAAAATTTTTAACGATGAGTTCAAAAGTTGAGAGCTTCTCAAAGTAGTCTTCTAATATCTTGCAACTTCCCGTGTTATTGCGAGCAATAAACTCATTTACATCTCGAAATTGTAGAGCGGGTGCTTTGAATTTTGTTAATGCTTGTTTGAAAGGACTGTTAAAGTTTCTCTTGTTGTTTCTACTGAATTATTCATCAATTTGCTGTAGAGATTGATAATATACTTACTTACTTACTCACTGGCACTATCGAACCCGTAGGTTCATGATTGCACGGACATAAGCTCTCCATTCATCCCTATCCTGGGTTAATGCCTTTCAATCATTCCCTATATAATCTACTTCCCTCAAATCACAGTTAATGTTATTCTCCCACCTCATTCTTGGTCTACCAACTGGGCGTTTTCCCTCTGGCTTTCCTACAAGAAGCTTCCATGCAAGTCTCCCATTCCCCATGCGTGCAAAATGTCCTGCCCATCGCAGTCTACAAGACTTAACTGTTCTTATTATATCTGACTTCCTATTAAGACCATGTAGTTAATTGTTATGTAGTCTTCTCCATTCACCTGTCTGTTCATCTCAAAAATTTTCCTAAATACTTTATTCTCAAATACTTGTAATCTTCTTTCCTCTCTTAAAGTAAGAGTCCATGTTTTGCACCCATATAATACAACTGGTAGAATAATAGTTTTATATATTTTCAGTTTAACGTTTTTTGAAAGGAGTTGGGACATCAAGAGTCTCTGCAATGCATAATAGCATGCATTTCCAGAATTGAGCCTATGTTTAATTTCATCGTGCATCTCATTCCTATTTGTGATTATTGTTCCTAGGTATTTGAATTCGGCCAC
This sequence comes from Diploptera punctata, assembly GCA_030220185.1. NCBI lineage: Eukaryota > Metazoa > Arthropoda > Insecta > Blattodea > Blaberidae > Diploptera > Diploptera punctata. The sequence goes on along the minus strand of JASPKZ010007288.1, from coordinate 1,468,750 downwards.
CTTCTCAAAATTTCCCTCATTTGTCATTAGCTGTTCATTTCCATTATATACTGAATTTCTACGTGTGACCATATATTTAGTTTTATTGATATTTACTTCCAGTCCTAATTTCTTAGATTCATAATATAGTTATCATTATTATTATTATTATTATTATTATTATTATTATTATTATATACTGTTAGATTGATAATATAGTAGTATAAAATAATAATAATGATAATAATATTAATAATCATGATAATAGTAATAATAATAATACTAATAATATTAATATGGATGGATCTTCAAAAATTACCAAATGAAAAGAGTAGAGAAAGAGAAATATGTGTTTAGTTCTATTGGATATTTCTGCTCTTCTTCGGTATGCTCTACAACTTAATATTAAATGTTTTGGTCTTTCAGTTTTCTCCGTTCTGTCCTGTTTCGTGTGACAGGTTTCCAGTTTTTGATTTCCATCTCTCTAACGTGTTTTTCACATCTTTCGACCTAAATTCCTGCCTTCAGTTCATACTCCTTCGAGTTTCCAACCTATTTTTTTTAGGAAATATTAATTTGGGAATCTGCATGCACGACCAAGCCAGAATATTCATAATGATTATATACAACATATGATATTTGTTTCATTTCTTTGGGAAATATATTTTTTGAACATACTTTTTCGTAAGTTACTTTCACAAATAAAAATTAAGTTCATCCTATTGCCAGAAGTGTCTTTAAGGAAAATTTTATTTATACGTTTAGGTTAGTAATTTTATAATTAAATCGTAACAATCAAAAAATAAATATTTATTTTTAATAATAACGAAAATCAATTAAACGTAATTTATCTCATCATAAATTAAAACACTCTGCACCTCTTATTGCAATATGATAAAACGGTTCGTCACGTGATTACTTGACGCTACATTTGTATTGTCCTCCATGACATTTGAAAGATTATATTGAACTTGGACTAGAGACATTGTTGTCAAGGAAAAGAAAGTATACACGACGATATCATTTGCCCTGCATTCCTCATCTTCGTGCTCTCTCGCACTATATATACTGATGAATTATGTTCCGAATCATGTACAATCCGTAGCTTAGAATAAAGCGACCACCAGGAATGTTTTTACAGCATAATACGTCATGATATATTGTACGGACTAAACCTTTCAGTCTCTCAGGGGTCGTGCTCTACTGCAGCTACTGATTCTCCGAGCTTGGTGTTTTCACGACAGTGTTGCCGATATGTATATTCACTGGGAGTGTGGTTATGCGGTTAACAGACATACATCTGACAACATCTCTGCAATTTCAAATCTTACTAGCGAGCTATAGCTGCGCCAAGAGCCGTGATTGGTTGTGGCAGTCGTCAACTCTCACCACAACCATTTTCTTATTGGCAGTAGAAAGCGAATTATCACCTTACCCCTCGTATAACCTAAATTTCAGAGCCGGAGATATGGCGGCTGGGACATAGTTCCCAGTTTGTTTCATAATCCCCAGCAGAATACGCCTTAAATAAACCACACTGACGCGTGAAACATGATTTGTCCTGTATTTGTGGGCGTGTTTGGTACATCCTATCTCTCCTCATTTAACACATTATGCACTTCAATCCTCTTCATCTATGGTTTGTAGCTTATCAGCTGATAATGACTGACCTAGAGTTTCACATGTCTTACAGTTAAATGGTACTTATTATTATTGTTATTATTATTATTATTATTATTATTATTTTAATTATATTTTGATTTTCGTTTTTCAAATGTAAGTATTTAATATTAGTACTAAATTAGATTATATATGTTTTGTTATGAATGTAATATTAATCTTTCGGATATAAAATAGTATTTGGTATAAAAAGAAAGCATCTATTTCAAAACTGCATTGGAATAATTTTAAAAAACAAAAGAGAAAAATACTTTTGTAAATTGTGTTTATTGTTATTTGGATAAAATAATATAACATTATTACAGATATTGTTGTCTGCTGGGATTCCCAAATTTATCTTGACATGATAAAAGTCACTAAGCAATGAGTATTTCAAATTATTAATAACATGTTGTCATTCAATTATGTAAGATAATGAAGTATTAATATATTTGTCATGATAAATAAAAATGTGCGGGTTAAATTATGCAATGTAATCTTACTATTAAGGTACAATTTTGAGTGAGAACTTAAGGGTTGGTGGAACTTACGTAAGCGAACACTCGCTTAACACTAAAATTAAATATGTCTATTGTATTTTTTTCTTCTTACATAATGACGGAACTAGAAGAACATATTAGGAATATTATTGAGATCAATATTTCGATATTCTATTCTACAAAAATGACACACGAACTTTATATTCCTACTTATCTAAAGAATCAGACCTTTTAAGAACTATGATCCAGTTTTTTCTATTCTGAATATAATTCCTGGAACAATAATGTTTTCAAGATAAACGTAGGCCAATATATATGTATAAACATATATTCAAATCATCTTTTATTTCTCCATTGGCTCTTCATTATTTTCCTGGCGGAATATATTTTTGTAATATTTGTTATATTAGTTTACGTAAAGGATCCTTATCTTCGCTACATTTCCACAAAATATCATTTTACATATACATTAAAAGTACTTTTTAAAGGTTATGTATGTATCTTTATATTTTAGATGCCTTTTTATAATTTAGAGCTCCTTGAAGTATGTCATGATTTTGTGTCAAACTGGTAGCCACCCTCGATCAAAAATTATTACCACAATATAATTAAATTAAATTTCTGTATTTTATTCCAGTCCAGACCTAATAGAGCTTAAGGTCAAAAGATATCAATATTTATTCCATATTGAATGTTGTGTCTGAGAAATTTCTTACACATAATTTTCCGTAACTGGTTCCATATAACTGTTGTCAAGAGTCTTGCAAATAATCTAAAATATTTTGAGTTAGCCTGTTGTCTTACTGATGAAATGCTGTGTTATAAGCTTTAAAAAACTGCTCATATATTATGCAATAGAAAGGTTTATATAATGTGTGTGGCCCGGCGGAGATTTGGTATCATGCGAAATGTCCCGGTGTGCCAATGCATTTGAAACACCGTATTTAATTTTTTAATGTATTAAACAAACTTAAAACAAGTTTACGAAAACACTTCTATGATAAAGTTTTATGTAATTTATTCTATTAAATTGCATGGATCTGTAATTGTATGTAACGAATATTAGATTATCAGTCATTTTCTCGTCCTGGAAGTCATCTCTGTTTTATACGTCTAGTTAGCCTAATTGACTAATATCTACTCTACTCTTTATTCCGTTAAATACTTTCGTGGTACATCAAAGGTATATATCATATATATCTCAGGTTCTCATATTTCCAAATTGTACCTTGATATCAGAATTTGAGTCCTAATTGTGCCTTCCTGCAGTATAAAAAAGTGATTTGTGTAAATTTATTTTCATATGCACAGGATTATTATTTTTTAATTATTCTAAGTTACTTTCTAAGAGAAAGAAGAATACTTGCAGCGATAGTAGCGCATGTATCATAAGTTGGCACATGCTACAATTAGAATGTTGAAACTAAAAAAAATTGAATTCAAAACCCTAAATCATGGTTAACGACATTTGGGTTTACATATATATTATAATTAACATCAAACCATCAAACTCGTTTTCATTGATTCCAAGGAGTAAAATTATCCGGAAATAAAACAGACCTAAAATTGGATCTCCGGTCGGGGACTAAATAAGAGAAACCATACCAATGGATTAAACATACGGAATTTTTCATAGGATCATTATATAATAAGGAGGAATTAGAATTAATAAATCACCCTTGCATATAGTCGTTTTCCAGGACCTTATTTTGTCTAGAAACAAGACGCTTTATATCGTACATTGGGGACCAAAAGAGAAACGAAGAGCTTTATAATCCGAAGGAGGATCATCACAGTTAACCAAGATGTTAGTTAATATTATCTCACAAAACGTGTTACACCAAAAAAATATATATGTAACAAATATTCTTCCCTTATATGAGAGATGGGATTCATGGTCCCTTATATTAAGGGAGAAGAAAGGTTTACGAGTATTTGAAAATAAATTTATTAGGAAAATTATTTGGACGGAAACGAGACGAAAACAACAATTTGAATACACAACCATGATCTTCATGATATCTATGGTAAATCAGGTGCAGTAAGAATAGTAAGGCTTGTATGTTGCATGTGACACGAACGGGGAACAAAAGAGGGGAGGGAAATCTTATTTTAGAAAATCCACAAAAATAATCACTCAGTTGGGCAAAGGGTTGGATGGGAGAATAATATAACCATGGTGTGATGGAAGTGCGTTATATTGGGAATGATTAGAAAATATTAACTGAGGGTAGGGGTGTATGGAGATCGACAGTGGCAGTGGGTTAATTTGTATAATAACTTAATGCAGAATTTTGGATAATTTGTTTTTAGGACTATGATGTTATTTACGTACTTAGTTTTTGCTCTGTAAACCAATCTACTTTCATTATTTGAATGTTGCACCCTGTATGTGTTTTGCTCCTCCAGGAAAGCATCATCATCACCATCATAGTACATTCACGAATTTAGGCCGTTTGTTGACCTGTTTCGGCCTCAAGAGAAACACCATCCAAAAGTCTTTTTAGTGGAGGTCCTGGTCTTCTTCTCCCTGCAAGTTGATCAAGAAGAACATAAATAATATTAATATTATTTCTGTGTAAATTTACAGATATGAAACATTTCTGAGAATTTGTGGGTAAATTTTAAAAGTTAGTTTTGAAAATAGCCCTATGTAGATTAGAATTTACAAGAAAGAGATTCGCATTTAAAATCTAGTGTCCCTATGACCCTGTTCCTTGGTAGAGTGCTACATGAACCAGGTAAGTAACGTAATATAAAAAACTAAGTGAGATTAAGTCCGAAGAGCAGTGGATGAGGATTTGAATTTAAATAAATATGCAGTTCTTGTAATTTGTAGTGAACTCTATATTAAACATTTACATTTTTAAAGATACTCATAATATGCGCCGACACTTTTTTGATACTTAACATATATTTTATTATTTTTTTTATATTGAAAATATAATGCTTATTCTCCTCTTGAGGAACAAAACGTCACACATAGTACATCCCGCAGAACAATATAAGTGCAGTACAGAAACTACAAACACAAATCACGTCAATACAGGCATAATAATGGCATACCCAACATCTATATAAAGCTATTAAACAATATGGTGTATGAAATGAGTGGATGTTCGTTCGCAACAATTTAATGTTGTTTTTAAATTAAAAATTAACTAGATAATCGCATGTAGGGAAGTTGAATTGATAATATGACGAATACATTTGAAATTGAATTGACTTTTTAACTCATGCCTCAAATGGGAGTCAATGACCAATCAAGTTTTTAAATGAATTTTGTTTTATAACTAATGACAGTCGTGTTTAACCTCGCTCTTTATCTAATTCTCTTACCAGCTCCTCTTTTATGATAAAGAACGCTCCTCCTTTTTAATATTCTGAAGAGTTCAGAGCATTATTTTGCAGTGTCTGATTCTCCAACAAATACATTAAATATATCAAATAATGAACATATTCCATCGAACTACAATTTAATAATTGTGTGTTCAATAATTATGTTTTTAAATGACGATTTTACTTGAGATGTTACTAAAAATATATTTATGAACTATAATGTTGGTTATAATATACAGTTCGATGTGTTTCATTCTTTCTCCATTAGGGTGCATTCTTACAATATTGCGATCGTATTTGGCAATAAATAATATGATTAAGTTGCAATGTGCAAGCAAATCAAATATAACCACACATTTGTGATTTGTTTTGAAGCATCGCCGTTTACATTATATTTATAAAGGTAAAGTGATCCCACAACAGGCCTCGGTAGGCGCTTGGGGTAGTAGGAGGTTAAGGCTCCCATCTTTTCTAGACAATCGGCACTTTATGTCAGCCGGGTTGTCAGCCCTGCGTGACGGCCGCCTTTACCCCAGAACAAGCGTCTGGTACTCATTTCAGTTAGAAGCTGAGTCGACCCCAGGGCCATAGTGCCGCCAGAGGGTTTGGGTCAGTTTAAAAATCCTGACCCCAACAGGACTTGAACCCTCGACCCTCCGGCTTGTAGCTCAGTGCCTTAACCACTACGCTACGGCGTGCCCCCACATTATATTTATAAATATTATAAAATACCGGTAAGTATATTTAAATAACATTTTTCGAATATACAGCTTAATTTTAGTCTTTAAATATTCCTAACAAATGTCACACTTGATTTCAAAATCCTCTAGATAAATTCCCTCTTCACTTCATGACTCGTGAAGATATCGATGATGTGATAATAATCACTCGTGGCATTATTACAATTACGCGCTGTAGCCGAGTGGTTAAGGCAGGAAGCCTTGGCGCAGAACTACGGGACTTGTGCTGGTTCGAGTCTTCATGGGGAAGAAATTTATCTCGTAGTATTTCACCCAGCATCATGAGGCATTTTGGGTAGCTATAATAAGTAGCGGTTCTAGGTTGACAAAACTAGCTATAACGGTTGGAGGACTCGTCATGCTGACCACATTTCACCCCTATACTGGCTAGATGATCATCTAGCTCTGCTATTGGCACATGTGGATGTGAGGCCAGCAGCCTGATGTTAGGCTAATGGTCTTCTAAGCCTGCTGAACCCTGGAAAAAAATACTACAATTGAATTGAAAAAACTTGATACATATTGCTATTAGAAATATAATAGACTTAAATACCGTTAAATGTTATCTGGGACTCTCCATACAATCTCCATTCCCATGTATCAACTTTTTTTTTGCAATTTTGGTTCTTCCAGCCAATTATCATTCATACAGAGACTACGTTACAGAAAATACATATATTATCTTCCAGATGAGTGTTGTACAACTTGAAGAGAACTCATAACACACCTAATTAAATCTTAACGGAGTGATGTTCTATTTCCTTTCAATTTCATCATAAATCTTGTAAAATGTGAATAATTTAGTATAAAATAGGGAAGTGTTATTTCTTAATCCTGTAACACCTGCAAGTAATCACGAGTACAGGTAAGTTATTGTCAAGCACGGTTTGTTCGTGGATTTATGTAAATTCAAGCACAAGCAATTTTCCTTGAAGCTTACAAATAATTATTGTAATTTTAGTTAAACTGGCATTTTTAAAATAAATTGTAAACAAATTAAAAATGTCATATAACGAAATAATCTAGTGATTTATTTTGGTACAAAAATGGTAATGTCATGAAGAAACATTGTACATCGTATTAAGGTTATAATTAATAGATAACTTCCGTGCACCGAAAATGGGCACAAAAGTATATCTGTTTTCATTATTTTAAACAAAATACATTTGCTTCTAATAATATTATTTTTGATGATTTCAAATTTGAAATTTGTATTAAAAAATGCTAGAAAGAAAGGAGTGAAAGTACAAAAATAATATGAGAATATTTCATTGCACTTCAATTAGTGAAACTTGTGTCGTAGATTTTACTCTTTATACAATACACAAATGACAAGGTAATACTTACGTAATTTTAGCTGTAACAATGTACATGTTACTTATGACTAGGTAGGTACAATTTTTTAAAGAAACAAATATATATTTTTAAATAGTGAATACAAAACAAATGAATGTATTAGTAAATATTCAAGAGATGCACAGTTCTGAAATTTAGACGAACGATGACCATATCAACATTTGTATATGGCTCAAAGGTTAAAAAAATATTTTGTTAAGTCCGCTGACGGGTTATACACTAATAGACCATAATAAAAAATAATACATCAGAGAGAAATTGAACATTCTATATATAGTTTACGTAACTCGCAGAGACCATATATAAATAAGTGGCATGAAAGTGTGCAGAGAACGTCATTAAACCTAATTGCAAGAATATTATTCAACTACAGACCCATAGCGCGTCTAGATGTGGGGAGGCCAAAACGACGATGGTTGTAGATATAAGCTAATTATTGGTACGAAGTGACAGATGACATAGCCCGAAATGTTCATGACGATGGCATATATATTCGAAATATTCGTCTATTTGCAGCTGAGCCGCTTTACCATTTCAATCTCCATTCATTTACTCTTGACGTCTTTAAAAAGAACGTCTTTAAACTAGTTTTGTACTTTTATCTTCTTAGTCTTCTCCGAGTACCTCTTCGGAATGTGGAGCATTTAAATATTTTGTTAAATAATAGTTATTGATGCATCCTCATTAGTTGTCAGAAAAAATTTTAATTTCCTCTGTTTAATTATATCTATCGCATTGTCATCTGCTTTTATATGTATCCTTATTTCAGAAACGAAATACTACTGTATTTTATTTAGCAATGTTGTATGCTACATTCGGCTATATTACCGTCGCGATTGAAACCTGTGCTTTAAAGAACCAATCAATATTACAGAGACGCCTCTTAATTCAGGTTTTAAAGTTATTTGTTAAAGTAAATTATAAGTTGATTTACCTTAGTAAGTTGGTACACGATATGGATCTGACATTGATGAAGGCCACCTGATTGGATAATTCTTGATACTTAGCGTCGAGGCTAATTGACTCAGCGGAGTTTATTATTTATTTTGTTCAGCATGTTCCATTCATACTAAGGGTCGGTTTCACCAACAGCGGTATCTGAATTACGCCAGTATTCCCCGTGTATAATGCATAGCTTAAACTGGCGTAATACGGTTACCTCTGTTGGTGAAACCTACCCTTAAACTGAAAACATTGTTTACCTTAGGATTACATTTGTCTTATGGCTTACTGTTTAGCTAATTAAAATAAATGTATATATATTTACACATTTCAGATTTAAACTTACTTTTAGCCAATGTTGGTTGTTCATTCTAAAATGTACATTACTTATTGTCATTTCACTTACATAGTTTTGACACTGAGAATTTCTTCGTATGGAGAATATCATGCTAGGTATTGATATGAACATACTACTTGTGTAGCATCATGAACACATCATTGATCGTACGCTGGCAGTCTATACTGACGACTGCGAGAAGAAAATGAATAACTGACGGTGGCTTGTAGTCTAATCGTGTGCTGTGATTGATTGACATGTATAAATGCGTATCGCATCGGCCAATCATAAACGCATTCATTGCTCGATCATTGCTAGGTCATTCGCCATCATTGCTCATCTGTATACTTTAACAAATACAACTGCAAAGAAAAGCGGACTTCTTCGAGAACGTTCTTCACGTCAGTGAATTTGCTAAGAAACAGTGCTATTTTCGTTCAAGTGTGCTGCGTTTTTGTTCAAAATCTACAGTTAAAATGTAAGTTTTTCAATGTTTTTGTGTTATTTATTAGGCTAATTAAGTGGCGTTCTTAGTGTATATATATTGTTTGTGTTCAGTTTTTATTGTGATAAATATGAAGTAAACTAAGATAGGTACAATATAGTGTGAAGAGTGTTAATTAATATCGGCATAAGAACTAAGTCTTGACTTGCCAAGCACCATGGCCGGTAATACAGTGACCGATATGTATACGGACAACGCACATGCACCTGCGTCGGCATATTGGGAAGAATCCATACTTAGATTCCACGAATATATGCTTAAAAAACGATCTGAAATATCAAAAAAAAGACGCAGAACTAGCAGATAAAATACATGGATCTCTCTTGATAAATATAAATTACTGTTCTACCTTCAACGCTTTCGGACACAGCCAAATGTCTTATGATTTAACCATTGACACCCTAAAGAAGCTAGACGCAATCATGAAAGTTGAAATAAAGAATACTTTCCAATTTTTGCAAGTACTCCATAAAGCTGCCAAAACTACAGTAATGGAAATGCAAACTGCATGTTTCATTACAGGAAATACAGGAAAGGATGACTACCCAATTCTCAATACCAATGTACAGCAGCAGGAAAATAAGCCTAATTCAGACCAACCTAAAAGTCATCCTAAACCACACAGAAAAGAAATTCAAACTGAAAACACTAAAGAAAAAGGTGCTAAAAAACTGAATAATGATTCTGGAAAAAATCCAAAAACAAAAAAGCAAAATTTCACTTCAAATGTTGAAACCAAAACAGACTTGCTTTATTAGCTGATAATGACGACAATGACCAACCAGAAGCAGGTGCATCTGCAACAAATCTCGAATCAGAGACTATGAAGGCTACAACATCATTTGCAGAACCTAGCACTAGCGAAAACCAACAACCTGCTCAAAGAAAAGATCATCGTCCTCCTCCGATAACAGTGCTAGGTCACGGTGACCTTTTCAAAATTAATAAACAACTAAGAGCCGTCATCAAAAAAAATCTTAAAGTCGTAAATACATCTGAATGACTGCGGTACTATCCCACAACCTTGGAAGATATACAAATTATTAGAGCTTTTTTCGAACTAGTAAATAAGGAATACTATACATTCCAAATGAAGAAAGATCTTCCATTGAAAGTAATGTTAAAAAGAGTGCCCAACAACATTGATAATGAAGATATTAAATCAGAATTGCTAGAACTTCAGTACCCAAGTCAAACAAATTACAAAGAAAGACGGTGACAAAATTGTAAAACTACCTCTTTATCTAATTGAACTTGAAAACACAGATAGAGCAAAAGATATATATGATCTTAAAAAAATCGTATATACTGTAGTCTCCATAGATACATAGAGACCGCGCGCTGGGCTAAAGCAATGCTTTCGATGCCAGCGCTTCAATAATACCTTTGGTGGGTGCAATCTTACTCCACGGTGTGTAATATGCGCATAACCACATAGTCATTTGAAATGTCCAGTTCGAGTGGAAGCTCAAACTGACACTTCCAAATTACAATGTGCCAACTGTGGTGAAAAAGGGCACCCAGCATCATACAGAAAATGTCCGAAATATATCGAAGCCGATGAAGCTTTCCTTAAGTCGCGTGAACCAAAATTACCGACTACTCAGCCTGCTCCGCGCACTTTCAGTTCTAAATTAATAAATCCCACCATACCATACAGCAAGGCTACAACAGCGAAAGCAGAAAATTCCCAGCCGGCAAAAGAACGCAATGAGGCTTCACAGCGCACAACTAACATCAACAATATGGCACCAGCTTCAGTCAATGATCTAATTCGAGACGTCCAGCCTCTAATGGCTAAACATAATAGCCCCTTTGGAGGAGTTCATGCTTATGTCGGAAATAATGAACATGTTCTTCCAAAATGTGTAATACATTCACACGAAGTGCAATTCTCAATATCATGGATTTTAATGCCAATGTCGTTGGCAAACAGGTCCAAGAACTGGAAATTGTATTGCATCAACACAATATAGACATACTACTGCTCAGTGAATCGCACCTAAAGCCAAATCATCGCTTGCGTTTCACTGACTACATAATATATCGTACAGACAGACTCACTGCTCCCATGGGAGGCACTGCCCTCTGCATTAAAAAATCCATTGGACACCGTTCCATTAAAATCCAGGGACTTCAATTCATTGAAGCCACTGGAATCATAATCCCCATATCGCATCATGAAGAACTCTTCATAGCTTCAATATATAGATCTCCTATAAAACCACTTACTCAACACGACTTAAATATCCGTACTTCCTTCTCCTCTCGTTTCATACTAGCGGGAGACTTCAATGCTAAACACCATTTCTGGAATTGTCGAGTACCTAATTCCTCTGGCCTGGTTATACAGGCATATTGTCAACGAAACAATATAGAAATTTCGGCCCCTACAGAACACACACACTTCCAAGGAACACCTCAAGGCTTACGCTCAGACATTCTTGACATAGCAATTTCAAAAAATAAGTCATCTCCACAAACATCGATACACTACAGTATGACATTCAGTCAGACCACATACCAATACTGTTCAATGTCACAACCTATCTTACACTCACACCTCCCTTCAAAAATTACACTCCCGAAACAAACTGGACAGAATACTCGAAACTCCTCTCTCAGTAGGTGAACCCTAAACTTCAGATTGAATCCACTGAAGAATTGGAGCTCTCGATTCAAAACTTTCAGGCCAACATCAAGACTGATTTACAGTATTCAACAACACACACGCAAACAAACCGATACACACCGAACACAGACCCAACACTTCTATATTATCTTGCGCGAAAGCGACACTTCAAAAAACTATACAGACGCTACGGAGCACCTGAACACAAACAGCAATACAATAGGTATACAAATGCTGTACGGAATACACTTCGAGAAAAACGGAATACTGATTGTCAACGTTCACTAAATACTTATAATGTTAACAAAACTCCCCCATGGGAGATCATCAAAAGAATCAAAATTAGTCGAGCACCCCCTGCGCCTACTGAACTTAAAAATAATGGAAGTTGAGCGTATCATCTCCACGATAAAGCCCAACTTATTGCATCAAATCTCGAAGACCGATTCCGTCCGCATGAGCTAACCACACCAGTTCATGAAGCTAATTTCAACGACGTGTCTGCCACTTTTCTTGCCACACCTACAGTGCCCATCTATCCTAACATTCACCTAAAATACCTTAAATTCCACATCCACTCCTTAATGAATAGCTGTGCCCCAGGCGCAGATAAAATCCCCAATCTGGCCGTCAAGCATTTGCCCCAAAATCCCTCATCCTTCTCCTTATAATATTTAAGTTTAGTTTTAAACTTAACTATTTCCCTTCAGCATGGAAAGTGGCAAAAGTCATAGTTCTCCCCAAAGCTGGCAAAGATCCTTCAATTCCCGAAAACCTTCGACCGATAAGTCTCTTGCCAGTCCTGGGTAAACTGTTAGAACGACTAATTTTGGCGCAACTAAAAGCAGAAGTCCAGGCAAAAAATTTACTTCCAAATTATCTGTTTGGTTTCCGAAACGCACATAGCACCCCACTACAACTGGCGAGACTTATCGATCAGATTATCACCGGGTTCAATGCCAAACGGAGCACAGTAGGAATATTTCTAGACATTGAGAAGGCCTTCGATACAACCTGGATCAATGGTTTAATATACAAATTAATAAATTTCAATTTGGCACCAAATTTAGTCAAAATTATATCTACTTTCCTTGTAAATAGAAATTTTTGTAACAATAAATAGTCACAGATCTAACTGCAAGTATATACCAGCGGGTGTACCAACAAGGAGCAGTTCTTTCTCCACTACTCTATAACTTCTATGTCTCGGACCTCCCAAACCCCCCTTCAGTAAAAGCAGCATCATTCGCTGATGATACATGCTTTTACTTCCAAACCAAACTTAGCTCCATGCATCACAGAATCCAAACGTTCCAGAGATCGCTATCAGTCATTTTTGACTGGTACTGTCTCTGGAATATTAAACTCAATATTACCAAATTCAAATTAATCCTGTTTACCAAATATTCACAACCTCCACCTATCCAGATAACTATTGGTGCACAAATTCTACGTAATGAGACTGCAGTTAAGTATCTTGGTCTACATCTCGACCCTAAATTAACTTTTAAACGCCATGTTAATGATGTACAACGCAAAACAAATGCAGCAATTGCTTTATTATATCCATTCTTCCGGGATGAAACAATTTCAAGACGGATTAAGATTACATTATATGTAGCAGTAATCCGTAGTATGTTACTGTATGGCTGTGAAGCACTGATTATTTTTGCCAAAAAGCATATAAAAGAAAATTCAAATAATTCAGAACCGTTGCCTCAAAATTATTTTCTCGGCATCTATGTACACAAGAATAGCAGAGCTACATGACGCAGCTAAATTGCCCTATCTTGATGCTATTGTTAAAAGACAAGTTACCAAAATGCATAAAAATATTTTATAACATGACAACCCAATAGTACGCACGATAGGACAATTGTCGCAATGGCGTACAGTACATAAAAACATATTTTCGGAAGAACAACCTCCATGAGGGCTGAAAAGTGGACAACTTATCACAAGTCGCTAAATTAAATCACAGCGCATGATAACATCTTCGTAACCATATCTCACGAAATTCCTAATAACACCGTTTAGGTAAGGTTACATTTAAGAAAGCCACTTAGAGATAGCCATTAGATATTTTGCTGTCGAGGGAGTAAGAACATTCCCGTAATCAACACACTAGACGGCAAAAAATGCTGTCAACAAAACAGAACAGGAGTCATAAACGCGGTCAGAAAAGTGCTAGCAAATTTGGTGAATTATAAATACGAGGGAAGTGATATCAGGTAGGAGAGTTACAATATATATTATGTGTTATTATTCTAACTTGTGGTGACATTTTTTTAGTGCATTTTGTATTGTAACCTGAACTGAGATTTAGTTTTACCAAGCAAAAAGGCTAATCTGCCAAATCGTAACAGGTTTACGGACCTAGATGTTGAGGACGTCGGACCTCTCGCCATTTGGGAGGACTCCGACCACAGATTCGACATCTTTGTTCTTAAATATGGATATTATAAAGGTCCAAATCTTAAAGAAATACTTCACTCTCTTAGAGGAACTTTCTTACTTATAACCAATTTCATGTCTACTTATGTAGAATACGAGAGGTCCGACGAAGGTCGTGAACTCACGACTGGATGTTTGTATCGGTTAAATAGAATAATGCATGAAAAACAACCAGGATTTCCAACTTCTGAAGCTATGCTTCGTGAACTGCAAGCTGACAAGATTGAAATTCAAACGAGCAGCTTTCTTTGCACGAGAATTTGGGAAGACGTGTTTTCTGAAAATGAAACAAATAAATATACTGAAACCAAGCAAAATGCTGGGGAAATACCCTCAATTAGTAAAGCGACAGCCACCAGTGAACAAATGGTCACTGATGACCAGTCTACTGCTGGTGGAAATAACCCACTTTAATGGTTACAAACCGAACATTGTTGATCCAAAAGTTAAAACAAACCGATCCACACAGCCAAAGGAATCACCAGCTGATGTTCCAATAGTTCATACTAATAAATTTTCAGTTTTAACTGAACTTCCAAATCAAACTGCTGGAACATCCTCAGAGATGGTTCCTTCTCAACCTGTTGGCCCTTCTATGGCTACATATAATCCCGTACCTTCATGGAATAGAGACACCCGCCAATCAATGACATTGGCCACAGAGACCTGTTCCGTATGAACAGGGAATTAAGATCACCACTTAGTAAACACCCAAAATGTGTCAATATTCCTGAAGGATTACGGTATTTTGCTTCCTCATTGAAATAATTATATAAGCTGATGGAGTATTTTACGTCCTTGGAAAAGGAATATTATACATTCCAGCTTAAAAGAGACCGTCCTTTGAAGGCTGTATTAAAGAGATTACCTTCAAGTACAGTCGCAGATGAAATTAAAAAGCAAATCCTTCGTTAGGATTTCTTGTCAAATCTGTGAAATAATCAAAAAAATAATTTGGACAAACCACTCCCAATTTTTATTCTTGAGCTGGAACGTAATTATGAAGCTTTGAAAATCTTAGACCTGAAGCCTCTCCTATTTACAGTATTAGCCATAGAGCCATATAGACCTAGGGCTGGGCTTAAGCGGTGCTACAGGTGTCAGTCATTCAATCATACATTCCCTGCTTGTAACCGGGCTCGATATTGTGTAATCTGCGCTGAGGCTCATGGGCACAAGGAATGTCCCTAAAGACTCAAGCGCAGAGATACCCTAATTTGTTCAAGTGTGCAAACTGCTGGGAGTCCGGTCATCCGGCATCCTAACGTGGCTGCCCTGCTTTCAAGGCAGAACTTGAAGCTTACAGTAGGGTAGGCAAATCCATCCAAAAGTCAATAGCAAAACCATCCCAATGTGAGCATATCCCTCATCCTACAGTAAGACCAACTCAGAGAAAGACCTTCACCTCGGAGAATGTCGATCCAAGAGTTTCCTATACGCAAGCTTTACAGACTGGTACTTCTTCCGGATCATTTAAAGAGAATAGCACCGCAAAAGCTAAGGGCCAGCAATTGCCAAAAGGAACTCAAAGTGTGCGTGCGCAGTAAATGCTCCGGGATATTCAGCCCTTGTTGGCTGAATCTTCTTGTCCAATGGTTCGTTTTCTCTTCATGCATTGACGGGTTAACCTGTGTTTCGCAGGTTAACGAACGAAGTAGAAACCATCCACATAATAGTGCGAGGTTCACTCGCCTAGAAGAGTGTGGCTCACTCTACACCGTTCGGCATTCGGCATCTCTGCTTGCCGGCGGAGTAGTTTATGATGCCCTTTTGTATTGTGGGAACATCCACTATTATTCCACCCTAAATCTATTAGGCAAAACATATTGCCACCACAAGGCTAGGGTTATAATATCCACAATCCCTACTTGATAGCCACAAAGGATTTTGCTCTCAATGTATGCCCCTTGGGTATCAGTATGCGCACACCGTCATCCTACTAGTACCGGTACTTACATAGTTGCTGGTAACTATCCTATGTTTTCTCACTTATATTTTGGAAATTAAATTTCTCTAATATTATGAATCCAAGAAGTTTATTTTCACTATTTATTGATCTGGAGAATTGGAGTGTACTATAGAAAACTGAAGTCTATTTATATTGTAACTTCTGAGAGAGATTAGGTGCTTTGTTAATAACGCTGGTTTAGAAGATTCAACCGAGAGATGTAACCAGCAAGTAATATATATATATATATATATATATATATATATATATTTGACATTCATCGCCTAATGTTAATATGTAATTTTAAGATCGAATATATATATATATATATATATATATATATATATATATATATATATAAGTATAATATAAAAATATATATTAGCACAACTAAACTATTGCAATGTGTGGAAAAAAGAGAGTTAAAAGAGAATCAAGATATACCTGCCATGATTTTAAATTTTTATAAAACTATTGTTCAGCAAGAATTTCGATATAACTCCTCGGCTTCACCTCCTCCACAGCTGCTTTAGTTATGTCTTCTTCCGTTTCCCCTCTCTACTCAGCTAATGAATACTGAAGTATAAACAAATGTTATTTTATGGTACAGTTAGTAAGCAGTGAATATTGATCCGGAGATAAATATAGACACTGAAATAAGATCAAATGAAAAAATGTTGATACATCAACAGAACGTTACTAGAAATCTAAAAAAAAATAAGACTGTAAATTATTTTGAAGAATGTAAATTGCGAGGCGCCCTATAGAATTGAGATGTAAATTGCGCGTAAGTAATTTTGGACTTTTCACGAGGCTTTATTTTCCTTTTTTTCTAAGCAGATAGTCAAACTATTGCTTATCTTGTGTTCCATTGCTTAAACAAAAAAGAAAAGTATAATAAAAATAAAAATAAATTAATGAATAGATTACTTGGTGGAGATGAAACGTTTAAACGAGTGATGGGATTGGTTAAGCAGATGGAAAAAACCGATACGGAGTACGTCAGTTACGTTTTACCGGTGAAACGTAATCTGTCGACATTGTCGGAGTTACTCAATGTTCAAAACGTATTATACTAATAGATATGATGAACGAGGAAAATTGTACACCCGATGACGTTTTTAATTGAGATATGATATTTTAAAAATTAACTACAAACCATTCTTGAATAAAAAATGGGAATTGTTATTCCATGGTTAAAAAACAGAAATATCGATTAAAGGTAATTATCTGTTTAAATGCATCTGCATGATTGAAGTTACCACTGAGTGTTAAAGGAAAGAACCTTCAATCTCCAAACAGTATAAATATGAGAAAGGTTCTAGTTTTTAGGGAAGCCAAATATCACAATATGTACAAATTCATCTGTTTACAGAAAGGTTCGAAATATCTGTTAGTTCCTAATGATACGAAATATTTACCATCGGAAAACATTGCAGTTAAAGTTATTCTAGTAACGGACAATGCTTCAGGATATTTATGTTCAATATGAAAACGTAATTATTTAAAATTATGTTACTGTACAACATATGTAACATCCCTTATCCAAACAATGGATCACTAGATGTCAGCAAGCCTAACATGATGATAGATTATGTTATGCCACGCAGGAGTGTGAATGTTTCATCATAACCAAGTTAAGAAATTATTACAGTCCGAGTCGAAATTTATAGTTTGAAACATTCCTGAGATGAAGTGTCAGCAGCTACCTACAGAACTCTTGGAAAAACTTTTCCTCCAATATATGAGCTACACGAAGGAAATTAAAACCAAGACGGTTCTTAATTCATTCAATAATAATTTGTAAGTAAACTTTTTTCCGATAGAACATTTTGATTTCTTTGAATCGTAATTATTTTATTTGTTTCATTATTTATCCATTATTGTATTTATTTATATTTTATTAAATCAAAAATGTTGCAGTAATACTGCCACATAAATTGGCGATAATAACAGTTATTTATTTATACGAAGAGAAAAATATAATATACTTTATTTATGTTCAAAATATTCGACAACTTTATTACACATATCGGGACAATATTTATTTTTTAAATAGACCCACACGCTCGAAACTCCCTCCCCGAATTTTCCAGTTTCGTTTCTTCTACGTTAGCAGCTGTATTCAGAGAAATGTGAAGGCAATGCCATTAATCATGTGAATCTTCATGGCATAGAGACATCTGTGTGCTCAAGTTGGAAAACATAAATACTAGGGCACGGTGATTGTAGTTATATTGTGTTCTGCGAATGTCCAAAATAAAGTAATATATATCGTTGGCCAATATTAGGGCGTGGCAACTGATTTCAGAACAGGCAACAGGCCCGGTCCCAGTGTTTAGTGTGTTTCTTTAAATTCATCATCATAAAAAACAAGGATTAAGCCCATGGCCTGTTCCATTCTCATTAAAGGTCGACTTGGTCCTTCCATCTCTCCAATGGTGTTCCCAACAATTTTCTCCCTTTTGGTTTAAAATTGTACATTCTTCTTGTTATTCATTGTTAATTCATTCGTAATACGTGATGAAGGTAAGCATTTTCATAGTATTTTATTCTTTCACAGAGATTAAATATATTAAGTTCTGTTCTTATATCTTCGTTTTTCTTTTATCGGTCTTTTGGTATCCTGCTATTGCTCTCAACATCTTCATTTCTGCAGCCTCTATTTGTTTACTATCTTCCTTTCTTAATGTCCAGGTTTCACATCCATAGATAAGAGATGGAACTGCCAATATTTTGTAAAATTTTAAAATAGTTTATTTTCTAGTTTTATTCAATAAATTACCTTTAATTGTGCCACATTTTTAGTTGAATCGTATTTTAGTGTGTTTATCTAAATTTCTGTCATTACCTTAATGACATCCCAAATTATTAAAATTCTGAACTTGATCTATAATTACATTGTTTATCACTATTATTGTTCTTATTGCACATTTTCCTTTCAGAGCTAATATTTTGTTTTAGATGATTGATATACTTAAATTGGATTTTTTTATTTGTAAACTTAATTTACATTCCTATGTCGTACGTATGTGTGACGTGGCTTCACAATTGGTTTGTGATGCTACACAAAATATCATTTCTCTGGTTACATATATACTAAACATTGGTGTCAAGTGTTTTCAGTGAATTTAACGTAGTAATTGAAATAAGTCTTTGTTCAAAACCAAGCGTAGCATGTAAGCTAAATCTTGACGGGTCGATAGACCTGGAGGAAGAGGACATACTCTCGGAGGATTTCCTAACCAAACTTGAATCTTTTCTGACTCATTATAAATGAACAACGTGAAATTATAGATAAAGTCATCCACCGAATCAGTGGATGTTTTTATTATAATCAATTATTTGTCTGCTTTTGGTGAATAAGAGAGGTCCGATGGAGTTCGGGACTTTAAGTGTGAGTGCTTGGATCGGCTCAACACTTTAATTAAAAGTAGAAAACCTGGCGTTCCTCTCATCACGGACATGATAAGTGAGTTTAAGACTAGTGCAGTTGAACTTCAATCGTGCGGCTTTCTCTCTTAACGTGATTGGTGAAGCTGAGACAGATTTAACACCTGAAACTCAAGTTCAGCCACAGGAGACACCACTCCTCTTAAGAAAAATAAAAAAAAATAATAAAAAAAGAAACAAGATAATCACTACGTCTAATGCGATTGCCAATCCTTTCTTTGAGAAAAGCCGATCCAAGCAGAATGCAGTGACTTCAGCTATTGTTACAGCGATTCCCACTGTGAAGAAATATTCAATATTCACTGAAACCTCAACCCCAAACGCTGGAACATTCTCACTTAAAGTTCCATCCCCATGGATATTGGTATTCCTACAGCCACATTATTACTAAACCTAGTCGAGAGATATACCGCATCACGTAATGTTACTGGTCATGGTGATCTATTTCTCTTGAATAGAGAAATCAAATCTCATATTAGCCGAAATCTCAGGCTGGTCATTACACGCATCCTTGATGGAAGACTTTCTTAATTTGAAGCAGAATTTTACTTCTCTCAAAAAAGGGAGTATTATACATTCAAACTAAGAATTTTATCTTTAGGATTTGCCGGGTTGGCTTTTTTTCATTTATTGGTAAGAGGTTCAATAATTGTAGCTTTGATCCTTTTAAAATTAGGAGGGTACGGGCTTCTTCGGGTGTATAATTTATTGATAAGAGTTGGTTGTAAAATAAACTTTGTTTGGATTTCTGTTAGTGTCGTAGGGGGAACTTTAGTTAGCTTGATTTGTATACGTCAAACTGATTTAAAATATTTAATTGCTTATTCTTCTTAGAACGAGCTGCTCAATTTCGTCAAGTAAATTTTCAAGACGAAAAATACCCCTAGCAAATTTATATTACAAGTGGAGAACACTACCACAGCTTGCGAAATTTACAACTTGAAGAGACTCTTGTATACTGGTGTGGCTGAGGTTAGGGCTTAAACACACAGTTTTAGATACCGGTCCTTCAACCACACATTTCCAAGGTGCTGCCGGACACCAAGTTGTGTTGTCTGGTCAGAGGCTCATAATCATAAAGATTTTCCTGTAAAGGTCTCAGCTCAGAGACAGCCTAATTTGCTGATATGTGCTAATTCCGTTGGGACCGGTCAACTTGTATCCTTTCGTGGCTGCTCTGCATTCGAACTTTATACAAGGTAACAAAACCTAACCCTTCACGTCCTGTACTCAAAACCTAATCTCGAGTCTTCACATCAAAAAAAAGTCCCTCTATATCATTCACTGAAGCCTAACATGCCTGGCACCTCTTCCAAAACTATAAATTCGTACAACACGTTTGAGTCTCATGGCCGGAAAATGCCATCACAACCCATAAGTGCTCATAGAGAGAGAGAGAGGGTGCTCCAAGATATATTGGCTAACTAACTCACTGGTACTATCGAATCCGGAGGTTTATGGCCGCGCGGACGTAAGCTCTCCATACATCCCTATCCTTAGCTAATGTTTTCCAATCATCCCTTGTATAATCTACGTCCCTCAAATCAGAGTTATTGTTATTCTCCCAACTCATTTTTGGTCTACCAACTGGGCGTTTCCCCTCTGGTTTTCCTACAAAAAGCTTCCATGCACCTCTTTTATTCGCCATTCGTGCCACATCGTGCCCATCGCAGTCTAAGAGACCAAACTGTCCTCATTATATCTGGCTTCATATAAAGACCGTGTAGTTCACTGTTATGTAGTCTTCTCCATTCACCTGTATGTTCATCTCTCTTTGGTCCGAAAATTTACCTAAGAACTTTATTCTCAAGTAATATATCTAATTGAATGGAGCGTTTCATCTTCATGAACGTACTCGTTAACCTGTGCTTTGCTAAGATTTATTCTACCTGCATGGTCTGCTCCTTAAATCGTGCGACAATCCTTCGCCTAGAATAACGAGGCTTATTCTGCACTGTTTGATTTTCGGATCCTCTGCTTGCCTGAAGTGCAGTTTCTTACACCTTTTTCTAATTTGAAAATATCCACCTTTTATACCCAACATTGACTTGTCAGGCGAAAGCATCTTGCTGCCAACTTGATAACCATGAAGGTATTAGCTGCGAAAAAAGCCCTCTGGACATCAGAATGCATACATTGGACGGTGCCCGTGAACGTGGCTACTATGTATGTATTGGACAATGCCAAAAGTATGCGCGAGAGCGAACGGGAGTCTTTATATTTTAAATGTCTCGTGAGCATTGAGCAGTCTTCATTACAAAATAATGTTTTGAATAACTAGGAAATCTGTAGAGAACATATCAAATAAATTATCTAACATAATTTACATTCTAAAAGTCTTACGCCTTGAATACAAATCTGTGCATTTCATGTGAAAAAAAGTACCTTTTACCAAAAATGTACACCATCAGTACTAAACCTACATTAAGAATTTACAACAATTTATTTCCATGCGAAATTGTTAAGAGATTTATAATTTATGAGGTTTCATTTCATCTACAAAAAATCAAATAATACTTGGTCAATACGGGAAAAAACTTGACATTATTTATGTAAAGTGGTTAAAATGGTCAATTGGGCCTTTATTGAATTTTCACCATTTAGAAAAATTTAAATATCAGCGTACTAATTTTCAAATCATAGTACATAAAATTATATATAATGTAGACTATTTTGTAAAGTTCAGGGAGGAGTTATACTTTGATAAATTTATTTCAAACAAAAGGCCTCTTTTTAAAAATACCGTAAATTGACACACTTATTATTCTTAATTACAGTATATTAAACTGAAACCTGAAACTCAGTTGGATATTCACTGCACCACTGCATATATTTATAAAAATTGTTAAAAAATTGAAAATGGGAGTTCAGCTTTTTTATCATTTTATATAAAATGGTCCATACATGTTTTATAGATTTATATTTAATACATTAAAAATAATAATAATAATAATCGAATTATTATTATTTATTATTATTATTATTATTGTGAAAAGATAGCATATAAAAGAAGGCATTCCTTTGGCTTCGTACATGCAGTAAACGATTATTAAGTACGAAACGCGCTGCATGGCTTTATTTTTCGTACTCATTTGCGTAAATACCGGGAATTTTCATTCTGTCTCATGTTAGCGGTACACTACGTCGTATGGGAATAAGAATTCGGCCACCTTCAATTGCAATACTGCAAGTACTATTTTGATATGCAATAAACACCGCTCTTGGACAGTACTTTAAACGTGACTATACCGTGGTTCACCAAGAGTCGTTGACGTAAATCTATGGCGACGACACAAATTTCTACTATTCAGGGTGGATACGTCCTTCAGAGACCAGTGATATCGGGAGCCTTCTGTATAGATTGAAAGTTCAGAAATATAATAAGATAGATTATATAATTACGCGACAATTTGCGAAACAGTTTTCTGTAGAACTAAATTATATATACGCAATAAATGTTTCGCAAAATATTGCAATCAAAATTGGATTTTTAATTATGTACATAAAACCAAATTACAAATTGCACACAGCTTCTTGTTGTTGGGAAAGGAGTAATTATTGGCATTGGTGAACAAGCAAAATACAAAAACAGTATTGCATATATGTAATATAAAAACTTATCAAAATTAAATCACTTCAGCAAAATTCATTCAAATAGTTTACAAACGCAGGTATTAACCTACAAGATACTAACTCAGATGGTAAAATAAGCGATGATAAAATAAAGTATATCTTGAGCTGTAGAAGCAGATTTATGGAAATACATACAAAAAATTGGCAAATTATACAGTAAAGTTTATTCCACTCCTTGATAATCTGCACATTGAAAATATATTGTCTAAAGAGCTAAGTTGATTAAGAACAATGACAGGTGCCACGATTTTTAAATTGGCATACCTTTGATATTGTGGCAATGTTCCTGCATACAGTGTAAGTACTACAGGAGTCGATACCTGGCTGAATATATATGGCTCTGCCTTCGATTCCTTGCCTCATATAAGTCACAATTTCCCTGGTGGATATTAAATAGACTTTCATCAGAGTCTGTGCGTATGTTAATTTACATAGAGCGTTTATGGGTAACGAAAAAGTGTGAAAGATAAAACATAGTAAGCAGATATAAATGAACAGGAAAGGGTAGAACAGAAAACAAAATGTCTGAAACCACAGAGCAAAAACCCGGGATATAGTGTCGTACACAAATGAAGTGGATTTGAAAAGGGGCCGTTTCTATATAAGATAGGGACTTCATCTCTACTCCATAGCGTAACACAAATAGAATTCTTGTTACTATTTTGTTACATATAGTTAGAAGTACAGTAGTTATATCGGGGTTCAGCAGAATTTGAGGCGCCTCAGGCAGTGCTCTTGTTATCGCTGGTGCATTTCCCTTGCATCATCAACAAGTAAACTAACAGCAGGGAAGGAGGGGTCCATTTAAATATCAAACGTTAGTATGTAATGAGGGAAACGGTGCGAGAAGTACAATTGCTGAAGGCATCCTAAGAAGATTCAAACTTCATATTATTCAAATTGCAGAACATTCCTTTCCACGTGGGTAAATGCAGTTAACCTCAACACACGTAGGGCTCAATTTATATAATCAATTTTCTTAGAGTAGGTGTAGAATTATATAAACTTTCCAGACATCTTGGCATTTTAATTTCACAATAATTGTCTTGAATTCCTTAAACAGGTAACATTTCGTAGGTAAAATAATTAATGACATTGGAAGTTATAAAAATTGTATTTTTCACTGAAATTACATTTTATTATATTATTTAAGATTTTTGAAAATATGTCAATGACGGAAATCAAATTTTCCAACTTGCTGATACACTATTAAGGCTATGGACCAGATTAAATTAACAATTCTAACTCTAATCGCCTTTTCCAGAGCTTTTCACACGGTTAATACAAACATTTTACTGTCAAAATTAAAGTTACTATTTTTTTCTGAAAATTCGATTCAGAGGTTCCACTCCTACATTACAGGCCGCCAACAATGCATTGTTGTAGGTGATCGTTTTCTTCATGGAGATCAGTGGAGTGCGGAGTGGCACAAGGATCAGTATTAGCTACAATTTTATTTTCTATCTACAACAACGACAGTACTGACTGCATTAAACATTGCAAATATAATTTCTATGCTGAAGACTCACAACTTTATACACATACTAGATCTGAACTGATTAGCGACACAATTAAACACCTTAATGAGGACCTAACTCCATAGTAACCTGGACAAAACAAGTAGATATTATTATAAATCCTGACAAGTCACTAGCAATTGTCATCGGACATCTAAGTCTATTAAACAAAATTGACTATTCATCGATAATTTCTATAAATATAAATCAAACTGAAATTTCTTTTGAGTCCTCCATGAAAAATCTTGGTGTGCATTTCGACCAAAATCGTAGACAGATTCACTTAAGAGAAGCTTGCAAAAAAATATATTTCAATCTTGCATTACCTAAAACATTTGAAAAATTTCCTTCCTTTTTCATTGAAAAGAATATTTGACTCAACTTTCGATTTTTATGACTAAATATTAACTGACATGAGTATCACATTAGGACTAAGACTGCAACAAGTTCATAATGCTTGTGCAAGTTATGTATGCAACCTACGTAAATCTGACCACATAACTCCAGTATTTGAAATGTTATCTTGGCTCCGATTGGAAGACAGGCGAAAGATATATTGCCTCTGCTTCTTATACATCATTTTGTCCACCCCATAACCCCTTTGTACTTCTACTAGCTTTCATTCGCTACCCTCCCACCATAACTAGAATACACGATCAAGAGAAAATTTAACTCGAACTCTTTCTCTACATCAAACATTTCACTATTCCTGATCCTTTCTTGTTTCAGCCACCCGAAACCGGAGTTCCCTCCCCTCGTATATCAAGGACTCCCCGACTCAAGAACAGTTTAAAAAGAGACTCACTTCATATTTCCTTAGACAATATAATATAGAACCGTGTTCCATGTATAGTTTTATTATTCCTATATATTTTAATCTTTCTTTACTAAACCATTTACTTAATCTAATTATAGGTTATTATTATTTATTATTATTATTATTACTATTTTTTCTTTCCCTTGTCAACTCTATATTGTGAAGTCTATAATTATTTATTATGTGTCATTTATCAGAATTCTTATTTATTTATAATTTAACCCTATTGAAATGGAAGAGAAGACCTTACGGTCTTAACTCCATCAGGTAAAATAAATAAATAAATACAAATTAATTAATTAATTAAGCCTATTTTAGTTTTATACTTATTGTATGAAATTTTATAGTTGTAAAAGAGAGCTCATACATACATAATTAGGAATAATGATTGGAAGATATATGTTAATCCAGTACACTACATCAAGTGTTTCATTTCAAGATAAAAATGGCATTAAAGAAAATAGAACGGAGCGAAAAAAATATATTAATTAAGTAGATGATACTAAGAGAGTATAGTAGGCCTAACGTTTGTACATGTATCATAAGTGATAGCACAAACCGTAACAGCAGGAAATAATCTATCATAAAACCAAAACAATCTCAGTAAACATCGGTCCGCAAATTAATCTTTGGCGAGTAATTCGTAAATCTGTGATTCCGATCTGCCATTGGCAACATTGTTTGTGAACATAGTACACTTTTATCCTTGAGCGCTATAAGCGGTCAAAGGTTAGCTATATGTTTATACAACTGAATATTACTCAGAGGTGCAGTTGTAATCAAACCGACAGAACTATTCACCACCTAATCTTAAACAATACTAACAGGCAAGTCAGATGCTATCTACTAGTCAACATGCAATGACCTTACAGTATGTATGCTGGTAAGAATTTAATTTATAATATGGATAACGGAAATGCGCAGGAGGCTGCACACTTGTAGCAAGAGACGTGCCCTGTACGAAGTATCCAAAATGTCGCACACTAACAATTGTACATCGGCGCCTGAGAGAAAATGGTTGTTTCGCACATAGTAGGAGTACTGGTAGGCCTGCAAACATTAAGGATTTGGCATTGGAAGCAGTAGAATATTCTCCAAGAATGTCGATGACGGGTATTACCGCACAAACACGTGGATTAATGTATGGAGACGTTTAAATCACAATTCGCCATCTTCAACGGGAATGATGTTTTAGTACTTGGAGAATATTTTAGTCAGTGGATGGAACAATATGATGTTGCTAACTCTCATTTAGCGTGTGCCATTTTATTTATCGTTGAAGCGGGGTTCATTCGTGATGGTATTTTTAAGTATCATAACATTCATGTCTGGAGTGATGTATATTCACATGTTACCCTGAGCAACCAAATTAACGTTTCTCTATGAATATGTGGTTAGGAATACCAGATGATCGTCTCATTAGACCACACATTCGTCCACGAAAATTATACCGAAGATACCTTCGGTTTCTGCTGCATCATGTACCATGATTGCTTGAGGACATTCCTCTTCAGCAACGGCAGATTACGAAGTACAAATGTAATAGGGCATTAGAATATTTATCTGCTACTGTTAGAAGACATCTAATGCGCAGATATGACCAAAATTGGATAGGACGTGGCAGCGCGTAACTTAAACCCCAAGACCTACCGTTTTAAATCATTATATTTTTTTAACTGGAATCACCTCGAAAGCGTAATGGGCAGTACTTCTGTAGGCTCAGTTTATAAACTGGAGCAGATAATTGTAAGTGGTTACAATTAATCTATCAGTATCTAGGGGTGTGCAGATGAGTGCGGTCCTATGTCCAGATGCAAAGCCGACATTTTGAAAGTCTCCTTTACCGACTTCGTGTTTACCGTACAATGTACTTCATTATTATTCCATGTTAAATTCAACAGAGTAGGAAGACTTTCCATACGAAAAGCAGCGAGGTGAAATATAAGTTGTTTAATGTGTTCTAGAACTATGATAACTACATGTAAGAATAAAAAAGTATTAAACGTACTTTTATACAAAATATGTAACCAGCAACATTATCAATCATACATTCACGAATTATTCTCATACGGTTTGTTTATCGACCCATGTTCACGAAGTATTTGTTGCTTGTGTTATAATATACTATCTATTCTTTCCGTTTACGCTATCACTTATTATACACCAGTAAATTACTATTACAATAATTCTCAGGACTAATTATTTATCGCAGAATATTACAATATATTTACACATCTTCCCTCTAAATTACCGCCTTTGTTACGCCTACACTAGGTCCTAACTACCATAATAATAAATTCTATAAAGAACCGATAAAGGATATACATATATATTTGTTTACTATATCAGGAATTAGGAAATAAATAAACGTATTGAAATACAATTCAGTCTTTTCTCAAGGGACCTTTTAAATATAAAAAAAACTAGTAAAAATCTATAAGGTTTTGTATCCTGGATCAAAACCATGTCACAAGATTCCAGGATGTAAAGTCATATCAACATTATTTAGTCAGAAAGATCAGAGATGTCCACATTAGATAAGGGTGATTGGAGTTGCAAGAAGAGAAAGTGGGACAAAGTTTTCCATTTTGACATAGATGAAGGTTTTGAACTAGATCAGGTGAAAGAGTAAGTGAAAACCGATGGAAAAAACCCCACATGTATTGAAGGGAAAAAGCTAACTTTCCACCCAAGTTCCCCCGATTAGAAAGTTAAAGTTTATCATATAAAACTCACGAATTTTTACCGAAAAGACAGAACGGTGTGGGGGGACCGAAGGGTTCGGTTCCCCCTGGGACAAGGCAGCTACATGGGTAAGACATCTTTCTTTTCATTCATTAATTGGTCATTTTACATTCATAAATTTAATTAACGGACCCAATGGTCCAAAGTACTTAGAATAATGACCAAAGTTGCTTTTGCACATATTAAAATAATTGTGCTCTCTCTCTAAATTTTAGCATTTCAATATTTTGAATATGTTTACGTTTAACAATGTGGCGATTTCATCTGACTTAATAACAGTGTTTTTTGTTTGATTTTGATTTTCTTTATGTTTGGTATTTATTTTAATAAATAATGTTATTTTTCGTTTACTATGATTTAATATGTGTAATTGTAGTTCTCCTCCTCCAAAACCAAGGCCAACCGCTCGGGCCAAAAACAACTTAAACAATAGGGAACGTAACGCTACCATTACGCAGGGGCTTAACAGATGCGCTCGCGTAACATTCTGGTGACCGGCGATAGG
This sequence comes from Diploptera punctata, assembly GCA_030220185.1. NCBI lineage: Eukaryota > Metazoa > Arthropoda > Insecta > Blattodea > Blaberidae > Diploptera > Diploptera punctata. The sequence continues at coordinate 1,439,689 of JASPKZ010007288.1, read as the reverse complement.
ATATTCGTGAAAATAATGTTCTATTATTTTCACGGATAATGAAACGAGCCTTAAACCACAAAATTAGCCTTCAATTCGTATACAGTAAAAATCTACATGTTTTTTTTCTAAATCGGAGTCACTTTCGGTACTAATGAATAAACTATGTCTTTTAAAACAGAGAGAAACCAGAAAAGCTTCAACTTTGGGACATTATTATTAAGAACTGGCTTTAGGTTATCTTATTTTGTTTTTGGATCTAAATTTAGGATGTTTATAGATAATGGGTAAACTTTGAATATATCGCTGTTTTTAGGTTATATTTCAGGTATTGATGTTTTTTCAACAAATGTTTTATTTTTCTAGGCATAATTAAGGTTTTTTTTTACAATGGGTAAACTTTTTGATATATACGACTATTTTGGGGTTGTTGATAATTTTTTGGTGTTATTTGTTTATATATAGGCAGACATTTATATGTACATTAATTTTTCTAGGCTATGTTGTATGTTATGTTCATTTCAGAACTTGATTTTTTGATACATATAAGGTTTATGAATTAATTTGGTGTTGTTTCAGTTAGAGGATATTTTTTTTGTTGTTAACCTAGGTTATGATATTTCTTTTTCTTGAATATTTGTAGAGTGTTATAATATTAGTATATTTCTTTTTTGGTTGTTGTGTGGCAATATCTCATCCAATGTTAATAATTGTACGTGTATAATGACGATAATTTATTATTTCGTCTATCGGTAAGACGTGGCACGATCATAGGTACACATAAATCATTTCTGAAAGCATCACCACGAGAGATAAGCCCAAGGGATCACAGGTTGCTTTACACGCCACTAGATTGGAAATTTATTTTTTGAAAATTTTATCATATTTTTGGAAACGATTTTAAGCAAACAAGATGGCGGACACATCTTATACCTACGCCACTAATGCACTAAAACACTCGTACCACGTTTGCACTATGTAAACATTCATTTTTTTTATATATTCACGTAAAAACACGATCTTGGATGTCTTACTGAATCATGGATAGAGATAGGATACGAAAAATTGATCTATGGTTTATTAACTAGGTAGTTGTTGTTAGGATAAAGAACTAGGAAGTTGGCTAACGTCTATTATAATTTTGTTTTGTTTTTCAAAATGGCCACGATGACTACCGAGCCTTCTAACGGCGTCTATATTAAACATTACAGGCACCCCGTAGGAAACTAACTCTATCCACCTCAATCAAATAAAATTCTACTTATACTCGGGCTAATAATCAAAATATTGTTGACATAAATACAAGAAAAAATAAATCGATTGATAATTAAGTCTCCGTGTAACACCGCGTGCATCCACACTGGTAATGAAACTTGGCCCACGTAAGGCTCAAGGAACCGCATTATAACTTGCAATGAATGAATGATATTGGGAAAATAAATTAACGATTATTCTATTAATAAGACTAAAAATTTAATTACAAAAAAAATACCCAAAAACTAGCAGGAAAATAGTTAGGAAGCTGGAAAACAAAAAGTCAGGGGATTTGTAAATAGAGTAATAACCGTGAAAAATAAAGTAACATTTAAAGAAACATACTTCCCCTACCGGAGATTTGGAGGTAACGGAAATGTTAGGGTTCCCAATATTTCCAGACAATCGGCACTTAATGTCGGCCGGGTTATCAGCCCTGCGTGACGGACGCCCTTTTCCCAGAACAAGAGTCTGGTACTTATTTCAGTTAGAGGCTGAATCGATCCCAGGGCCATAGTGCCGCCAGAAGGTCTAGATCAGGTTAACAATCCTAAAACCACACCGGGACTTGAACCCCCGACGTTTCGGCTTGTAGCGCGGTACTTTAACCACTATGCTAGTAGAAATAAATATTCATACTAAAAATATCGAAGAAATTTTAAGACCGATTAAAGTTACAACTGCCCACCGTGCGACATTAACAAGTCAGGGCATGAGGCAAATAATACCGATTTGCGCTGGAAGTGTATTCTAGGATATGATGGTATGACGAGCACCGTATTATATTTAGGAACGTTTTTCAGTTAAAAATCGAAAGTAGATATAAAACAGAGGGAACTGCTAGCTGCGTGATTTAAAATTAATAATAATAGAACACACACTAAAATAATAAACAACACACGAAGTCGGGTACAAATCATACATTCATAATGCGAGATCATGGAAGAGATTGGATGACAAATAAAATAGTAATAATATTAGGGAACGTTCAAGAAAATAGAAGTTTTCTGAATAATAAATATGAACTCACCAGCGTGGGAAATTGAAAAATCGCCATCTTGAGAGATATTTTGTTTTGAGACATGTCTTGCCTACGTGCATGCAGACTGAGTGTCTTAGGAGGTCACATAACTGTAAAATTCAGCAAAGCTCTGGAATGTGTTTGTTTTGGTAATAGTTAGATTAACCACATAGATAGGGACTCCAAAACCGATTACATTAGGAATATGAACAAATTTATACATTGTGCATTTACAGGGAAATAAATATTATTTTTTTAGACATCCGAAAACGTACCTTAAATAAAGACTCATGACATTAACAAAAGATAAAGTGGCATATATAGGCAATCAAAGGGATTTTAGATTTAAAAACCGAGAGAATGAACAAAGGGCATGAAGGCTTAGGAGAAATAAACGAGAACTCGAGCAAAGAGGAGAATGGAGAATTAGCTCAATCAAAAGATGAACTCAACTAATGAGGAAAGTAGATTCTAGTTTCGAAAACAGAGAGTATGGGAAAGGGGCATGGAAACTTTGGATAAATTAGAGAGAACTCGATCAAAAGCGGGAATTGAGATTAGCGCAATAAAAACAAAGCAGACACCACACACCTCCCTAAGGGAAATAACATTACTGAGGGATTTCCAATTCGAGACTCATAGAAAGGAAGACGACCGAACTTCAGGTAAAATAATAACTTAAAATAATTTTTTATTATTAACCTCTCATGCGGTGTTGAGAGATTTACAACAATGCCGGCGGGCGCATTCTGTGAAAATTTCGACTACAATGTGAGACGTTTCTAAATCATAAGACAAATAAATCAAAAGTAAGGTCAAGGAGGCTAGCGCAATTAAGGGAGGACTCGCTTGGTCCGGAAACAAAAGAATGGAAATTCTGTATAAATAAGAGAGCTCGAATGGAAGAGGAGAACGGAGATTGGGCATAATCATAGAGCTCCGCTAGTGAGGATTACGGAGGGGAGGTAGAAACAAGATGCTTACAGAAATGATAACAGAAGGATAGACTGATGCTTACAGAAGTGATAAAGGAAGGATAGACTTATTCCCAGAAATATTTTCTTTCGGCTGTATCATGGTTTTTTTGGGGTGAAAATTAGGGTACTTGACAAACAAACATCGACGAATAACCCTCAAGCCGAGTACGGGTAGGACGCTAGAGACTAGTTATGATATCCACGTGAGAAATAAAACTATTAATATTAATGAAGATCCTGAAACTTAGTAAAAAACATAATAATAATAAATCACCAGGAAAGTAAATAATGATAATAATAATACTAAAGATAATGATAATAATAAAACTCAGTAAATTTATAACTAACAATGATAATAATAATAATCATAATAATAATAATAACGATAATAATAATAATAATAATTCACGGTAAATTACTAAACCACAATAATAATAATAATAATAATAATAATAATAATATATAATGATCATAATAATAATAGTAATAATAATAATAATACTAATAATAATTCACAGAAATTAATAATAATGATAATACTAATAATAATACTAATAATAATTCACAGAAATTAATAATAATGATAATACTAATAATAATACTAATAATAAGTCACAGAGAATTAATAATAATAATAAGAACCATAATAATAAGAATAATAATAATAATAATTCACAGTAAATTAATTGAACCATAATAATAATAATAATAATAAAAACGAAATAAGAGCGAACTACCAGAAATAAGACTTATGTTTATGAATAAAAGGAAAGATAACGGAAGACCATAATCTCATTTTCAGCAATTAGGGCTCATTTAAGAATGAATGGGTTCCGGGATAAGTAGTAGGCTAGTTCGCGAGAAGATTAACGGGGAAGCAGTCCAGATAAAGGCACGTAGTATGTCAAGCCTATGGCGGACGACGAATGATAGGCTCAATTACCCAGGAGTTATGCCAACACGGAGGGGTAGAGACGATTTTAACACTGCAAGGAATCAGTAGTAACAATAGTTCAGATTAAGAAGGGAGGATGTGCATTATCCAACTTGGTTTGAGGAGAAAAATATACGTATTACGAAAGAGAACGGAAGAGGGACTTGGGAACTTAGGAAAATTTATAAACTTTTTGAAATGCAGAAATGATCGAAGACAATTTAATTTATTCCCAGAGCAATTTAGAAGATGGAGGTTAGGATACTTCACCGATAGTGGGTGTCTTAATCGATCTAGTGGAAGGGATTATCATATAAATTTGGAATTTCAAGGGCTACACTGAATAATATTTCTAAAGGAAATTACACAACAATTATGATACTCAGCGGTTCATGACGCTTGACTGAGGTGCTACAGGAGGAAACAGAGATAGAAATCTGCGGCCGAGATCTCTCCCTCTGTATACCTTGTTCCATGTCAGTTAGGACTAGTGACCAGTCGAGTAGTAGACACACACACCCAGGGGATATGACATATTACGATAATAGATAAAACTAGATCGCTTAAGACTCTTCATATTTAGGCCTACAAGGGATAATAAGAGGATAGGCTACAACTTGGGTCAATCTAGGCTAGGTAACGTGAGGAATACACACATAGAGATGAAATTTTTACATAGTCGCACACAGAGATACAAGTTGGGAAGGACTAAGGACCCTTTTGGAGAGGTTTTGACCTCGAAAATTTGGCGAGTTGCCTGAAACACTTCGCCAACAAGCTAGGCAGGTGCAAGTCGGAAGGTGGGGCACCCCCGTTATGACATGATCTAGAGAATGAGAACTCCAAAATGATCTTGGGGCACTGGCCATAAAACCTTGCCGGCTTGGCACTGACGTTAGGGACCATATGGAACATCGTTGTTTAGGGAATGATAGCTATCGGGGAATTAACAATAAGAGGAAACAAGAAAACATAGGAACAAATGAAAGCACAATACAATTACGGGCATGGAGACCTACGGAAAACTGTCATGAAACCCGGGTTTAGGGAAAGATGAGAGCGATAGGGGAACCCCATCAAAAAGATTAGGATAGAATCCACTTTTCCGATGACGCGGCGTCCATGAGTTCAAGAAGGCTCTCCCTAAGGTTAATCCTGAGGCAGCAGGATGAGTAGGATGGGGACAACTTGGGCCCCGAATGGCAGGCGGTGCCCTCCCTTGAGGCGATCTCCTTTGAGGGATTTGCTCGAGTTTTTTGGGCCCCGAAGGGAGTAAGGAACAACACCACCTCCATTGAGGCGATTTGCTCGACGAGTCCGCCAGAATACAAAACGGGAGAAGCGGGAGTGCGGTAGGGACAACTTGGGCCCCGAATGGCAGGCGGTGCCCTCCCTTGAGGCGATCTCCTTTGAGGGATTTGCTCGAGTTTTTTTGGGCCCCGAAGGGAGTAAGGAACAACACCACCTCCATTGAGGCGATTTGCTCGACGAGTCCGCCGACTTGCCAAGGACTAAAAGGTCAGAAATAAACTAAGCACGAGAAGAGATAGCAGGGGTCTATCCAGAGTCGAGAATGATGCCAGGGAAAACCGCGAATAAAAAGTCGTACGCACACATGGATATGGTCCTAACGAAGAAACAACGAATAATAGTCAGGGACGTCAGAAACGTTGAGACACTAGATGAAAATACTAAGGGAAACACATAGATATTACGATTGTGCGATCCAAGAGTAGAGCCAAGAGAGACAGATTGACCTAAATAGGGATATTACATACAAAAGGAGAAGTTAAACACATTAGGCAGTACATACAAAGAGAAGTTAAACATATAAGGATAGTACAAGAAATTAGAGGTTGAACACATAAGGTAGTACATGAAGGGAGATCACAGAAATTAGAGGTTAACCACATGAGGTAGTACATGAAGGGAGATCACAGAGATTAGAAGTTAAACACATACGGTAATACATAAAAGGAGATCTCGGGAAATTAGAAGTTAAACACATAGGGTGATACAAGAAAGTAAAAGTTAAACACTTAAGGAAGTGCATGAAATTAGAAGTTAAACACATAGGGTTGGACATGAACTTAGAAGTAAAAACCATATGTAAGATAGGAAATAAGTCTACACGTATGAGACCAGGAATTAACTCAAAAACGTAAATGGAAATTAAAAGGAAACCAAAGGATAAGAAATAAAAAGGGAGAGGTTAAACCCATAGGTAAGATGGGGACTCAAGACACGGAATAAAGTCCACGCATAATCGGGAGTTATGAAAAGAAAATTAAATACAGAAATTCAAGAAACCAGATGAGATATTGCGAACGAATCAGGAAGGGCGTAAGAAAATATTGCCGAACGAATTCGGAAGGACTTAAGGAAACAACACCATTTAGACGCATTTTTGTTCAGTTAACTTGTAGGCTGTAACACGAGAATTTGACAGACAGATTAGGAACGAGAGAATCTAAGACGCCAGGATGCATTTTTGTTTAGTTAACTTTATAGGCTGTAACACGAGAAAACGACAGGCAGAGTAGAAGCGAGAGAATTTAAGATGCAATACGCATCCCGGATTAAAGAAAGGAAATGCTCTCCCAATCAGGACCTCACGAGGGAATGATAGACGGAATTCAGGTTACATAATCGTACTTAGAAGTATTTACATCTTAAAGCCCTAGCGATTTATGTGTAGGCGAGCACACTCGATCGAACCCAGGACTCTAGAGTAGGAAAAGCAAAATTGAAATTTTATCCAAGCAATGGAAAGTGAAAACCAGCGGTAAAATACAGGGAGATACTGACAATTTTTGAACCTAGTAAAACCTGAATTGCAATGAGGGCGTAAATGATTCATGAGAAATCAATAGACCAAAAAAAAAACATAAGAGCATTTCCTTTGCCACTTGAGGCTAGCTATAAAGGACAAATAGGAACATGGGACACCAAACTAAACAAAACATGTAGATAACAATGAGATCTAAAGCCAGGACGTCTAATATGCAATGAGGTAAATTAAACATTCAATGGCCAGGAATGATAAGGAGCATGCGGACCCATGTAGTACGGGATAACCACCAAACCCATAATCGATGTTGTCCCAAGTTTTAACAAATGATGAGATTGCAGCTTCACGCCTGGACCTGCGGCCACCACCACGACACCGCATGAATAGGGGCAGCATAACGCTGCAAGGACCAACCATACCTATACATCTGAGGACGAGGGGCAGCATAACGCTGCAAGGACCAACCATACCCTGTACATCTAAGGACGCAGGCAGCTACCAGGACCATCTACACATCTCGTGTCGGAGCATAAGAAGGGTGAATGTCCAGACTCGCAATCAACTGAGGCAAACACCTCATTGGCAGTAAAGAACAAACCCAGGCAATTATAAAACATAATAATGACTTTCTCCAACGCCAAACCTTGGCCTAACATCCTACATTCCAAAATTTTTCTATAGAAGAGTCAAGAAAACAAACTCCACATCAAGATTAATTCCTATCAAACCTTTCACAAGTTCTCCTTGGACCTAACTGGGTTTTGTTCAAAGAAACCTAAAAGGCCTACCTGGACCAACGGTAGCTGAAAATGGACAGCGAACTCGAGCATTAGAACATCGCATCCTCCGTCGAGGCAAGCAGACCCGAACCTGGACCTCCAAGCTAGCACCAGCAGACACCACAGTTCTGATAATATTTTTATTATTACAAGTGATCCGGTTCACGAAATCGAACCGTCAAAGTGATTCACAAAAAAGGAAACCGTCGAAGTGCATAACAAAAAGAAACGGGATGTTGTTAAGTGCGTCGGATATTGGATAACAGTGAAAGTGCGTCGTTCCAAAATAAACCACATAGGGTTTAAATAAGGAAGAAGAACGAAGACGAGAAGAATGTTTTTATAGACGATATTATTTGCTTTTTGTGTTGTTTTCAGCCATAAACATTAGAGTGATTTTTGTGTTTTTTTAAGTATAGTGTTCTCACTAAGCAAACAGATCTTATCGATATTTCGACGCAATTAAAGGTATCCGGGGCAATTTACAAATAAAAAACGATCTAACCTCTTAGGATGAGAACAATATACTTCCAGGACAGATGGAATCGCCAATTGATGACGTCAGTTCCACTCCCACTTAAAGTTGAGTTAATAAGATAATTGTCAGGACAAAACCCCCGAGAGGCGAGAGATATCCTATAAGGAAAAAAAGACTTTCGGTTTTTCAACCCTACAGTCTTATTTAGGGGGGGGAATGTTACGCCTACACTAGGGCCTAACTACCATAATAATAAATTCTATAAAGGACCGATAAAGGATATACATATATATTTGTTTACTATATCAGAAATTAGGAAATAAATAACCGCATTGAAATACAATTCAGTCTTTTCTCAAGGGACCTTTTAAATATAAAAAAAACTAGTAAAAATCTATAAGGTTTTATATCCTGGATCAAAACCATGTCACAAGATTCCAGGATGTAAAGTCATATCAACATTATTTAGTCAGAAAGATCAGAGATGTCCACATTAGATAAGGGTGATTGGAGTTGCAAGAAGAGAAAGTGGGACAAAGTTTTCCATTTTGACATAGATGAAGGTTTTGAACTAGATCAGGTGAAAGAGTAAGTGAAAACCGATGGAAAAAACCCCACATGTATTGAAGGGAAAAAGCTAACTTTCCACCCAAGTTTCCCCCGATTAGAAAGTTAAAGTTTATCATATAAAACTCACGAATTTTTACCGAAAAGACAGAACGGTGTGGGGGGACCGAAGGGTTCGGTTCCCCCTGGGACAAGGCAGCTACATGGGTAAGACATCTTTCTTTTCATTCATTAATTGGTCATTTTACATTCATAAATTTAATTAACGGACCCAATGGTCCAAAGTACTTAGAATAATGACCAAAGTTGCTTTTGCATATATTAAAATAATTGTGCTCTCTCTCTCTAAATTTTAGCATTTCAATATTTTGAATATGTTTACGTTTAACAATGTGGCGATTTCAGCTGACTTAATAACAGTGTTTTTTGTTTGATTTTGATTTTCTTTATGTTTGGTATTTATTTTAATAAATAATGTTATTTTTCGTTTACTGTGATTTAATATGTGTAATTGTAGTTCTCCTCCTCCAAAACCAAGGCCAACCGCTCGGGCCAAAAACAACTTAAACAATAGGGAACGTAACGCTACCATTACGCAGGGGCTTAACAGACGCGCTCGCGTAACAGCCTTCGACTGCTACGTAGGCCTACATTCGTACAGCTGAACGTGAAACACATTGACAGGTACAATGATTATTTTATCTACACTCTGACAGCATTTGGGTGAAGCGGGAATGAAGAAGGAATCACAAGACGTGGTGTAGGTAAGTATGAAGAATGCAATCCATCTCGTTTGACGATGGTTAAGCCCGCGCTGCCGTTGAGACTGATATCTCAGATTCCAATTCTGAGAGTTGTGGAAGGGTATTGATGGTTGGTGGGACACACCGATATTTTTGTGATTTTCTCGAATTTCACCCGTTTCCCGAATTTCATACCAGCAACACCCTTCATTCCTCTTCCATCTCACTCATGTCATTTCATCTCCATTCATTCATTTCATATCACAATTAAACTCATCTCATGTTAGGAATAATAGCCTTGTTTCGAAAACTAGAGGCGTTTAAATTGTGTGGTTATCTAATGGACACACTCATACTCTTCCTCATGATGTTATCCTATGTGTCAACGTAGGGCAGAATAGGGCCTAAGAGAGGGTTTTAGCTCCTCATAGAGAACTTGTGCACACACAAAATAAATGGCGACATGAGTCGTATCTGAGAATTATTAATGGTGTATCCAACCATAAACACCACAACAAACTACATAGCCTATCGCTGTAGAGTAGATATCATCTCATTTATTCCATGAAATAAGGATAGGTAATGCAATGAGTCAAAAATACGGTGCCTTATTAGGGTCTTAAATCCCCGAAACTCACTTTACTAATATGTTCTAATATAAAAGGGAATTATCAAAATTATGACTAGTTGCCTTGCCGAATCCAATTGTAATGCACAGACCGATATACAGCGGCGTCTTATAGTATATGTGCCTTAACTTTGCAAGAAATGTTTTCAAAAAGACAGCTGTGCTCACCTCTCTCACTCACAACAGTGTTGTCGGTTTTTCGTCACCAGATGTTAATAGCGGAAAGGGGGAAAACGAAAACTAACAACAGGGTGGGTTCTTTCCTTTATATCTGAGGGAAATCGGTCAAGGATCTACCCTTATATCTCCATCTCTCTCTTTGTCAAGTTACGCCAGATACAAAACACCGATAGTTTAACAATATCTAATTAATAATGTCTAAACAAAACAGGACGTTTACTATGAATTAAGCGTTGTAGATGGGTAACAATTCACTTTATTCGTGCAGTGCTGTTTACAGTTTAATTCTGTGGGATGAATTCTATGTGCACATTTCGAAAAGAAGTCAATTTGACCTATCTCTTCTCGATTTTACATTCGTAGTAACCTTTATATCCACCGCCTTGGGAATGGAGTAGCGCCACTCTTTCGTACGCAGAGGGCTCGGATTCTATCCCCAATCAGGATAGATATCCTGGGTGTATTTGTTTCGGTTTTCCTGATATTTAAGACACATTCTCAGGAATCGTTAAGGAACGAATGGTCTCCGATCTTCTACTGGCCACAATGGTCATAAATATCATATTCGCCATTTTTCGTATGAATATGTGAGTCAATGGTGTATATCGTCATTAACGTTCAGTTGTCTCGGAAAAAGCCACTGAATTAAGCTGTTCACTTATTCTGGGAGGTAATCCACGTCCTTGTGTGGGCAAAAAATATGTTTGATCCAAAGATGAAATCCTCTCATAATAGATCATGTAAGATCCGATCGGCATGTGGCATGTATGTGTACCTGTATAATGCGAGGTTACACAACGATTGAGAAGACGAATTTAAAGATATTGGTCATATCCAATTAGCTGATTGTAATATACATTTTGTGGCACATGCCTTGGTTAATCCATACAGCTGCTGCGAGGTTATCTGCTGATTAGCACAGCTTAGCAAAGCATCTTTGTGGATATTCGTTTCATTCCACACTGTTGTTGACCTGTCAGTTTGGTTATCATGCAACAGCTTTACAAGTTAGACTAAAAACCTGGAATTTTGACATACTTATGTGACCATAGTGGACGGCGAAATTATTAGCTGTTGTGCCGTCCAGTAGGTCGGGATACGCTAGAACATTCAGAGTCGGACATAGATTTGGAATTATGGAATCAGCGGATTGTGTTATAATGCACTGTAACACGTATCGGTAGAGAGATGATGTAACACACAGAAGCTGAAGAGAATCCTGACTGCAATAAATTCCAACCTGCGCTGGAAAAAGTGGTCTCTTGTTGAAACGTTTGTGTATCATAAAACTTAACACTGTATCTTAAAATCATCGACGTCGCAAACTAGCTTAATAATGTGAAAAAATTAATTAGATTATGTCTTTAATTAGGAACAGAACTTAAAGTTTACAAGTTGGACGAACTGCGAATTTCTTAGGTTTGGCAGGTCTCTTCCGAAACCATCTGTGGTTCTGACTACTCTGTGTACACGCAACTATACTTTGCCCTAACAGGGAAAGAACTGAGAGGACATTATCCTGCTACTAAAATTGTGAACTCTATTTTATGCTACTATTTGTCGAGTTTAGAACTTAATTAATATGATGAGTAATACTTATGTATTCTCCATGTTTATATAACGTATGTATATATGTATGTACAGACTTAAATCTATGTACGAATATAAATATGTAATATGAAAGAATTGAAGTTAATTCGATTACGATTCATTTTGACATGGAATATAGGTCGATATATTTTCATCATTAGTTGAGGCTCAATAATATATCTTGCGCCGTATACCTTCTGCACGAGATCTGTGGTTCTACTTTCTTTGCAAATAAAAGTTGGGAAGGGCTTGAAGTCGCAAACAAATTATCTGACCCACCCAGGTTTGAAGTGCTGTACTTACGGAAAATCTTGAAAATTTGTATAGAGATTTGCTATACGAATCCTCTACTTTTAAATTGATTAAGGGTATATTATGGTAACGACCACCTAACTTATTTCTTATTGGAGTACTGTTAATGGAATGACTTCTCCTTAACTTACATGTAAGGTATGATGCGAATAGGCATTATATTAATGGTTTAACCTGGATCTTGAAACATAGTGACGTTAACTTGGAGGAAGAAAAATGTAAGGATTTTTAGTGTTAGGATAACCATAATTAGGAGTTGATGTCAGAGAAAAGATTTTAACAGGTAAATATAATTTAATGCGGACCTCCGGAAAATTATTAAGAAGGAGGTTTGTGTATTGTATGATCTATTAACTGAGATGTAAAGAGGGAAAACTAGTGGAAGAGATTGAAATAGAGAATGAAGAGTATAAAATCAGACAGTAAGTTAAACTCTACTGGAACGATTTGGAGAAATAAGGTGGTACTGGAAAACGTAAGGGACAAAATAAAAATAGAGCTCGATAGCCATCTTTAAATTGTGAATTTCAGGTAAATTCGCACTTTTAATAGTCACAGTTTAGGAGGAAATTGTTGTCGATCAATTTCAATGCCGCATACCAAGCATCGATGCGAAAAATCTAAAATCAAGGCAGCTGGAGCAATTTTTTATTTTTATTCCAACTGGATCCACGCTCGTAATGATTCGGGTCTGCTAGTCAAATCACTGTATCATTTTTTTCTAATTGTTTGCATATATTGAGTTAGGTTCAGAAATAATTCAAATTCCTGCGGATACAGTCTTAACAGACACACACACACACACACATATATATATATATATATATATATATATATATAATATATATATATATATATATATACATATATACATAAATTAATATTTATTTGTTTGTTTGTATGTATGCTTGTTTGTTTATTCGTACTTTATGCGCGGCCACACCGTTGAGCCTATTGTGATGGGATTTTTGAAAAATGTTCAGGCGATTACCGGGATGAACATTAGGCTATAAGAGAGTTGTAATACTCAACTCCCACACCCTTAAAAATCGTCCTTTGTAGTGGAAAACGTAAAAAAGTAGCTCTTTGGACTCTTAAATGGCTTACGCTGCCTAAACCATAAGAATTACACAACATTAATGTACACAGAATTGAATATCTCAAAACGCTCTACAAAAGTCCGCGTCAGCATATGTTTATCTCTTATGGATAACTCACAAGAACCATTTTTGTCTTTCATTGATACCAAGAGGAAAAGTAAACATTCGGGTGAACCTTTCATATTTATTGTTAATACCACGAGTCCCGCGCAGTAGCCGAGTGGTTAAGGCAAGAAGTCTTGCCCAGAACTACGGGACTTCAGCTGGTTCGAGTTTCTGTGGGGGAAGAAATTTTTTTCGTGGAATTTCGGCCAGTATGGGACCGATGCACACTGTTCCCGAAATGAAATCTAGCTGGAAGAAAACTATTTTTACTTACCCTCATCAATTTAGCTTTTTTTTTCACTCTAATATAAAATTAATTTGTCCATATATTACAATTTTTGTATGACGGTTCTTAACTTATCTGAAAAGGAGGGTACAATTCTAATGTGAAAACAGTAACTCTTTGGACGTTTAAATGGCTTACGCTACCTAAACCATAACAAATACACAAAATTAATTTACACATAATTGAATATCTCAGAAAGCTCTAAAAAAAACTCCGCAGCAGCTTATATTTATCTCTTACGGATAACTCACAATAACCATTTTTATCTTCCAATGATACCAAGAGTCCCGCGCCGTAGTCGAGTGGTGAAGGCAAGAATGTCTTGCGCAGAACTACGGGACCTACGCTGGTTAGAGTCTCCGTGGGGGAATAAAATTTTCTCGTGGAATTTCGGCCAGTTTGGGACCAGTGCACACTGGGTCAGATATGTAATCTAGCTGGAAAAAAAAACTAATTTCACTCACCCTCATCAATTTATCTCTTATTTTCACTCTAATATAATAGTTATATGACGATTCTTAACGTATCCGTAATGGAGGGTTCAATTCTAATGTTTATGAAGACAATATAAACATCAGAATTTGCCGATGGTTAAGAACACATCTGGTCTATATCCCAGTTGTGTTATTAGTGTCGTGTGGTCAAGTTAAGTGAACTATTCTTCTTATACTATATGGTTACTTTACTCAAGGTTTTTAATTTTATTGATATATTTAATGTTTTCTATATAACCAGATATTGAACCGGTTATTGAAATCGTTTATAATTAATATAATCATTATATAGGTTACGATAGCTAAAATTATCACAATAATTATTAGGGCATGATCGTGAAAATAAATTAATTGTTCTATAATAGGAGATGCTCTATCTTGTAAATTTATAATGTTAAATGCATGTGATATTACAACTTCCATGCGATAAAAAATTTACACACTCATCTTATTTTAAATTGAGCTACAAAATAAATAGTTCTGAACAGTAGTACAAATTACAGTAATAATTCAGTTCCGAACAGTATTATACATTTTAGTAAGAGTATAGAGTGATTTATGGACTTTGATTCATGCACAATAACATGTGTGCAAATTATTGCTCTTTTTAATTAGCTTTCTCATTACAGGAGGTAGCCAGCAACTGACGCCTACTGTTGCGCGCAGAGAACAATTGTTTGGTTTAATATGGAAAAAATGTTAGATAGAGGAAATAAGTTATAATTTAGTAAAGAAATTAGGGGTAAGGGGATGTTAGCAGAATGTTTTAAATGATATTAAAAATCAATATTTTTTTTAAAAGCGGTTTTCTCAAACGTACGAAGTTGTGCGCGAGAAAAAAATTGTAATGAAATATTCTGATTGGCTAAGAGTGGATGTTAACTTTTCCCGTTATGAAGAATTAATTTAGAACAACGACAGACGTTGGAAAATTCTGTTCCATTTGCTTATGGAATTATCAGATCCAAAATAACTTTCGAAGAAGCTGGAATATAAGAAATGTTCGCTTAAGCAGGAATTCTCTAGCGAATAACTTGCTCTTGCAACAGTAATATCACTTTGGTTATATTGTAAACGGGATACTGCTGATGTTTTAACCACAACAAATAGCTTCAAAATAATAATAAACATTACAAATCACCCCTCTCAACTCTTCTATCTTCTATGTCGGACGAAGCATTGTCTTTTCTGACAATAAAATATAAATATGTCGATATATTAACATGAGACTAGGTGTCAAAAGAGAGGTTGTGATATTTTATCCACCATATAATGTTTCTAGGGAAGCAAATTTGTTATGCTACCTCTCCCAAGGCAGACATTTCTGCAGAAATAAGACTGTTATTTTTATTCCAGCTTCTTCGAAAGATATTTTGGGTCTTACAATTCCATAGGCAGATCGGACAGGATTTTCCAACTACTATCATTGTTCTAAATTCTTAATAACGAGACAGTTTACATTTACGTTTAGCCAATCATAATATTTCTGTAGAAATCTAACTTTTTTTTCTCTCGCACAACTTCCGATGTTTTAGAAACCCCCTTCTTAAAAAAAATTAATTCTATTTTAAACATTCTACGAACATCCCCCAACTGTACTTTATTAATAGGGGATCACTTATTGCCTCTATTGATCACTTTTCTTTATATTCTCTGCAATGCTCTGCGCGCGAAGATAGGCCTCAGCTGCCGGCCGCCTCCACTAAGAAAGAAGATAATTACAAAAAAAAAAACAATTATTTGCACACATGTTATTGTGCGGGAATTTAAGTCCATGCATCACTCTTATTCTAACTAAAATGTATAATACTGTTCGGTACGGTTTTTTTCGTAGCTCAATTTAAATTAAAACGATTATGTAAATTTTTTAGTGTTTCGAAGGCATGATTCCACGTGTATTTAACAGAATATCTGGTTGTATAGAAACATGATCAATATATCAATGAAAAGCACAAACCTTGAGATAAAGTATCCATATATAATTAGAAGAATAACTCACTGAACTTTAATGCAAAATGTATTTATTTCTACAGCTCGGTACACAATTGGAATGCGGACAAGATGAGTTCTTAACTATCGGCAACATCCGGTGTTTATATTGTCCACATTCGTTTTAGAATTCTACCCTACTTCTATCTGCTTATGTAATTGGAAGACCCAAAATAATTTTCGAAGAGGCTGGTATAAATGTCAATTAAGCATGAATTCTCACGCGATGAACTTGCTCTTGCAACAGAAATATCACTTTCTTCATATGGTAAACGGGATACCGTTGACGTTGCACACATTACTAAAAAAACACAAAAAATCTTCAAAATAATAATAATATTAATAATAATAATAATAATAATAATAATAATAATAATAATAATAATAAATACTACAAATCACCCAGCTCAACTCCCCTATATTTTATGTCGGACGAAGCATTTTTATTAAATAAAATACCAAAATGTAAATATATTAACATGATGCTAGGTGTCAAAAAGGGACATTGTGATATTTTATCCAACCTCTAATACTTCTAGGGAAGCACATTTGTTATGCTACCTTCCCAAGACAGACATTTGAGCAGAAATAAGCCTTTTGTTTTAGTTTTTATTCCAGCCTCTTCGAATGATATTTTGGGTCTTAAAATTCCATAAGCAGATGGAACAGGATTTTCCAACGACTATCAGTGTTCTAAATTCTTAATAACGAGAAACTTTACATTTACTTTTATCCAATCAGAATTTTTCAGTAGAAATCTAACTTTCTCTCTCTCACAATTTCCTATATTTTAGAAAATCGCTTTTAAAAAATGTTTTAATTCTCTTAACATTCCCCGAACATCCCCTAACTGTAATTTATTAATAGAGAATCACATATTGCCTCTATCGATCACTTTTCTTCATATATTAAAACAAATAATTCTCTGAGCGCGAAGATAGGCCTCAGCTGCCGGCCACCTCCTCTAATAAAAAAGCTAATTACAAAAAACGCAATAATTTGCACATATGTTATTGTGTGGGAATTTAAGTCCATAAATCACTCTATATTCTAACTAAAATTTGTACTACTGTTTAGAACATTTTTTTTCGTAGCTCAATTTAAAATGAAAGGTTTCTATACTTTTTTTTAGAGTTTCGAAGGTATGATTCCACGTGAATTTAACTCAATATATGGTTGTATAGAAACATCTTAAATATATCAATGAAAAGTACAAACCTTGAGGTAAGATATCCATATAGATTAAGAAGAGTAACTCACTGAACTTTAATGCAAAACGTATTTATTTCTACAGCTGGATACACAACTGGGATGCGGCCCAGATGAGTTCTTAACTATCGGCAACTTCCGATATTTATATTGTCTATATAAATGTTAGAATTCTACCCACCTTTGCAGATAAGTGAATAACAGTCATCTGACAATAATTATAGAGAGAAGAAAGATGAATTGGCGAGAGTTAGTAAAATACTTTTTTCCGGCTATATTTCATATCTGGCCCGCTGTGCGGTGGCCACATAGCATCGTGAGGCATTAGGGTAGCTAAATAAATAGCGACTCCAGGTTGAGAATACCAGCTATAACGGCTGGAGGATCCGACATGTTGACCACATGTCACCCGACACTACCTAGATGATCGTCTACCTCTGTGATTAACACATGTGGATGTGAGGCCAAGAGCCGGCTAGTCAGCGAAATGCCTTATAGGCCTGACGCTCTTTGAGTTCATTTCGGGATAAGTAGATTCCGGGTAAGCGTGCTCTGCCATATCGTTCATCCGATTGAGATGGGGTTTTTGAAAATGTTCAGTAGATCGCTGGAATGAACATAGGCTATAAGAGAGTTGTAATACACAACCACTTCACCCCTAAAAAACACCCTTTGTAGTGAAAAACGTGAAATAAAGTCCCTATTGTGACACATAAATGGCTTACGCTGCCTAAGCCATAAGAAATACACAAATCGATGTACACAGAATCGAAAATCTAAAAAAAATATACAAAAAAAGTAGAGTATAACAGCGCACAGCTTGTGGTAAAAACACATTAACATTTATTGAGGAGTAGCAGCGCACGCAGGGTATTATCTGGTATATATATATATATATATATATATAAAATGGTGTTTTTCAATATCTAAAATATGGGATACTTTGAAAAATGATGACGAAAAACCGTTGACGTTACTGTGTAACGTTTACAATATAAAATATAAAACTTAAAATCACAGTCTTTCTCAATTCTAGTTGTCGGATGTGGAGTTTTTTCGAATCATATGCTTCATCTTCAGCTTGTATATCGGTACTGGTTGTTCGTGACAATTTTGTTGAATGGATTGACGTCAGTGGATGAGTTCTCGTTAAGCAAGTGAGTATTTCTGGTTTATTTTATCTCTTCGAGAGACACTAAAAAAACTGTAGAACTCGCCTGCTTAATGAGAACTCTCCCAGTGACATCTACCTAATCTATAAATTCTCACAAAAAACCACTACCGATTTACAAGCTGAAGATGAAGCATATGATTCGAATGTACAGAGCAAGTCAAAATTACAGACCAGAATTAAAAAAAAAATTCTGTGAAATCTAGAGAACATGTCATAATGTGCGATATATGCCATGAAGGGCAAATTCTGAAAGTTTAGTCTACCTCCCGCATGGTTTCATTTTACACCGCTACACTTCGCAGGAAGCAATTAAAAATGGCGGTGATTAGGGAGCAGCGTACTTGATTACAATGTAAAGAAATCTGTAATTAGTGTTCAACGGCTTTCCGTACGGATGAGACCCACCTACTGCAATGGCCATTCATAGGTGGTATGCAATGTTCAGCTATACGGGTTGCATATGTAAGCGAAAATCGACTGGCCATCCTTCGACTGGGGAAGGGACAGTGGAACGTGTTAGCACATGTTTCGTGTGGAATTCGCAGAAGTCAACCTACCGGGCAGCGAGGAAATTGAAACTTCCACTGAAAATTGTATGGCGGATTCTGCGGAAACGTTTACAATTGAAATCCTACCGCTTACAACTGTACAAGCCTTTAAAAGACGGTGATAATGATTTGAGAGCGTCTTCGGTGCTGATTTTCTCGCATTAAAGGAAAAGGATGGGTTCTCTGAAAGGGTAATTTTCAGTGATGAAGCGACGTTTCACCTTTCCGGGAAGGTGAACAGACATAACGTAAGAATTTGGAGAACTGCTAATCCCCATGCAGTTGTGGAAAATTATTGTGTACAGAAAAAGAAAGTAGTAACGGATACATTTTATCGTCATGTATTTGTTGTAGGAAGATTCACGATGGTGAACAGAAATCATATGATGAAAACCGGTTCTTGCACATGAACTACTACTGAGTAAAAGTAACAAGAGGGCAACCAGATTTGACGTATTCAATCCACCAACGAATATCTTATAACAGTAGATTACCCTATACCTTCTAAATATTTGTATTGTGTCGAGGTTCCTATTTAATGCACAAAAAACAGAAGTGGTGACAGCTAGAGCGATTTTTCCACGCAGGATTGAGATAAACACCAATCCTATTGATGTGATTTTGGTACTTTTTGGAGAATATTTTTCCCATTATATTTCAATAGCAATTCATTGCGAAAATAAACACACAACAGAAATATACACATATAGGCCTGTGTGTACTGCATTGAGAATACAGTGAAAAACTTATGGTTCATTACATTTTTGAGGAAAAATATTCGTTTAGTTAAAATGTATTACATTTATTGTTGAATAGTTATTAATATTAATTTATGTAGAGAATATTATAACGATATTGTGAAAGAAAGAAAATTTAAATCTATTAATTTCTTATCATCTAAAAGTTATTAAAATAAATCTTAGTTATTTGTTTTATTTAAAATATATTACAATTTTCGTGAGATGAGCAAGGTATTCTTTAAAATTAATGCTTAAAACTCGAGAAAAAAGGAAGCTTTTTAAGCTTTTCAATGTGTTTGAACAGTTAGTGAAGGTACAATCTCATTGAATGAACTTGTTATTTGAGAAATACTACAGAATTAGGCCTAATACCAATCCTAATTATTGAATTCAAGATTACATTCTCTAACAAGGAATTCCTCATTAGATATTCAATGAATTTGAAGGCAAGCCTGTGTGCGTCACTCAGTAGCATAAGTTGAATACCTGAGGTCTTATTACCTGTTAATCAGCATATCTGCACATCCCACACTCAATTTCTTAGAGCGAGCTCTAATAACCATTCTACACCATAGTTATAATAGACAATACTCAATGTACAAAAGTCTTGCATTATTTAAGCTCTTTATTGTGGCTTGAATCTGATTGCTGATTATAATCATATTTTTGGGCTGAATTTGTAACTGAAACCAATTTAATCTATTATGTCAGCATATATCAGAAATCAGAAAATAATTGATAACATTATATTTTTCAGAGATGTATATCTTATTTCTGTCTGTTTTGCTTACGAAAACGAGAATTGGTGTTGAAATTGAAATCAATAACTAAATAATAAGTATATTTATTGTTGTGATGCATTACCATAATCATATAAGCAGTACTCTATCAATGAATTCTCAGTTTTCTGGAGTATGTGGAAGTGGCTTCCGAATTATAATATTTTTAAGTATTCAACAATTGTCAACCATAACACTAGATTTTTAATTCCCTTGGTATGTGGTTTCCATTTATTTGGCTCCTGGTGAAATCTCCCATGATCATCTTTAGTAAAAGAGCCTAGACGTTGAGTAAAATAGCTCAAGTCTGCATGCAAGTCTTCAGCATCATTCCTAACATTGTACTTCCCTTGGATTCATCTCATATGATGATCTTAACTACGAGCGCTTTTATATTCTGGTAAATAATAAAGTGGACATGCAAGAATTAAGGACTTGCACCCATATCACAGCCCGAGATTTTAAACTCTGTAACATATTTTGTACAATTTCTTTGAAATTAAGGTTTTCATAATTTTCTAGAAAACTACCGTTTTAATACCGTTCCATTTCTTTCCCTGTATTGTTCGTCACATTTACGCATGCACTGTCTAATATTATGTGCCATATTTGGAGACCTGCAAAATTTGCTAATTATACTTCTTCATAAGTAAGCGAAGAAAATGTATCGCAAAGGCAACCGCAGTTTTTTGTCAAGTTTTAAAAACTGCTTCATGAAATATAATTTAATGGTGGCAAAAATACTTGGTTTTTGAATATTACTTTTTACCGGGTCTGCTCAGGTACTGTTTCCACTCCGAGTGCGTAACCTCTACGCTACTATACCATTAACTTAGGAAACATTTATGTTTCATAAAAGAGTTTTATTGATCCAATAATAAAGTATTAGAACTATATTAACACTTCTTCGACTAATCAACCTATGATTACGTTAGTGCAATTTTTATATTAAAAGCCTAAAATTCTCATTTGACTCCTTTATAATCAGGGAATAGAAAGGGGATGTTTACATTATGCAATATAACACAATTCTACCCGAGCCACAGTTGAGCGGTTTAAAGCATGATACCATGTTATAAAACTACGGGACATGCGTTGATTCAAGTCCCCTGGGGGGAACAACTTTTGTCATGATATTTCGGCCAATATGGGACCCGTTCCCATTTAGTATCGTGAATAAATTAGGTGTAACTAAATTTAGTAGCGACTGAGAGACCCGATATGCTGATAATATGTCACCTCTATACAAGCTGTATGATGGTTTATCTCTATGATTAACATATGCGGATGCGATGCTAGGAGCCGTAAGGAAGGGAAAGGGCTAACTAGGCCTATCGGTCCACAGAGCTAAAAGAACATATTTCAGTCTTTTTTATGAGTCTACATTATATTAGATTATAAGCGCAGATATATCATAACGAAACAATAAATTGTCTTGTTAATGATATGAAGCCAATCTTCTACTTTAAACATCTACCATATAAAAGTTTTATATCATTTGAAAATTCAAAAGTACAAATTAATCATATTAGGTGAATAAAATGAAAATATTCTGTATGAATTGTGGATAATTAAGATTTGATATATAAAATCTAATTATGTATTCTTAATGAGTGCAGAAAAAATTGAAAAGACATCGATTTTTTCACAGTCATAAAACACATGCAGATTTAATCTATATTTCATGGCTTATAACCGATAACTAGACATTGCTCAAGTATATAATAATTTCACAACAGTCTAGAATATTATACGCAGTTATAATTTCTAGGAGTTGCTACCGACGTGTACACCTATACACAATTTTCCAGATGGTTCTGCAGATTTATATTCGTTCCTAAAATGTTCAAAAGTTCAATAGAGTTTATTCGTATTATTAAATAAAACGTGGGCTTAAATATCATCAGAGCTGTCACCAAGCAAATGGAGGTTAAACTTGTATTTGGCATCGGAAGTGTCACCATTCACATCGGCGACTCCAACAAGTATATATGTATACGACGCTAATAGACCTATACTCATCGGTCGACCTCAATTGTTTTTACGCCATTCACTCTAGAGTAGTTGGAGGTGAAATTTAGGCTTAAATATCATCAAGACAGAAACAAATGAACGTAGAAATCCTAATATCGTTCGTTTTTGTATATTTGTACACGTCACTACCCTGTCATCCCCGCAGAAATACCTGACGTTTCTTACCCCCACGGTATATTTGTCTGATTGTGAATAATGTTTATAATACATTTAATTCATAATACTTCAAACGATTGAGACGTATGCTAATATATATACACAAGAACATTATCTCTCTAGGTAAGCCTATCCTGAGCTAATGTTACGCGATCATCCCCAGTCTCTTCTAATTCCTTCACATGATCAATCATTTTTTTCCACCTCATTTTAGGCCAACTTACAAGGCGCTTTTACTGTAGTTTTCCTATAAGTAGTTTCTCACTTCTTCTTTTCCCATTCGTGCAATAAGTTTACACATCGCAGTCTATAATATGTTTCTTTCCTCACGTGATTTTACATAAAGAAGATGTAGCTCACTGTTTTGCATGCTTCTCCAGTCGCTTGTGTGTTAGTCTCTCTTAGATCCAAGAATCTTCCTAATAACTTAATTCTCAAATACTCGTAATTATTTCTCTTCCCTTAATATAAGGGCCCAGGTTTCCCATCCATATAACATAACTGAGACATTACAGGTTTTACATTTTTTCAGTCTATTTTATTAACTTTTAGGGAAGTTGATAAGACAGGAGTCCTTAAAATAAATAACAACATGCCTTCGTTTAATTCTTTGTGCACCTCATTCTAGTTTGTAATTATTTTTACTAGGTACGAAATTGGGACTGGAAGTAAATATCAATAAAACTAAACATATGGTCACACATAAAAATACATTATATAATGTAAATGGACAGCTAATGAAAAATGAGGGAAATTTTGAGGAAGTGGCTCAATTCAAATACCTAGGAACAATAATCACAAACAGGAATGAGTAGCACAAGGTAATTAAACATAGGCTCAATTCTAGAAATGCGTGCTATTATGCATTACAGAGACTCTTGATGTCCCAACTCCTTTCAAAAAACGTTAAACTGAAAATATATAAAACTATTATTCTACCAGTTATATTACATGGATGCGAAACACAGACTCTTACTTTAAGGGAGGAACGAAGGTTACGATTATTTGAGAATAAAGTTCTTAGGAACATTTTTGGACCAAAGCGAGATGAACACACAGGTGAATGGAGAAGACTGCATGACAGTGAATTACATGGTCTTTATAAAAAGCCAGATATAATGAGAAAAGTTAAGTCTCGTAGACTGCGATGGGCAGGACATGTGGCACGAATGTTGAGTGAAATACGTGCATGGAAGCTTCTTGTAGGAAATCCAGAAGGAAAACGCCCAGTTGGTAGACCAAGAATGAGGTGGGACAATAACATTAATTATGATTTGAGGGAAGTAAATTATACAGGGGATGATTGGAAAACATTGGCTCAGGATAGGGATATACGGAGGGCTTTATGTCCCCGCGGCCATGAACCTACGAGTTCGATAGTACCAGTGAGTTACTTAGTTAGGTATTTGAATTCAGCCACATTTTGTTTTCAATATATCTCTCATTTATCACTTACTATCAATTCCTATTACCTTATGATGAGCGGAGAGGAGCGGGGGAGGAGAGGAGAAGAGGAGAGAGAGAGGAGAGGAGAGTCAGGACAGGACCGGGACAGGACAGGACAGGACAGGAAGAGGAAAGGAGAGGACAGGGGAGGACAGGGAGAGACAGGAGAGGACAGGAGAAGGACAGGACAGGACAGGAGAGGACAGGAGAGGACAGGAGAGGACAGGAAAGGACAGGAGAGAGAGGAGAGAGGAGGGAGAGGAGAGGAGAGGAGAGTGAGAGGAGAGAGAGAGGAGAGGAGAGGAGAGGAGAGGGAGGAGAGGAGAGGAGAGGAGAGGGAGGAGAGGAGAGGAGAGGAGAGGAGAGGAGAGGAGAGGAGAGGAGAGGAGAGGAGAG